>JAHDVF020000023.1:0-198148 GCA_022606425.2 Lepidostoma basale
GGAACACGGCTATCCACGATATCTCCAAGGTGGAAGATGTTGTGAGATGGGGCACGCAACGCAAGATACTGGCATGTATGGATCCCACACCTCACAATTCTATGAATTGGTATAATCTATTTTAATAATGTTATTTTAATGTAAAATTGTTCTGGCAGGGCGATAACCTATAATATCTTTTGGATTAGACGATTTACTTCAGCTGTTTTAGTTTTTTTTTAGTTGAAAAACTGCAAAACAATGACGTAAGAAATAATTTCGTAAGAAAAGTGAAAGATAGATTGAATGAGCGGGATGTAAGTGAGTTGAGTATTGACGAGACCTGGAAATACTTGAAGGAGAGTTTATGTGAATCAGCGAAAGAATCGTGTGGTGTGTGTGTACAAGGAAGAAGGAAAGGGGATGCATGGTGGAATGATGATGTAAAGATTGCTGTTAAAGAGAAGAAAGATGCTTGGTTGAATATGTTGTCGATAAATAAGAATGACAGAGTTAAGTATGAAAGAGCAAAAGATTTGTATAAGGTATGCAAGAAGAGAGTGAAGTCGGTAGTGAAAGCGCGGAAAGAAAAGCTGAAGGAGGAAGAAGGGCTCAAAATGACAAACAACTTCCAAGCAAATTTAAAAATGTTTTGGAAAGAAGTTAAAAAGCCCGAAATCCTCCTGATAGTGGATGTGTGAAAGCAATTTTAGACAACGAGGGAAGAATGTTAACGGAGAGTAAGATCATACAAGAAAGATGGATGGAATATTTTAAGGAGATGTATGGTGGTGATACAAGCGTGATCGAAAGTATAACAACTAGTGCAAGTGCGGGACCTATGAATGATAATATTGAGAAAATAAGTACGAATGAGATGAAAAGATCTGTGAATGCAATGAAAAGTGGAAAAGCTGTTGGATTTGATTGTATTGCCATAGATTTTATTAAAAGCGGTGGCGAAGTGGTTTCTGCATGGTTATGTAAGTTATTTAACCAGTGCTTGGAGGAGGGATATACGCCGCTAGACTGGAGGAGAGCAGTAATTATGCCCCTGTACAAAGGAAAAGGATCGCGTATGGAATGTGGAAACCACAGAGCTATTAGTCTTTTGAGTGTCGTTGGTAAAGTCTATGGCAGAATTTTAATAGAAAGAGTAAGAAAATTGACGAGTGACAAAGTTTGGGATGTGCAAGGTGCCTTTATGAATGGCAGAGGATGTATGGATCAAATTTTTGGACTTCGTACATTGACAGAGAAGTTTCTGGCCAAAAACCGCAAACTTTTCTGTGCATTTGTCGACTTGCAAAAAGCATATGATTACGTTAATAGAGAAAAGTTGTGGGAAATATTGTCTGAATATGGAATAAGTACAAAACTGATCACGGCAATTAAGTCGCTATACACAGAAAGCACTGCTAGTGTCAGAGTAAATGGAGATCTTACAGCCTGGTTTGATATCAATAAAGGTGTCAAACAGGGTTGCGTAATGTCCCCGTGGTTATTTAATCTGTATATGGACAATTGTATGAGAGAGCTGAAAGGGTTGGATGTAGGTGCCAAAATGAGCGGAGTGTCAGTAAGCTGTCTCTTGTATGCGGATGACGCTGTCCTACTTGCTGACAACGAGCATGAACTACAAGTCCTGGTGAATTGTATGTATGAGGTATGCATGCGAAATGATCTGATGATGAATGTTAATAAGTCCAAGGTAATGATTTTTGAAAAGGAAGAAACCACGACAGTCTGCAACATTAGCGTGAATGGTGAAAACTTGGAGCAAGTAGTTGAGTTCGTGTATTTAGGTAGTATGTTTACAAGAGATGGGCGAGTGGAGAGGGATATTGAAAGAAGGGTTGGGGCAGGCAACAAAGTGAATGGTGCACTTAAAGTTGTCATCGCAAACAAAAACCTATCCAAAAAAAGCTAGAATGGCAGTGCACAATGGTGTTCTTCTACCGACCCTTATGTATGGAAGCGAAGCATGGAACTGGCAAAAGAAGGATGAAAGTAGAATAAATGCAGTAGAAATGAGATCTCTTAGACGAATGTGTGATACTCTGTGTATGATAGAGTGTCGAATGAAAATATAAGAAGTGAATGCGGTGCGAATGATGGTGTCATGAACAAAATAATGAAAGGATCATTAAGATGGTTTGGACATATGGAAAGAATGAATGAAGAAAGAATGGTAAAAAAATTATATGTTAATGATGTAAATGGAACCAGAAATAGAGGAAGACCGAGGAAAACGTGGCACGATCAAATAAATCAAATATTGAATGTCGGCCATGTGAGGAGTCAGAGAAATCGACGCGCGTGCATGACACGATGTATGAATGTTGAGGAAGCGAGAGAAATATGTCAGGAAAGAAAGGTGTGGCAGTCCATTCTTTCTGCCTACCCCTTCGGGGAGACGGCGTGATGGTTAGTTAGTTAGTTAGTTAATGTAAAATTGTTCTGGCAGGGCGATAACCTATATCTTTTGGATTAGACGATTTACTTCAGCTGTTTTAGTTTTTCTCTGAAAAAAAAAATGCTGTGATAGGTAAACATATCCTTACATACAGCATTAGCTGCCTCAGTTGAAAAAATCCACTAATATAACATTTCCAAATGGTCTGACGTTCCCACGCCAGTGTTTTTTTTTTAATATACTGCTCATTTTAATATAATTATTTGATTTTTGCAGAGATGCCGACGCTAAGGATGATACCAGGAAAGACTCTTTGAGATAGGGTAGAGAACACGGCTATCCACGATATCTCCAAGGTGGAGATGTCATTGAGATGGGAACACACCAACGCAAGATACTAACATGTATGGATCCCACACCTCTGAATTCTATGAATTGGTATAATCTATTTTAATAATGTTATTTTAATGTAAAAAATTGTTCTGGCAGGCGATAACCTATAATATCTTTGGATTAGACGATTTACTTCAGCTGTTTTAGTTTTTTCTCTGTTATGCTGTGATGAGTGGCATATTCCTTGCCTCGGTTGGAAAAATCAGTAATATAATTTCAAATGTTCTGGCGTTACGCCAGTGTTTTTTTAATAACACTCATTTTTAATATAATTATTTGATTTTGCAGAGATGCAAACGCTAAGGATGATACCAGGAAGACAACTTTGAGATAGGGTGAGGAACACGGCTATCCACGATATCTCCAAGGTGGAAGATCTCGTGAGATGGGGCACGCAACGCAAGATACTGGCATGTATGGATCCCACACCTCACAATTCTATGAATTGGTATAATCTATTTTAATAATGTTATTTTAATGTAAAATTGTTCTGGCAGGGCGATAACCTATAATATCTTTTGGATTAGACGATTTACTTCAGCTGTTTAGTTTTTCTCTGTTATGCTGTGATAGGTAAACATATTCTTACGTACAGCATTAGCTGCCTCAGTTGGAAAAATCCAGTAATATAACATTTCCAAATGGTCTGACGTTCCCACGCCAGTGTTTTTTTTTTTTTAATATACTGCTCATTTTAATATAATTATTTGATTTTTGCAGAGATGCCGACGCTAAGGATGATACCAGGAAAGACTCTTTGAGATAGGGTGAGGAACACGGCTATCCACGATATCTCAAAGGTGGAAGATGTCGTGAGATGGGGCACGCAACGCAAGATACTGGCATGTATGGATCCCACACCTCACAATTCTATGAATTGGTATAATCTATTTTAATAATGTTCTTTTAATGTAAAATTGTTCTGGCAGGGCGATAACCTATAATATCTTTTGGATTAGACGATTTACTTCAGCTGTTTTAGTTTTTCTCTGTTATGCTGTGATAGGTAAACATATTCTTACATACAGCATTAGCTGCCTCAGTTGGAAAAATCCAGTAATATAACATTTCCAAATGGTCTGACGTTCCCACGCCAGTGTTTTTTTTTTAATATACTGCTCATTTTAATATAATTATTTGATTTTTGCAGAGATGCCGACGCTAAGGATGATACCAGGAAAGACTCTTTGAGATAGGGTGAGGAACACGGCTATCCACGATATCTCCAAGGTGGAAGATGTCGTGAGATGGGGCACGCAACGCAAGATACTGGCATGTATGGATCCCACACCTCACAATTCTATGAATTGGTATAATCTATTTTAATAATGTTATTTTAATGTAAAATTGTTCTGGCAGGGCGATAACCTATATCTTTTGGATTAGACGATTTACTTCAGCTGTTTTAGTTTTTCTCTGAAAAAAAAAAATGCTGTGATAGGTAAACATATCCTTACATACAGCATTAGCTGCCTCAGTTGGAAAAATCCAGTAATATAACATTTCCAAATGGTCTGATGTTCCCACGCCAATCTTTTTTTTTTTAATATACTGCTCATTTTAATATAATTATTTGATTTTTGCAGAGATGCCGACGCTAAGGATGATACCAGGAAAGACTCTTTGAGATAGGGTGAGGAACACGGCTATCCACGATATCTCCAAGGTGGAAGATGTCGTGAGATGGGGCACGCAACGCAAGATACTAAGATACTGGCATGTATGGATCCCACACCTTGATATGTGCAAGACAGATTGTTATATTTATGAACTAATTTTGAAATGGTATGTACAGGTTGGATTAATTGGTTTAATTCCACTATTAGAGGCAGAACAGGAGTGTCGGACATCATCGGAAGAGTGGCAGCGCTAAAATGGCATGCCGCTCGCAGCCCTGATGATAGATGTACTGTAACCCGAAACCCAGGACGTCCTCAACTTCGATGGAGGGACGACATTGGATGCGTGTTGCCCAGGATCGACAGACATTGAATCAGATGGAGGAGGCCTACGCCCAGGAGTGAACGGATATAGACTCATGATGATGATGATACAAAACATTGAAACACCTACATTCAACATTTTAAATATTTCTGGAATGGGTAAAATTCTGCAACAATGAAAGTTCATTGTATGGAATGAATGCTTTAAATTATCAACTGATTTCTGTAGAATCACACTCCAAAGGAGAATTGATTCAATGTATATTTCCAGACATCACACAAATTTACAAATTTCGTCATTGGTTAAGTGAATGTGCATTATTAGCTTCATCTAATGGACATCAAAATCAAGAGTTTTGTTTCTCTAAACATTGTATTTCTAAGAGCATTATTATGACCTTGAATGGTATATGTATGAATGTTTTATGCAAATGTGATATAGTATATTTATTTGTTTTTTTAATTTCACTTAAAATATTAAGGAAAAAATTAAGACTGGACGTTACAAAAATGGTTTAAAAATAAAGCTGAAAAAGATAAATATTAACTTTTTTTTGGGTGGCATCTTTAGGGTAACGTTTTAACTACACTATATTATTAAATCATAACGCGCTTTTGCACAGCTATGTTTAAGACCAATTGGCATCAAAAACTCATTTCAGACTTTTTGTAAACTTGCCACCTTGGTAATGCCCAGCCTTCAATTGTTCAATTCACATTAGTATTATTCAAGTTCACAGCAAGTTTGCTTGGATTAAACAAATGTTTTAAAGATATGAACTGAATTAGGATACACACATTCTTACACCTATACACATGTCATTTTATCCAATAAAATCATTGATATTGAACTTTAATTGTATTTCTTTAATATATATTGGGTGTATTTATATACTCTAATATAGCAATAGCGAAGCGTTGCCGGGTCAGCTAGTGATAAATAAATCATTGATACGAATGAAAACGTCTGTTTTCTAGAAGTGTTTTAACACTGTTAAGATATTTAAGAAAGTCTGATCTCTTCGTGGAAGTTCATAACTAAATAACTAACTAACTATCATGCCGTTTCACGGGTGGGTAGGCAGAAAGGATGGGCCGTAACATTTCACTATTCATACATACACCACTCGAGTTTTCTATTCATCCATACATCGTAACTCGCGCGTTCATCGTTTTTTTCCGACTTAGAAGAGTCCTGAGAAACCGAGCGCTGTCGAAATAAAAACAAAAGTGGATGCAGTTCTTAAAAACTATCATTTTATATTATTATTATTTAAAACACTTTTTCTCACCTTTGAATTTATTTTTCGCTACATATTTCCATGATTTTATTTCTGCTTCATCATCAGGAGAACGAAATAAACCAAACAAAAATAATTTAAACAAATTATAAGTACTTAAATATTTAAGAAGTGTAAATTAAAATTAGACAGAGAGTATCAGGGACATAACATTAAAAATAAATTAGTGTTTTTTTTTTTTTAAGATTTTTAAACGGGAGAAATTTAAAGGCTAATTAATTACACTAAAGATTTTGATTGACGCAAAGCTATTATATATTTTAAATTAATAATAAATTAAGCCAATGGTTATTGCCAGCTAAATAACAAAGTGACAACTAACAACAACAACAACAACAAACCATCACGCCGTTTCCCCGTAGGGGCAGGCAGAGAGAATGGACCGCCACACTGCTCTATCCTGGCACACCTCTCTAGCTCCCTCCACATTAATACAGCGAGTCTTACACGCACGTTGATTCTTCCGACTTCTAACAAAACCAATCTTTAAAATTTGATTATTTTGGTCATGCCATGTTTCCCTCGGTCTGCCTCGACTCCGTACTCCATTAACATCATTAACGTATACTTTCTTAGCCATTCTTTCTCCATCCATGCGCTCCATATGTCCGAACCAACGCAGCGATCCTTTCATAATTTTGTTCATAATACCTTCTTCCGCTCTACATTCCTTTATTTATTTATCCATTCAGTAAGGGCATCATACAGCGATATCAATATATTAATTAAGAAACATTAAGAAAAATAATAAATAAAGCCAATTACATGCTACCACAAATACAATAAACAGTTAATTGAATTTAAGCTAAGGCAAAACTTGGTCAAACAAAATGATTGAGAGTTAAACATTATAATAGTAGTAAAAATAAGAACAAAATTAATCGGCATTTGAGATTATTTCGTATATCGTTCTACCACACATACGTCTGAGGGACTTCATCTCTGCCGCATTTATTCTGCTCTCATCCTTCTTCTAGTTTCATGGTTCGCTTCCATACATTAGGGTTGGGACCAGGACTCCATTTTGAACGGCCGTTTTCGCTTTCAGTCACAACTAATGAATAATATAAATAATATTTCATAGACCCGTTTCACATATTTTTTTAAACAGAAAATATAAAACTCGAATTCAACAATGTTAATGTTTTTAGTTTATCAAAATACATTCATCATTCAAAGAAACGTTAAAGCGTTAAACGTTGAAACTAGAATAAATGCAATAAAATCTCTCAGGCAAATGTGTGTAAAATCTGTATATGACGGAGTGCCGAATGCAAATATTAAAAGCAAATGTCAGTTTCAATTGGCCATCTATGTAGATTTGATTACACTTGTGAATCTTTTCAATATTAACCTATATAATCCACCCACTAACGCCATCTATGGAGTCTCCATAGATGGCGTTAGTGGGTGGATTATATAGGTTAATCTTGAAAAGATTCACAAGTGTAATCAAATCTACATAGATGGCCAATTAAAACTGACACGTGAAGATAGATATGTATTTGAAGTATATATACAGCTTCCAAAATTTGTCATGCATGATCATAATAACAAAGTGGAATGGGGAATGTTGTAATTACATAAAGCGTGCGCTTGACCCAATCAATGACAGGTCATAAGTCCTATAAACACCTTGATCAATTTCCAGTTTTCAGTTTCCAGTTTTAATATCTTTGATATAGCTCTTGCATCTCTGCCACGAATAAAATATTTATGTTTAATGAAAACGGCAATGTTCTAGAAACATTATTGTATTTTATAGGAGTGATGTGATTCACCTTGATAGGGTATTATTCAAACGCATCGTGATAAGAGTAATATATCTCACTATCGAGGTAATATGAATATGCCTCTTGTTCGAGTTTGTATGAAGATCACATAATCTGTGATGTCTGATTTCTATTAGAGTTTGTGAATGCTAAAACGCGAGAGAGAATGTTATTATCCCGCATTACGTCATGCAGAAACCGGTTTAAGTTTTCATATAATTGTTGTGAAGATCAAAGACATACTCGTCATTTGCTGGTTCAACCCTAAGTTTCCATCTCCAACTATAAGATAAAAATCACATTACGTATCTTCTTCTTCAAGTGCCCTGTTGGGTCCCCCCAACGTTGGTGATCACCTTTGCGAACCTGTCCCTGTCCTGCGCCGCTCGGAACAGCTCCTCCACACTTTTTCACTTATTGTCTTTATTTCGAGAGCGCTATGTTTTAATAGGCTTACTGGACTGGTCTATCGAATCCAGATAGCCTGACAAAACCAGTCACTGTAGAAGTTGTTAATAAAAAAAATAGGTTTATATCTAAAATATTACGTCTCTCAAATTAAATGGTACAGATTTTATGGTGACATAATTACACTCAAGGATAAGAAGAGTTCATGCCAGCGGTGATCATCTTCGCACATAGCTACTTATTTGGGAAATATTTTAATATGATTAATTATGTATTGTTGTGCCGAACTCAAAGACTCAAGTTTTCCAGAACAATTTATCATTCTTACTTCTTAATGACGCCACAACACACCGAGCCATAAAACTTCCACAATTTATTGTACAGCTTGTAAAAATTTTAAAATATTGTAAAAACAATTTGAAAGCAACTTCTCCGGCCCTTTATTCAGAAAAAATACAATGACTTATAAAATCGGGCTTAAAAAAACTTTTGAATGTAAAAATCGTGAATTGAGAGTGTTATTCGTTGTAACTTTAAGAATGGTGGAATTCCAAAACAATAGAAAAGGCACGGAGAGCTAGCGGGGAAACTTGCAACTTCCATAAATTCCCAAATCCCGTCGGGGATAAGAACAAATTTGGAAAAATCCTAAAATGTCGGAAGCCAAAGTTTAGACGCCAGGGGTTTGATAACCACGGTCTGCGTACTTTTTACGATATAGGCTTTTAATTTTTTTTTTAACTTATACATGTTATACATTAATTTGAAAAAAAATATATGGACTATAGTTGTCACACTAGGCATGGCCTGTATCGTGACAATTACATAAAATAGCATGTTAGTAGATTTGTTAGTTTTATAAATTGGCGGTTTGTTAGTAATCTTATAACATTGGTAAGAGACTTATAGCAACATGATGATGATGATGTTGTGACAATAAATTACATTATTATTATTTTAACATAAAAATAATAATTTATCTATAAACATGCGAATAATATTATGTTATTTAAGGTTTTCTTGAACAATGATACAAAACTCCATATTTATAATTTACCAAAGAAAACGTTTGTTTTTTATGAGAATCACATGTTTCGTCTTAATAAGACATTATCAAATGTTATATTTGAAAAATAAATTATCAAATGTAATATTTGAAAATATTCTAGAAAACAGATGTTTTCATTCGTATTAATATTACGTACATTCAACATTATATTCGAAATTTATTATTGATAGAAGCAGTAATTTCTTTGAATATTATTTTATTCATATAGAGTATCATGTGACTTTTTGTTGTCGAATTAACGTACTTTTAAGTTCCTCAAATGGATAAAATAGTCGGACAAATGGATAGAATTAATTGAATAATAATTGTGAATAATTGTGAATAATGTTTGGGAACAAAATCAAAACTGAGCATAATAAAATTAATATATTTTTTTAATGTCCTGCTGATAAATCCAGCTGTTAGTATGATTGTTGATTAATCTACAATCAATAAGTCAGGATAGAAAACTCTGGCGGTCCATCCCCTTTTCCCACTCCTTTGCGAGATGTTTGGTTAGTTTTTTTTTAATATACGAGTATAATCGCAAAATTCCGTTTCGTACAATTATTGTATGAAGCAAAATGTCCAAAATAATCTCACAAAATGATACGTGATAGATGCCTTAAACATTTTGCTATTTGTAATGTATTTTAAGTTAATATACTGATTTGATTTGATTAGATATTAAAGTCAGTATTTTTGTTGTTATTAATTAAAAGGGAATATCCTGGTTACTTAATCTTTTTTAGGTTTTTATATATTTTTAATTTTTACTAGTACTGGTATATTATAAAAAAGATGATGCCTTACAATGACCATCAGTCTATATTCCCTTATTTATTGTTTCTTGAACAATGATGTAAAACACCATATTAAATAATCAATACGGATGAGAACATTTGATAATGCCTTAGAAGGGCGAAACATGTCATTCCCATAAAATATAATATAACTACTAGAAAACTGACGTTTTCATTTGAATAAATATATTCCCTTATACTGGAGAGGGTTCAGACAAAAATTAGTATCGTAGCTATTCATGGCTCTATATCACATCATTTTTTTTGGTAATGTCTGGGTTTAAGTTTGGTTCTGCAGCTTCGAAGAGACGGGTTTCTCATAACCCATTTCTTTAGATATATCCAGCAACGCCAGCAAATATTGTTATTTCTCCTAGCCACAAGATGCCGGTGGGAAGAGCAATCAGTCCGCTGAACAAAATTACTTAGGAGATCGATGTCTTTCATATTAGCGAAAGTGCGTTCGAAAGACCCTTAAATAATTATTACGAATGAAACCTTCAGTTTTCTAGAAAATTTATTATATTTTATGGGAATGACATTTGATAATTCTTTAGAAGGGTGAAACATGTCATTCTCATAAAATATAATTAAACTTTTAGAAAACTGACGTTTTTATTCGTATTAATTTTTTATTTGGAATTTAACATCATTTTTCAAGAAACAATAAATAAATACTCTTAACTTTATAGAGTATCTTATCTTCCGAAAGTAGAACCATCTTTCATACATTCCTGGTAATTTACCCTTTCTCAAAAAGATCCCTTAAACTATAAATATGTTTGTAATATCTTTTGAGTAAATAAATAATCTGATAAACAGATATACAGACTCTTGGATAATCAACTCAAATATAGCGTTCAACCGAATGTTTCGTACCCCTGCCCACGTACTTCACAGCCCGCAGGACTCACCATCTCTTAAAGTTTTCGCAAGATGTGAACACCGCAACAAAACGTGTGAAACATTTTGACCTCCATTTAAAACACCTCGTTATATAAACTATTTCTTCCGATGAGTGGGACTTGCTCAAATTTAACCTTTAGTCAAACACTTCTTATTACGCATTTTTATTGTGTGAAATACTACTTTATAAATTGGGATAATAACAGATTTTCTCAAGGAATCTTACCCTGTTAAGTCCACATTATGGTCAGTTTTGACAGATGTTAAAAAATTCTAACATTTGTCAGAACTGACCACATTCATGATAAAAAAAAATATTTGAGTTTATTAAAACCTAATGTTTCCAATCGCGAGTCGCGACACTTTCAGTGAATAAAAATAAATTGTGATATTATAACAGTGTTTTCAATTTTAACAGTAATAATATTGTATATATAATATTTTAACTACACTGATGAAGAGCTCTGTGTCCCGAAATACGTTTGTGTTATTTTTAATTATATTTTTATTTAAAAATAAAAAGTTGTGTAAGAAAAAAACACTGTTAAACTACTGGTTTTTTTATTAATTAATTCCACTAATTATCTTCATTTTGACAGTGACAAGTTTTATTTATTTTATTACATGGGACGGTCGGTCTAAGAGCGAGGTCGACAGCCGTATACATCAGGCTAGGCTTGCATTTAATAAAAGGTCGAAAATAATAGAATCAAATAATATAGACCTAAAACTGAGAATACTCCTCATCAAGACCTATGTATGGAGTATCTTGATGTACGGCTGCGAGACATGGTGCCTATCCGAAAGAGATAAGCGGAGACTAGAGGCTTTTGAGATGTGGTCCTATAGAAGACTATTAGGAATTTCCTGGAGAGACCACATCACGAATGAGGAAGTTCTTCAAGGAATCGAAGGAGGAAGGCACCTGCTCAGGACCTTGTCCGAAAGGCGTGCAAGATGGATCGGCCATGTAATACGTCAAGAAGGTTTCTTGCATGCCATAATGGAGGGTATGATCGAGGGGACAAACTCTAGGGGACGCCCACGCCGAGAGTACCTGGAGGACCTGTTGGTGGACGTACGCTGCTCATCATATGCAGATCTCAAAAGAGCCGCCCAAGACAGGGAAAAATGGAGGAAATTGCTGCAAACCAATCCCAGGATTGAAACCAGAGAAGAAGAAGTTTTATTATATTTTATGAGAATGACATGTTTCGCCCTTCTAAGGTATTACCAAATGTTTCGCCATAATAAACATTTGATAATGCCTTAGAAGGGCGATACATGTCATTCCCATAAAATATAATAAAATATTTAATATTGTGTTTTATTGTACATCATTGTTCAAGAAACAATTAATAATACTATAATGTTAAACGTATTAAATATTTATAATGAAAATAAAAATTAAATGTATTTTTTTGTTTAAATTTATATTTTATTAATTCGACTTATGTTAATGGCTTCGCCTGGTTTCGACAGCTCGCTGGTGGCTCTTTTTGTGGCTAGCTGCCTTTGCGCAGTGACAGCGAGCCACCAAAAGAGCCAGCGAACTGTCGAAACCGGTTGAAGCCATAAACATAAGTGAAATTAACTAAATATGCATTTTATAATTGTATTTTTTTTCTTTACTTAATTGTTTTTAAATCCATTTGAACTCACGCAATAACAACTATATAACTAACTAACTAACCATCACGCCGTCTCCCCGGCGGGGTAGGCAGAAAGAATGGAACGCCACACTGTTCTGTCTTGACATACTTCTCTCGCTTCCTCTACATTCATACATCTTGTCATGCACGCACGTCGATTTCTCCGACTCCTCACGTGTCCGACATTCAATATTTGATTGATTTGATCTGCCACGTTTTCCTCGGCCTTCCTCTATTTCTAGCTCCGTTCACGCCGTTTACATATACCTTCTTTACCATTCTGTCTTCACTCATTCTTTCCATGTGTCCAAACCATCTTAATGACCCTTTCCTTATTTTGTTCACTTCATTCATTCGCACCACATTCACTTCTTATACTTGCATTTGTCACTCTATCAAATACAGATTTGCCACACATTCGTCTGAGAGATCTCATTTCTACTGCATTTATTCTACTTTCATCCTTCTTTTGCCAGTTCCATGCTTCACTTCCATACATAAGGGTCGGCACAAGAACACCATTGTGCACTGCCATCTTGGCTTTTTTGGATAGGCTTTTGTTTGCGATGACAACTTTAAGTGCACCATTTATTCTGTTGCCTGCCCCAACCCTTCTTTCAATATCCTTCTCCACCCTCCCATCCTTTGTAAACATACTTCCTAAATAAACAAATTCTTCCACTTGTTCCAGATTTTCACCGTTTACACTAATGTTGCAGACTGTCATGCTTCCTTCTTTTTCGAAAATCATTACCTTAGACTTATTCACATTCATCATCAAATCGTATCGCTTGCATACCTCATACATACTAGACACTTCGCTTTTGGGTAATAAGTAGGTGCTCCTAAATTAAATCTATACTTATTAAGTTATTTTAAACTCGAAAGCGAGCCAAGCGAACTAATTTGATTGTTCAATTAATTTTGGTTCGTTCCATTTCGCATTTAAAATCTTATTTTGGATTATCTTATCCAATTTTGTGTTTTTGTGTTTTCCATATCTAATTATGGTTTATTATTAGAACGCCTGGGGGGCGTTTGCCTATTTGTTTATAATATTGACGACCTTTGTAGTAGAGTGGTAATATTTCTCACAGCTATACCGAAGGTCCTGGGTTCGATTGCCGGCGATAGGTAATAACAAATTGTATACGGAAATTATGTTCAAACGACCTGTTGTATACAAAATAATAAATATGGTTTTATTATTCAACAGTCAAACGTCGTGTCATGCACGCCCGTAGATTACTCCGACTCTTTTATTCAATTGATTTGATCTTTCTATTATAATTTCATTTGATTTGGTATTTGATCTGATTTCCTTTGTCTTCTTCATTTACATCATTAAACTAACTAACTAACTAACCATCACGCCGTTTCCCCGAAAGGGTAGACAGAAAGAATGGACTGCAACACTTTAATCGATGCTGGACTCCATTCTTCTCTTTTCGCCAACGCGAGAGACGCGGTGTGATGGGTTGCGAACCTCATCGCCACCAATAGGCATCTCCCGCGCACACTTCAATTATTCAACGTCTACATAATAAATCTAAAACAAATTATACAAAATACAATGATATCAAATAAAATAACACATAAAAATAATTTAACACATAATGTTCTTTTAGATGGTGCACTTGTCGTCAGCTGGACGATCCGGATATTTGTGTTTATTTAATTTTTTATTCCACTGTCAATCATCATTAATATATGCTTTATTCTAAAGAGACTTGGTTTCTACGACAATTGTTATATTAACATTCTTCTTTAAGGGTCACAAGATCACAATTCTACAAAAAACTAACTAACTGACTAACCATCACGTCATTTCCCCGGAGAGGTAGGCAGTGAGGATGGATCGCCGCAATGGCCTGTCCTGGTATACCTCTCGAGCTTCATCTACATTCATACATCGTACTATGCACGCACGTCAATTATTCCGACTGCGAATGTGACCGCCTTTTAGTAATTGATTAATTTGGTCTTGCCATGTTTTCCTCGGTCGTCCTCGGCTTCTTTTCCCACTCACGCTGCTTGTGTAAAACTTTTTAACCATTCTACTCTCATCCATTCGTTCCATATGTCCAAACCATCTCAGGGATCCTATTTTTAATTTTATCCATGATGCAGTCATCTGCCTTACATTTCTTTCTTATTTCATCGTTCGGTATTCTATCATACAACGTTTTCCCGCACATTCTTCTTAGTGATCTCATTTCAACACTGCCATATTATATTTTTGGATTTACTACCTGTGTTTTCTTATGCTGATTCGATATAAAAATACAATTAATAAGTACTATAACATTTTAATTAAGTATTATAATTTCCTAGCATCTGCAGCCCACGCTGATGAAATTAAACATTAATTTTAATTTAAGACTTTGTTCCTGGTCCCCAGCGGCACGGCGGTACAGTGGAGGCCGGTGACCAGATTAGATAACAGTTCACACCCAAACTCTTTCCGCTCAATATTTCACCGGATTCTGTCGCAAAAGACATCAAATCCTTGAAAAGTTCCATAGTAAACCGATTACAAGAATCTTCGATGAGAGCCCTTTCCAGGGACAACTCGGAAATATTTATAAATAATCAAAATTTTAGATTTGTAAAATTAATCGGCTTCAATGTGTGTTGTGAATACATCTTTGAATCATAATAAAATACAATTTGTTTTAAAAAATAATAATTATAATTAATTGGTGTTGATTAAAAAAATCTTCGTCAAACTAAAAAAAGAAATAATATTAAATCTTTTATAATATTTATTTAGTTTAATGCCACTCGATTTTTAGCTAATCAGCTTCAGCTACTGAAACCGGTCAAGGTTAAAAATCAAATGGAATAAAATCAATTATGTATTATAGAGAAATCATTTATTAATATTTATTTTGTAGTCGTTATTATGAAAATTTCTTAATACGTATTCAGTTTTAATACACTTATTACAGTATCAACCGATTTCGTCAGCTTGCTGCCATCTTCTGCTCTATAAACAAATTGTCTAAAAATATAACAATTATAAAAATATAAAAATATAACATATATATAAAAATATAACATGAATGTCGGCCATGTGAGGAGTCAGAGAAACCGACGCGCGTGCATGACACGATGTATGAATGTTGAGGAAGCGAGAGAAATATGTCAGGAAAGAAAGGTGTGGCAGTCCATTCTTTCTGCCTACCCCTTCGGGGAGACGGCGTGATGGTTAGTTAGTTAGTTAGTTATATAACAATTATTACTCCTACTAAGAAATTTTAATTGAATAAAAAATATGTCTAACACAACTCAATCATTTTTTTCTCAATAAAGCAAAGTACCTATAAAACAACACGCGTGTATTCGAATGAATTGTTGTGTCAAAATTTTAAAGCAATCGGTAATAAACTTTCGGAGATCTAAGATCCGTGACACGAACAACACACACAAAGAAACAATTTATTATAACGTATAAAGCTACCTTTGTAATTTAAAAAACGGACTTTCATATAGTTTAGTTTTTAGAATTCAAATCACACATCAAATACTATTGTAAAAAAGTCCACGAGTCTGCCAGTAGCTTTTGGCAATACCTTTTCTCTTTTGATACATATTTTATGTGGGCACTTGGTTTATACTTTGCGAAAACAGGCATTCGTGTTTTCGGTGGGAAATTGGATTTTCCAATACTGATTCCTGAAATAAAACGCCAACTAAATAATTTGTTTACCACGTGACTAGAATTCTTGCCCTTTGATATCTCAAGAATTATTATTTTACACAAAGACATAAATAATTTTCACTGAATTTTCCTTTTATTGTGTCAACAGAATTTTAATAACATAAATTTAAACTTTCTGATTGTCACACAGATATTGTTAAATTAAGGTGTTTTAATATATTTTATTTTCGTTGTTGGCATGCTTATTAAATAATTGTAAAACAGGCAACAACTAGACAGAATTGCTTTTTCCATTAGCGTACAGATTTAATTAAATATATTTTATATTCAGCTGATATACCTCAAAAGAACTTATCTATTTAATGCTGGAAAACATAAGTCAATGTTTATTTTTTTATATACTTTGTATACAACACAAACTTTATTAAAAAAAATTTAAATACTAAACACGTTTTGGATACACAAGCCCTTCATAAGTGATATTAAATAAAATATTTTCACGAATGTGGTCAGCAATGACAGATATTAAAATGTTTTATTTCGGAACGATTATTCTTTTGTTATAACAAATATTGTATATAAATAGAAATAATAATATGAAGTTCTTTTTGGGGTCCAGGCATTGTCTTAAAACAAAGGAAATAAATCAAATATTGGACTTGACGTTATATTAATTGGATTATTAATTATATTTTCTAAATTTTTAGTTGCTTTTTTATTTTTCTTCAATTTCGAGATTGTTCAAAGTTATATTTCTATAATTAACGTGCAAATTTTCAGCGCCTGTATCTTTATTAAATTAATGATATTTTCAATGAGATACTTAAAGAACAAGGTATAAATGCTGGTGCTAAGATGAGTGATATGTCTGTAAACTGTCTGCTTTACGCGAACGATGCCGTTCTCGTTGCGGATAGTGCGGACGAATTACAAGTCTTGGTGTCGAGAATGTATGAGGTATGCAAGTCAAGTGATTTAATGATGAATGTCGGAAAGTCAAAGGTGATGGTTTTCGAAAGGGAAGAGCAAATGACAGTTTGTAATATAAATGTGAACGAAGATAACTTGGAACAGGTGAGGGAATTTGTGTATTTAGGTAGCATGTTCACAGCAGATGCCCGAACGGATAGTGACGTCGAAAGAAGGGTTGGTGCGGGTAACAAAGTGAATGGAGCTTTTAAAATAGTTATTGGAAACAAGAATTTATCAATGAAAGCGAAAACGGCCGTTCACAATGGAGTTCTGGTCCCAACCCTAATGTATGGAAGCGAAGCATGGAACTGGCAGAAGAAGGATGAGAGTAGAATAAATGCGGTAGAGATGAGGTCCCTAAGACGTATGTGTGGTAGAACGATATACGACAGAATCTCAAATGCTGATATAAGAAACGAATGCAGAGCGGAAGAAGGTATTATGAACAAACGCAATGGAACGCATGGATGGAGAAAGAATGGTTAAGAAAATATACGTTAATGATGTGAATGGGGTACGAAGTCGAGGCAGACCGAGGAAAACATGGCATGACCAAATTAATCAAATTTTAAAGGTTGGTCATGTTAGAAGTCGGGGGAATCGACGTGCGTGTATGACTCGTTGTATGAATGTGGAGGAAGCTAGAGAGGTTTGCCAGGATAGAGTAGTGTGGCTGTCCATTCTCTCTGCCTACCCCTGCGGGGAAACGGCGTGTTGGTTTGTTGTTGTTGTTGTTGTCAATGAGACAATTTTTCATGAGGTACTCACTCACAGAAATTAATTAATATAAATTAAAACGTCTGTCTTCTAGAAGTTAACAAATGTTAACATATTATAATGTCTTAGAAGGGCGAAACATGTCCTTCCATAAAAAACGTAATAAAACTCCTAGAAGACAGACGTTTTCATTTATATAAATTAATTTCTGTGCATTATATTTGTAGGTAAATTAGATTTTATTAAAAAATTAAGAATAAATAGATCCGGCATCACAATTGACCCACGTGTTATGTCACGTGTACTGCAGAAAACCATCCCAAATGATATCTTGTGTTCTGTCTAATTCAAATAACCTTTTCTCCTTTAATCTGTGGAATGTCCATACCTTGTTTCCAGGAATAATTACACCCCCTATCGTAGCGATACCTGTGAGTGTGTTCCCAGAATAGAAATGAACATAGATAATGTAAAATGAAATAATTAATACATACATGTGTTTCTATACTTGATAACATATATGTAAAACAATGGGTTCTGAAACCAATAGTAGTTTCTACAACAAAGATGTAGAAAAAAAATACTGTTTGAAATTTCATGGTAGAAGTTCATTGAAAATAATTAAAATAACACAAATAAAACATCACGCCGTTTCTCCGAAAGGATAGGCAGAGATAATAGACTGCCACACTACTCTATCCTAACACACCTCTCTAGCTTCCTCCACATTCATACAGCGAGTCACACACGCACGTCAATTCTACCGACTTTGACCAAACATTAAAATTTGATTGATTGGGTCGTGCCATATTTTATTCCGTCTACCTCGACTCCGTACTCCATTTACATCGTTATCGTAGACTTTCTTAACCATTATTTCTTCACCCATGCGCTCCACATGTCCGAACCAACTCAGCGAGCCTTTCATAATTTTGTCAATCAGTATTTGAAATTCTGTCATATATACTACCATACATACGTCTTAGGGTTATCATCTCTACCGCATTTATTTTGCTCTCATCCTTCTTCTGTCAGATCCATATTTCGCTTCCATACATAAGGATTGGGACCAAAGTGGAAGTAGCTAAAAGATATCGTTTAGTTTCATTATTATTTAAAATGAACTTCCATTGAGAGATTTCAATAACCTCATTTGATGATTTTTTATATTTAGTTTAATTTAAAAATAATACGAATTCCCGGAAGCTTCGTCTATATACTTATGATAAATATGTTTATGTAATTTTGTGTGTGTATGTTAGATATATACGTACACGTGTACGTATATTATAAATGAATGAAGAGAGTTTTGCATCTGTTTGGTTAGCATAAGAAACGTTAAAATATTCCGGGCTTAACCCCTGCGTAGGTCATTTCCGGATGTATTCGAAATTAAGGGTAAAAGACCGGAAACTCTAGCGAAATCCCAAACGACATCTCTACTTCACAACAGTATTCACATGAATAAGAGAACCGATCTAGAAACCCTTTAAAAATGGAAGAAACCTTGTACATTACACGGTTCTAAATAAATACACATATTTTACCTATAGCTTATTAATAGGTTTTCTTTACATTATTATCTATAGATATATTTTTGCTACGATCTCACAATTAATTTTATTTCAATCAAATAAATTTCGTAATTGAAAATTCTAATTCAATCCAAATGAACAAATTATTAGATTTATAAGATACGTGGGAAGAATGAATGAAGAAATACTGATAATAAAAATAAAAATGAAACATGTAAATTGAACTAGAAATAGAGTAAAACCAAAGAAAACGTGGCTCAATCAAAAAATCAAATATTGAATATCAGCTGCATGAGGAGTCGGAGAAGTTGAAGTGCGTGCATGACATTATGAATGAATGTTGAGGAATCGAAAGAAGTAGGTTAGGAAATAAATGTATGACAATCCGTTACATCTGCTTACCCCTTCGGAGAGACGGCGTGATGGTTAGTTAGTAAGTTTATAGAATTTGAGACTATTGTTCATTTCTTCATGTAAAAGTTTTAAGTATCTAACTTACTATAATACCGTTTTTCCGAAGGGGTAGACGGAAAGAATGGATCGCCACAATTCTATTATTTCCTGAGATATTTATCTCTCGTCCTTAACATCCATACATCGCGCCATGCATGCACGTCAATTTCTCTGACTCCTCGTGTGACTGACATTTAAAATTTGATTGATTTGATCTGATCGTTGATCGTGCCACATTTCCCTAAGTCTTCCTCTATTTTTTTCCGTTTATATTCCATACATATAGTATACATACTTTCTTGCAAAAGTTTTTCAATAATATGTATATTTGAATAACAAACATTACCGATTCTTCAATTAAATTCAAAACCCGAAATAAGAATGTATCGGTTTTGAGACAGTTAAAGCACTAATTAAATATTAATAAATACCTTTCCATTGTTATACCTAGGAAATTGGAAATAACTTTGTTAAATCCTATAAATATTTAAAAACTATTTAAAAAACACGACGTGTTTCGGAGGATACTTCAGGTGTAAAAATAGAATAAAAACTAAACAAAAAAATACTATTAAAGACGCATTTAAAATTCGATACCATAATTTTAATTTAATTGTGAAGCATGTCGTGTTTTTTAATATATTTTTTTAATGTTTAGTGGACTAAATAAGTTGTTTTCGTGAATTCCACAGTGTTAATGCCTTAGCGTTCAATAACTTTCCATTGTTTTTTGATTCAGGCTGAAATATTATAGAAGCTTTAGGGGATGTCAGGATAGAAAAGTGTGGCAATCCATTCTCCAAGTATTTTTTTACACCAGACCAAAGACAGTGTGATAATCACACTGCCATCGCCGGGAATCGAACTCGAAACCTTCGGTGTGGCATTCGTAGCTCTGGCCACTCGGCTACGAAAGTTGCCAATTCGTTATGTTATCCATTGTTTTGGCTAGAGTACTAAAGATAATAGTTTATAAGTTTATAACCATTTCATTATTCAATCAATTTTAATCGAAAGTTCGAAACAATCGTGACTAACTAACTAACTAACCATCACGCTATTTCCCCGGAGGATAGGCAGAGAAGATAGATCGCCACAATGCTCTGTCCTGGCATACCTCTCGGACTTCCTCTACATTCATACATCGTACCATGCACGCACGTCGATTATTCCGACTTCGAATGTGGCCGCCTTTTAGTAATTGATTAATTTGGTCATGCCATGTTTTCCTCGGTCGTCCTCGGCTTCTTTTTCCACTCACGCTGCTTGTGTACAACTTTTTAACCATTCTTTTCTCATCCATTCGTTCCATATGTCCAAACCATCTCAAGGATCCTTTTTTAATTTTATCCACGATGCAGACATCTGCCTTAAATTTCTCTCTTCATTTTTTCATCGTTCGGTATTCATACAACGTTTTCCCGCACATTCTTATTTGTGATCTCATTTCTACGGCGTTTATCCTGCTTTTATCCTTCTTTTGCCAGCTCCAAGCTTCACTTCCATACATGAGGGTTGGCACTAGAACTCCATTGTGTACTGCCATCTTTGCTTCTGTGGATATATTTCTATTTGCAGTAATGACTTTGAGTGCGCCGTTTATTTTATTCCCAGCACCAACTCTTCTTTCGATGTCTTTCTCCATTTTTCCGTCTCTTGTAAACATGCTTTCCAGATACGTAAATTCGGCAACTTGCTCCAATTTCTCGCCCATCTCACTTACATCACAAATCGTCATACATTCTTCCATCACTTTAGATTTAGACACATTCATCACTAGGTCACTATTTTTGCATGCCTCGTACATCCTTGACACTAAGACTTGCAAATTGTCTCTACTGTCAGCAATTAACACACATCGAAACAATGGTAAATCCGGTATTATATATTAACGATAATCATTTGCACAAAATACATTAATTAAACCGACGATTATTGTCTCAACAAGGAAGATTGTTAAGTTCATAATCCCAGCAATCAAATTCTCCGCAAACTCATTAATGCTTCAACTTCTGAAGTACTATTGAAGCTATGTGCAGAAATACATAATCAGGTTAGACGACTCATCTCGCTTTGCAAACTATTTTACGTCAATATAATTCAAACACGTTTTATCGCATTTGGAAAATTTGTAGAAAGCTTTTATAACCTAACTAACTAACTAACCATCACGCCGTCTCACCGAAGGGGTAGTCGGAAAGAATGGAATGCCACACTGTTCTGTCCTGACATACTTCTCTCACTTCCTCTACATTCATACATCGTGTCATGCACGCGCGTCGATTTCTCCGATTTCTCACGTGACCGATATTCAATACTTAATTGATTTGATCGTGCCACGTTTTCCTCGGTCTTCCTCTATTTCTGATTCCATTTACATGGTTACCATATTTTTTTTACCATTCTTTCTTCATTCATTCTTTTTATATTTCCAAACCATCTTAATGATCCTTTCCCTTATGATGAGAGCAGAATTAATACGGTTGAGATTAGAACCCTTTGACATACGAGTATGTGTGATAACGATGTACGACAGTAAAAATAGTAAAAATGGTAGTATAAACTGGAGTTCTAGTGAAAACCCTTATGTATGGAAGTAAGTCTTGGAGCTGACAAAAAAGGATGGAAGTATGATAAATGCCGTAAAAATGAGACCACTAAGATGAATTTATGCAAAAACGATATATGATAGAATATTGAACGACGAAATAAGGAAGAAATGAAAGGCAGATGATCATTAGTAAAATTAAAAAAGGATCCCTGAGAGAGTTTGAACATATGGAACAAATTTGGTATACAAGCAGTGTAAGTGGAAATAGAAGCCGTGGATGACCAAGGAAAGCATGGCATGACCGAATTAAACAAATACTGACGGCCACATTCGAAGTGGGAAAAATCGACGAGCCTATATGTTAATAAACTAGATAGGTATTTTAGAACAGAACGGTATGGCGGTCCATCCTTTCTGCCTACCCCTCCGAGAGAACGGTACAATTAGTTAAAATGTAATTAATACGAATGAAAACGTCAGTTTTCTAGAAGTTTAATTATATTTTTTGTTAATGACATGTTTCGCCCTTCTAAGGCCATTATCAAATGTGCCGAAACTTCGACTCGTTGCAGTTTATATACACTGGTAAATGGAGTAAACGAAATCACATTTGATAATGGCTTAGAAGGGCGAAATATGTCATTCACATAAAATATAATAAAACTTCTAGAAAACGGACGTTTTCATTCGTATGAAAACTTAATATGGAGTTTAACATTATTGTTTAAGAAACAATAAATAAGTTAAAATATTTTTATTTTTTTAAAAAAAGACTAATATCAAGGATTTACATAAATGATATTAGAATTTATCTTACAATCTTCAATGTGAGCAGAAAATATCTCATTATTATGAAGAAGGAATCTGGTCGTGTCTAGGCTTAAACCTATGTCCCCTGGATCAGGAGCCAAGCGTTCTGTCCCCTAGACCACCACCCGATTTGACTATGAATTGTATCTCAATAGAGACGAATATTTCAATTGTTTTTCTAGGAACAGAATGTGGTGGCCGAGGCACTTACAGGACTTATGACCTGTCATTGGTTGGGTTGAGCGATCGCTTTATGTTTAACAACATTCCCCATTCCGCCCTTCTTATGACCACCACATCTGACAAATTTTTGGAACTTGTATATATGCTAGCATCCTGTGCTTATCTTTACATATTTTAGTTCACTCTACACTAGCGTAATAAAGACAAAACAAAGCTGCTGACTGTAGGCCGAACGCAACATTAGATGTGAGTAGTGATGTCAGGAGTTCCACTGAAGAACACCAAGGAGTTTGCCTACCTCGGGAGCAAAATAACATGGGACGGTCGGTCTAAGAGCGAGGTCGACAACCGTATACATCAGGTTAGGCTTGCATTTAATAAAAGGTCGAAAATAATAGAGTCCAATAATAAAGACCGAAAACTGAGAATACTCCTCATCAAGACCTATGTATGGAGTGTCTTGATGTACGGCTGCGAGACATGGTGCCTATCCGAAAGGGATAAGCGGAGACTAGAGGCTTTTGAGATGTGGTCCTATAGAAGACTATTAGGAATTTCCTGGAGAGACCACGTCACGAATGAGGAAGTTCTTCAAGGTATCGAAGGAGGAAGGCACCTGCTCAGGACCTTGTCCGAATCGAATCGATCGGCCATGTAATAGGGTATGACCGAGGGGACAAACTCTAGGGGACGCCCACGCCGAGAGTAACTGGAGGACCTGTTGGTGGACGTGCGCTGCTCATCATATGCATATTTCAAAAGAGCCGCACAAGACAGGGAATAATGGAAGAGAAGAATAGAGGAAATTGCTGCAAACCAATCCCAGGATTGAAACCAGAGAAGAAGAACACTAGCGTCATCTATTAAGATTAGGCAGAAAATCTTTATTCATGAATGAAAATACTGTATTTTTCATTTCACTTGCGTGATGTATTATATTGCAAAAAGTGGAGCAGTAGAGTTATTTTAAAACACGAAAAGCAGAAAATCAGAGTCACTTAAAAATCAAATCCATAACGCCTCACCGCGGGCACGCTTCCCGTTGTCTTGGAGGAGACTCGTATCTCACAACGGTTTTGGTTCATAAAGAATAAACCCACCCAGACTCCAATACAGCTTAGGAGCGAACCTCACAACTCCAGCATAATCCAATCATCTACCTTTATGGAGATGTGTCAACAGAGATTTCAATTTTCGGAGATGCGCGAGGAAATATTGGGTCTCTACAGGGTGATCGCTCGTACCCCCAAAATTTAAATCGATCAACATTTAAATATAATTAAGGACTTGTATTTAAGCTAATTTAAAACTGTTAAATTAAATAACATGGAACAAATACACAAAAAGATTCGAAAAATAACGAAAACTTTACATTTTGCATATATTATTGTAACACCTGATGATGTCAACATTGGTTGATGAAACAGCTATCGCGTAGAATAAAATACAATTGTGATACAAAAACTAAATTATTTAATTTAACAAATTTAAAATGTTAAGGTATTATAGTGTTTTGGCCAAAACAATGGACTATTTAATTAAACTACTTTTTTTTTTGTATACAACAGGTCGCTTGAACCTAATTACTGTATACAATTTGTTTTTATCTGATATATTGATTCTCGTGACATGCGATAGGTAGCTAATCTCTCGCCATTTTATTACCACGAGAATTCTACACCAGACCAAAGACAGTGTGACAATTTCATTTCATTTCATTTCATTTATTTTGATAATAATCACAAACATTACAGACATACAATTCCAAATCGTTTGCAATTACATTATAAACAGAGAAGCATTAAAAAAAATGAAAATTAAGCTTAAGAGTAAGAAAAAATCATAACATTGATATTGCATCCCACTGCCATCGCCGGGAATCGAACCCGGAACCTTCGGTATGGCAGTCAGAGCTCTTACCACTCTGCCACGAAGGTCGTCGTTATTATTAACAACAGCAAACCGGTTTAGCTTCCGCCGAAGCTTCGCCAGGGTTACAAAAGTGTATTTTGTAAGCTCCAGCGGAAGCAAAACCAGTTGATTGTTGTAAATAATAAACTGATTTAAATACAAATTTCTTCTTCTTCTTCTTGTCCTGTCACACCTCCGTGATACATAGGACCTCAAGAAACCTTCTCCACCCGACTCTATTGCATGCCTGATGCCTAGCATCATCCCAAGTAAGGCCTTGTTCTTTGACGTCCTGCAGGGCTCTTCTCCAGGTTGGCTCTAGGTCTACCTCACTTCCTCTTTCCACCAGTCTAGTGCACCCTTAGCGATGCAGGCTGGGTCCGTCTCAGGGTGCGACCGATTAAATATGAAGTTTTTTATTATAATATATTTAATAATGCCACACCTCAAACTAAGTGCTTCATACGAAAGAAGGATCATATTTTTATGTGACAGGGCTTAACGGAGAACTTATAGAGAAATTAAAGAAATAATAATTTAATATTGTTAAAATTTTGTTTTATATCTATCATAAAGAATAAGGGAGGCCCATGTCCAACATTGACGACAAATAGCTGTAGATGATGATGATGATAAAGTAGGGAATTAAAAAAAAATTAATAAACCCAACATTAAAAAATCAAATGGAATTAATCTAAATAATAATTAAATAAAACGATAATTTTTATTACTACTTCCACATTTGTCTTTATTTCGACAGCGACCGATTTCACCAGGCTCGTTGGCATCGATAGACAGGAATTAACCGAAATAAATATTTTAAATTTATTGTGTAGATGTTTATTCTAAGCATTATCAAACATTTGATAATATTATTACATGATATTACGATATTTCATTCGAGTCAGTTTGTATTTTTCTATATTTTTATCAATTTTAATCAATCCAGCCAGTTGGAACATACTGTATAACTTTAAATCCAATAAGCAAACCTTGCATATAGAAACAATATTTTGCTCTAGGGAAAAGATTTGTGATGGTACATATATACTTAGAGTGAGATTTCTGCTGTACCTGCTTAGAAACATGTACCTACTTTAAGTGTAAATAAATACAGTCAATATACTCGTATTCCAGTGTAAGATCTAGTAAACAAAATAATCAAATCAAATCAAATCAAATCAGTTTATGTCATCAACAGACATTACAAAACTCATTTTTAAGGCATCTATTGAGAACAGGTAAAATAATATATAATATTATGTATAGTATACTACCAGAAACGCGTGAGAGATGGTTCAACATTAGGAAGACAGGATACTCTTCAGAATCAAGAGTATTTGCCTTCTGAACGTACTTTCATTAACATGATAGGCGTCGATCTCCGAGGAGACCGCGTTAAGCAGACTAATTGCTCTTCCCACCGGTGTCACCAGAGCCAGATTGGTTCTGGCGGCCGGTAGGTAAAACAATCTGTGCTGTCGCTGTCGGAGATATCTATCGGGGACAAAAAGCCGAACACCCTCCAGTACGGCCGAGTTCTCGAAGTATCCTAATTATTAATCTAAAGAAATGAGTAATTAGATGTCCATCTCTTCGAAGCTGTAGAGAATTGGTTCCGAGCATTCCCAAAAGAAATGCCGTTAAAGTTTGACGATGGATACCAGATGTTCTGAAACTGCATTATGAGTGACAGAAAAAATAATGGTGCATCCGGCATTCTTCTTCTTTTCTGGGTATCAACAAAAGGATGAACTAACTAACTAACTAACCATCACGCCGTCTCCCCAAAGGGGTAGGCAGAAAGAATGGGCTGCCGCGCTTTACTTTCCTGATATATTTCTCTTGCTTCCTCAACATTCATTCGTCGTGTCATATACGCGCGTCGATTTCTCCGACATTCAATATTTGATTTATTTGATCGTGCACCGTTTTCTTCGGTATTCCTCTATTTCTAGTTCCATCGTTTTTACATCGTTAAAAAAAATCTTTTTTTACCATTCTTTCTTCATTCATTCTTTCCATGTGTCCAAACCTTTCATTATTTTGTTCATAACACCATCATTCGCACCGCATTCACTTCTTATATTTTCAATCGCAATCGACACTCTATCGTACACAGAGTATCCACACATTCGTCTAAGAGATCACATTTCAACTGCATTTTTACTACTTTCATCCTTCTTTTGCCAGTTCTATGCTTCGCTTCCATACATGAAGGTCGGTACAAGAGCACCATTGTGCACTGCCATTTTAGCTTTTTTGGATAGGTTTTTTTTTTTGGATCACAATTTTAAGTGCACCATTCGCTTTGTTGCCTGCCGCAACCCTTCTTTCAGTATCCCTCTCCACTCACCCATGTTTAGTAAACATACAACCCAAATACACGAACTTATCTAGTTGCTCCAAATTTTCACCATTTACGCTAATGTTGCAGACTGTCATGATTTCTTCTTTTTCAAAAATCATTACCTTGGACTTATTCACATTCATCATCAGATCATTTCGCATGCATACCTAATACATTAAACATCTACGAAGTAATTCCATTTGACAAAGTTAATATATCTTTACAGACGCCTTAGAGAATCCTGAAACGCTCCAAGGTGGAAGAAGGATAGAAGGCAGGCTAAGGCTACAATGGGAGGACGAAATTGGGAGGAAGCAACCCAGCTGCTGTAAATACAACTTCGGAGGGTACAATAGAGGACAGGATAAGTTGGAGGTGAGTACTGATGGAAACCAAAGCTTAATATAGGCTGTAAGGCCATTGAATAAGACGTAATATGTTATTTACTTTTAGATATGATATTAAAACATTTCATAACGCGAGGACCTGGCGTGGAGGATTCCTCTCCTTCTCCTTCTCCAGTCCTATCCTGGTCACGCTCCGAATGTGGTGAATTTAGCTGTCCCCGAGGAACCTAAGCAGAATCCCTCCTAACCTTCCTCCGCGAATGGTGGAGCTTCCTCCAGACATTCCCCCTTCATCCACCTGTACGGAGCTTACAGGTGTTTTACCTTACGCGAGTTGGCCTTCGTGATCGTCTAGAAATAATACCGTATGACCCTTCGTTATGACCGATGTAATCCAAGCCCTTTTATTTGGCGAATACCGATAATTTCATTCTAAAGCTAATCGTTTCTAACCCTTCCGAATATTTTAAGCAATCCTGACAAACCCACGTGTAATCGAATTATATGTCACTCAATATTTCCTAGGAACATCTAAACCAAACAACCTAAAATATCTCTAAGTTTACAAAATATAAATTCAAAATATTATCTCTAGAAAATGTGGCAGCCCTGGAAGAAACATTCACAAACAATATGCAACAAATACGATGTACAGTAATTTAAATCAGAGCGTAATGTAATAATGATGCAATAAAGAACAGCTTTCTGAAAGGTACAATTATATAGCAATTCAGTGTCAAAATAAAATATATTAAGTATATAAGGAGTTGTAGGGGATTCGGATTTAATAGTGTTAGTATCGCGGGGAACCAGTCTTTTCGTCAGACTGATGATTTTTCTCCACTGCTCCACAGCAGGATCGTCTGGTAACCAGACGACCTACTTCCCAACCCTTAATCAGTGGACCTGGGGATTCAAACCCATGAACCTGGCCATCACCCTATCAGGGGTTTTCGAAGTTCGGTCCACTCACCTTCGAGACAATCTCACCAATAGACAGATAGCAGGGTCTTTCACCATACTACCTTATATTTCGTCTTTCGGTGGGGTCCCGAAGTGCGCGATCCCAACCTCTCCTAGCTGTCTTCATTCATCAGCAGTCGGTCCACTCACCTTCGAGACAACCTCCACCAATAGACAGATAGCAGGGTCTTTCACCATACTACCTTATATTTCGTCTTTCGGTGGGGTCCCGAAGTGCGCGATCCCAACCTCTCCTAACTGTCTTCATTCATCAGCAGTCAACCATATTTATGTAGCATAATTTGCATGGGTCGAAGTTTATATGTTTATTTATATAGAAGATTGCAAATTTTGTTAGAACGCTACATGTCCATAACTAAGATTTCAGTATTCGATGAGTTAGTGAATACCTGTTTCGGGCGCGATGCGTTGGCCCGAGTGTTAGTGAACTATATTACGTGCAGTATAGGAAAGGTATCGATATATCATATATATATATATATATATATATATATGTATGTATATATATATATATATATATATATATATATATATATATATATATATATATATATATATATATATATATGTTATATATATATATATATATATATATATATATATATACATATATATATATATATATATGTATATATATATATATATATATATATATATATATATATATATATATATATATATATATATATATATATATATATATATATATATTTAGGTACATGTATGTAATATAAACGTAAGCATAGTATAATCATGGAGTAAGCCGAACGCATACGTTCCAATTTCCTGAAATATAAATTCTTAATTCTAGACTTTGCTTTTCCGTCGTAAAAACAGCTCAGGAAAACTGATTCTATAGTATTTTTAAATCTGCAAATGCCGCACCCCTCGTACCACTATACTTGTATACAAAATAAAATGAAGTTCTTGATAATCAAAACAACAAACACCCACTAAATTTAATACCAAAAGCGACCGCTTCCCGTCAGGTCAAAAGTCAACTGCCACGAACTACTTCTCTTGCTGGTTCACTACCCTCTCGGCTAAACCACCCCTCTCCCCTCTCCCTGCGTCTCCTCTGCTTCCCGCACCCCTAAAGCCGTCCCCACTCGTTTAGGTGTTATATTTTCTAGTCATTTGAATTTATTTTCGTACATCTGAATTCACGTATCTCTCTCTACGATGGTACAATACCATCACAACCTTTACAAGGCGAAATATGTCATTTCCATGAAATATAATAAAACTTTTACAAAATATGCCTTCGTCAAAAACAGCAGACTGTTTTATTTGCTACGCTCCAGGACTAACCTGCTAATGGTTATGTTTGTGGGTAGAGCAATCTCTTTGCTTAATCGGGTCGCTTCAGGGTCGACATAATTCGTGATTGGTGGAGTTGCCTTTGAGATGCAAAATCAATACTATGATTCTTTCTAGTTCATACTTTTACACTTTGTGTTATTTTTTGTATTTTTTGAATTTTTATTTTGCAATTGCAAACGATCTGGATTTGTATGTCTGCAATATTTGTGATTTTTTTTTAAAAGGAACGAATGAGTGTGTTTATGAATAAAATATAAATGTAAATATTTTAATTCCTGCTCAAAGTCTGCGTATGTTTTCAGCAAAGTTCTCTGAATGTGTTTACCAAATAGCAAAATAGCAATAATTCATAAGACTCTAAGTACTATCTAGTATATCTTTTTTACATAGCTAGTATAAGTACATACATATATATTTAAGGCTTTTTCGTTATATTTTTACTTTTTTAACAGTACACACAAAATTCTGGTTGGATTAGGAAACACAACGTTTCCTCATTTGAAATGTCAGAAAGCTCGAGGTGCAATCTAATATCGCGGTACCTTTACCCCTAATGTATATATTCAAATAATATTAACTTAAATTTTCTGTACGTACACTTGCTATTATATTCACAATAAAAACATTCCGAATTTTATTCAATTTAATATTCTTAGGATACCCAGAATGAACCTGAAAAAAAACATATTTTATACTGAAATACATGTCCATTGTTTTGGCCGAAACACTATTATACCTTAACATTTTAAAACTGTTAAATTAAATAACTTTGTTTTGTATCACAATTGTATTTTATTTTACACGACAGCTGTTTCATCAACCTATGTTGACATCAATACGTTATTATAATACAATAATATAAAAGTTTTAAAATAAATGTATTCAAGTGTATTGCTGCGAGTTCCATTTTGTCTGTTGACTTTTTAATTTTCATATTTTCTTTTTATACGTTCGCAGGAAACAATCATTTTATATTATTATCTCAATATTCATTTTCATTCCCCCCATTATTTGGTTTCTCTGAAACTAAATAATAAATTGAAAAAAGCTGATTATACTTTATAATTAATGTTTTTAAATAATAATTAAATAAGACGATGTTTTTTAACTACTTCCATTTTTTGTCTTTTTTTAGACAGTTTTTCGATGCCAGCGAGCCTGGCGAAACCGGTCGCTGTCTAAATAAAGACAAAAGTGGAAGTAGTTAAAAAAAACATCGTTTTATTTAATTATTATTTAAAATGAACTTCCATCAAGAGATTTCAGTAAAATCATTTGATAATTTTTCTTATGTTTTCATTACTATCATTTTTATTATCGTTATTTACATTACATCATTATTATCTATAACCACCCTGAAGATGGAGACTGTAACGATCTCCAAAACGTCGCTCCAGAAAGACGAGCTACACGGATTTTCCGAAGATCCCAAAATACATTACACAATTATTATCTTAATTCTAATAAACACCTGTCTGTTTTATTTAATTGAAAATATAAAATATTTATTTATTTATGATATTAACTATTAGTGTTCTCACTGTTTTTTCTTTAAGTTATGAAATTTTATTTTAAAAAAAACTGATAAAAAATAATAACTCAAAGTATTATTCGTCGCTAGTTATTACTTTCTCCCATCTTTCAAGCTATTTTCGAAATCCCTATTGAAAGAACGACGCATCTTTTGATTTAATTCAGTCATATACCCATTTTTGGTATCGTCATAATAAAAAAAATATTGATCAGCCAAGTCGCATGTCATCGATCGAAACAAGTGGTAGTCGGAATGGGGATAACATAAAGTGATCGCTTAACCCAACCAATGACAGATCATAAGTCCTTTAAACGCCTCGACTGCCATATTCTGTTTCCAAAAACAATTTACATCGTCGTCTCTATTGAGATTCAATTAATCCTTTAAAAAGAAAACACAATGCCTGGCTTACTGAGGGTGCCTCGCCGATCCTTGGAACCACATAAATCTTGAGTAACAAATAGTTTTTTTGTATTGTTCAAGTCCAACAGAAGGAATATTTATCTTGTTATTCGGTAATTAGGTGCGCTCCGGCAAATATATACCCGGGGATAAAGCGAAAAATTCAAACAAAGGAATTATTTGAAAATGTGCCAAGAGCTGGGACTAAAATCATCCGACTAATTCCAATTTCCAGAGCCTTCCTCCGGCTCTTTGCATCAGTAGGCCCGATTGCTTACTTGTGTCTGGTTGTTTTTAACGTTCAAATTATTGTATTTATGCACGTACCCTCAAAACAAAACAGTTTAAATCATAGGTTTTGATTTTACAAACAATTAAAGTTAAATTCCCGCGGGGCGAAAAGAGAAGGATGGAGTGCCGCATCGGTTAAAGTGTGACAGTCCATTCTTTCTGCCTACCCTTTCGGGGAGACGGCGTGATGGTTAGTTAGTTAGTTAGTTTTAAAGTTATATGAATTCAAATCTTTCCACCGACCTTAATAATAATAATAATAATAATATGCTAACTTTTAAAGCGCCGTTTTTGTGATGTAATCACCTCAAGGGCGCATTAAGACGTGTTTTAAATCTTAAAAATCTAAATGTGACCGCTTAAAAAAAGTATAGTAGAACAAAGTATAAATGTTTAAATTGGGTATGAAATATGAAAAAGATGGGTTTTCAATTTAGATCTGAAATCTGTCGGATCATTTATGCATCTAAGGTGTGAAGGGAGATTGTTCCAAGCTGATGGACCGGCTACCGCGAACGCTCGATCCCCGAAATTCGTACTGGGGCAACGCTTCGGCTCAACTAATCTTCCTATTGCTGAGGAGTTCGCCGAGCGAAGTGTGGATTTCCGTGAATTTAGGCTGTCCGTTATACAGAGTTCAGATATATAACTTGGTGCCATTCCATGTAGCGCTTTGAAGACTGTCCAGCAGAGTTTATACTGGATTCTTTCTGGACTTTTAAGCCAGTGAAGTTCTTTGAGATGTTGTGTTATATGAGACTATTTTGGAATGCCTTTGATGAGCCTTGCTGCTGCGTTGAACGCAGATTGAAGTTTGTTTATTTGTTGTTTTGGAATGTTTGCATAAATTCCATTACAATAATCAAGTCGTGACACAACGAAGGAATTTACAAGAGTTTTGAAAGTGTCGTGGGGAATACTCCTTTTGACGGATTTTAATCGTCTTAGGTGGAAGAAACTAGCGCTGACCGTGTTATTAATTTGGGATTTTAGAGACAGATTTGCGTCAAGATAAACACCAAGAAGCTTTGTGGAGTTTTTGGGAACGATATCATTGTCAGCTGTTGAAATTGAGGAATGATCGATAAGATGTTGACGCTTTGCGGAAGAAGTCCAGAGAAATTCCGTTTTGGATGGATTTAGTTTAAGTTTGTTTGATGCCATCCATCTGGATATGGCATCAATGCAGTTGACAGTTGTTGACGTAAGATGTTTGGTGTCATCAGGGTTGCAGAAAAAATAAAGTTGCTGATCATCAGCATAGCAATGTGAGAGGAGGCCAAAGGATTCTATTATTTTGGCAACGTCATTTGTAAACATGATAAATAAAAGGGGTCCTAAAACAGAGCCTTGTGGCACACCAGATTGGATATTAGTAAATGAGGATTTTTTACCTGCTAGCTGCACAGCTTGTGAACGATCCGACAGATATGAATTAAGCCAGTCTATGGCATTACCTCTAAAACCATACGTGATCGCTAATCGTTGGATAAGATATGAGTGATCAATTGTGTCAAACGCAGCGCTCATGTCCAGAAGGGAGAGCAGTGCCAATTTGCCCGATTCGTTTGCCAGTACTAAATCTGACATGACTCTAAGCAATCCCGTCTCCGTTGAATGGAAACGTCTGTAGGCGGATTGTAATTTAGACAAAATATTATTTGTCGAAAGGTGATTAGAAATTTGGGAGGCTACAATTTTTTCAAGAACTTTAGAGATGAAAGGTAGATTGACCTTATCATAACATATGGGATCGAGTGCAGGGCGAACACCACAATTAAAATACAATCGTCATAGATGGCGTTAGTGTGTAGATTGAATAAACTACCATGCAAAGGGTGGTGTTGCAGATTAAAATATATACAACTTCCAAAAATTTGTCAGACATGGTGGTCATAAGATAAAAAGGTGGAATGGAGAATGTTGTATTACATAAAGCGTGCGCTTAACCCAACCAATGACAGGTCATAAGTCCTGTAAACACCTTGATCAACCATATTCTGTTTCCAATTTGCATCTTCGACTCTATTGAGATACAATTGATACCACAATGAAGAGTTAACACTGTGAAATACCATAATGACGAATTTTAAATGAATTAAAACACCGTTTTTTCCACTTTTGAGTATATTTTCCTTGACATGTTTTGAAGGCTTCATCATCGAGAGAACGATATAAACGAGAAAAATAAACTCAAAAGTGAAAAAACGGTGCTTAAATTCATAAAAAATTCGTCAATAATGTTTTCGCTTAGTTTGACTGATTTTGATATTTCTTATGATTTTATATGTTGAGTTTATAGCTGTCGTATGATGTATGACATTTAAAAATGAAGTACTATTTTAATCGAAATAATGTGGCCATTTCAGAAAACACAGACCGATGTAAATTGAGTACGGAGTCGAGGTAGACCGAGAAAAACATTCACTTCCAAAATACCACAATGCCTCAAGACTAAAGTCTTCAACCAGTGCGTTTTGCCAGTCATAACATGGCATGACCAAATTAATTAAATTTTAAAGGTTGGTCATGTTAGAAGAATCGACGTTCGTATATGACTCGCTGTATGAATGTGGAGGAAGCTAGAGAGGTATGTCAGGATAGAGTATTGTGGCAGTCCATTCTCTCTGCCTACGGAAACGGCGTGATGGTTTGTTGTTGTTGTTGTTGATACGTATTTTGATCATCTTTAATAACATGCATTCTCTTAATAGATCAATTTCAAAATTTGAAATCATTTTAAGTACAATACTTTTGTGCAAATAATGTATGTTATTAATTTGACAAGTGGTTCAGTTCAAGTGATTCTAACAATCTATTCAACACGTTTTCGAAAACGCTAGCCTTTTCTGAATTCGCCCGGAGTGATAACGACCAGATATAGGATGCAAATTACCCCTCGAAGAATCTCTTTGATCTACAAACGTCTCGCCATTCGAGGGTTTTGTTTGTTTAAAAAGGTCCAAACGACCCAATTCGATTTGACTCTTCCGCGATAACCCTCCCCTAACCGTCCGCGGGCCATTCGCGCCCGGCATTTGTTAATTGCACGAGTCTTTGTTTGCCTTTTTATTTTATTGATATTCCTGCAATTACGCCGGGAATTTAATATTTAACTGCCTCCATACAGCGAAGGCCCAACATCTACGTCGATTTTAGGCCCGTACTACGTGTATTGTTTACGTTATTTATATGGCTTAACAAGCCAATTATTCTCGCAAAAGAAAGGCGAAATGTATGGCTCTCATTATGCGTACATACTCGTGTAGTATATAAAATCAATAACCGAAGCAAATATGTAACAATGATAAAAAAATATATATTGTGTATTTTTATAATATTTTGTTTGTACTCAAATCACTAGCTAGAAACTCATTTTAAACAATAACTAATGAAAAAATTCCCGCTTATTCCCCATTAGTATATAGTACATAAAAAACTTTTCCCCTATACAATCAAGCTAAAAAATAATAATACTACTTTCAACTTTTCTCACCTATCTTATTAATGTAATCTACTTCCTTTTATTGTTTATCGTCTTTAATTTATTATGATTGATCGTTTTTGACCCTATATTATTTGTAATTGTTCCTTCTAATTATTGTTTTTATTATTTTTATTTTTATTATTATTATTGTATTTTTCACATTTAAAATTTTCTCCTATAAATAGTAACTAACCGTTTACATTAAAATATTTAGGTATCTAACTCAACTTCAGCAAGAACTTCAAAATTATATCAAAGAAATTATTCAAATTGACATGGGAACAAATACATATAAACGTTCGAAAAATCTTTGACATTTGATATATTATTGTAACACCTGATGATGTCAACATTGGTTGACGAAACAGCTGTCGCATAAAATATAATACAATTGTGGTACATAAAACAAAGTTATTTTATTTAACAGTTTAAAATAAAAAGAGTTTTTAATAACAACTTTTGTCAGTTTTACGACAGCGACCGGTTTCGTCAGACTGGCTGGCATGACAGACTGTCCTGCCAGATTGGTCCTCTAATGGAAATAGCTAACATCGTATCTTTTATCATAATCTAGTCTTATCAAAAAGCAATAATCTATCTTACTAGCTAGCCATTACGCCATCTCCCCAATGAGTAGGCAAATAGAATAATATAATCACCATACTGTTCTTTTCTGGCATATTTCTCTCGCTTCCTCAACGTTTATACATCGCACGTATGTCATTTTGTTATGTTAAAAAAAACTTTTAATTGATACGAAAGAAAACTTCTGTTTTCTAGAAGTGTTATTACAGGTTGTAGGAATGACATCCTCTACTACTTGGAACTACTTTTTTTTTATACAACAGGTCGCTTGAACCCAATTACTGTACACAATTTGTTTTTAGCTATTATATTGATTCTCGTAATATGTGATAGGTAGCTAATCTATCGCCATTTTATTGTCATGTGACTTCTACACCAGACCAAATTGTGTGACAATCACACTGCTATCGCCGGGAATCGAACTCGGAACGTTCGATATGGTAGTCAGACCTCTTACCACTCTGCAACGAAGGTCGCCGATTTGATGATGCCTTAGAAAGACGAAACATGTCATTTTCATAAGCTATACGAAAACTTGTATAAAACAGACGTTTTTATTCGTATTAATGATTTAATATAGATTCTTACATCATTGTTCACGAAACAATAAATCAAAAATCTTTCAGGTGACCTGTCTTTCGATGTCAGCTAACCTGACGAAAGCGATTGCTATCAAAATTAAAACAATATGAGGAAGTATTTGCGCTCTTAAAGTGATTACATCACAAAAACAGTGCTGTCAAAGTTAGTATATTATTATTATTATTATAATTAGTAGTTTATAAAAGTGGAAATAGAAGCCGAGGACGACCGAGGAAAACATGGCATGACCAAATTAATCGATTACTAAAAGGCGGCCACATTCGAAGTTGGAATAATCGACGTGCGTGCATGGTACGATGTATGAATGTAGAGAAATCCCGAGAGGTATGCCAGGACAGATCATTGTGGCGATCCATCATCTCTGCCTACCCCTCCGGGGAAATGGCGGGATGGTTAGTTAGTTAGTTTATAAATAAAACATCGTTTTATTTCATTATTCATTAAAAATCTTATTTAACTAACTAACTAACTTACCATCACGCCTTCTCCCCGGAGGGGTGGGCAGAAAGAATGAACTGCCACACTTTTCTTTCCTGATATATTTCTCTCGCTTCCTCAACATTCATACATCGTGTCATGCACGCGCGTCGATTTCTCTGACTCCTCACATAGCCGACATTCAATATTTAATTTATTTGATCGTGCCACGTTTTCCTCGGTCTTCCTCTATTTCTGGTTCCATTTACATCATTAACATATAAATTTTTTACCATTCTTTCTTCATTCATTCTTTCCATATGTCCAAACAATCTTAATGATCCTTTCATTATTTTGTTCATGATACCATCATTCGCACCGCATTCACTTCTTATATTTTCATTCGACACTCTATCATACACAGAGTATCGACACATTCGTCTAAGAGATCTCATTTCTACTGCATTTATTCTACTTAAATCTTATTTATATATTTAATTATCTATTTTATATAATTAAGTCTTTCGAAAGGACAATTTTAGCCTTGATTGAAGTCTATAGTATAGTTCTTATCGCCAGCATTGTCAGTGTGAAGTATTCATCAAACTAACGTCATTTTTTCATTCGCCCTCAATACTAGAAGGGGCGACTCAGGGGTATCTCACAAAGTTGGCAGTTTCTGGCTCGGCTCCAAGTCACGTCAGTTTAGACCTGGCCGATGCCACTTCACCCTCCCTCCCCCGCCCACCCTAATTATGCTGTTCAATCCCCGCTCCGATATAATCCCGCTCGAGTGTCATTAGCCCCGGTTCGACCTTGTTGGAGGTAAGTGCTAATTCCTCTAACATATTTCTCACGAAGACACCTGAATTATACGTGTAAATCGTGGCTAATATCAGTATTCAGGTGATATTAAAACCAAACCATGTATTCGATAATCTTCTTCTCCTTCGCTTTTGCATAGATCTTGCAATATATGTTTATACAGGATTTCATCCTGCAATGACAACCTTCGTGGCAGAGTGGTAAGAGCTCTGATTCCCATTCCGAAAGTCCGGGTTCGATTCCCGGCGATGGCAGTGTGATTGTCACACTGTCTTTGGTCTGGCGTAGAATTCTCGTGATAATAAAATGGCGATAGATTAGCTACCTATCACATGTCACGAGAATCAATATATCAGCTTAAAAAAAAACTGTTTACTGTAATTGGGTTCAAGCGACCTGTTGTATACGTAAAAAAAAAATAAATAAAAAAAATCGTTAATAAATTAAATTTTAAGATAATTGAAAATAAACGAATCTGACATGGCAGAGCTGATAGAACTGGTATAGATAGAGTCGATATTGTAGATTAGAAATTCACAAAAACCATTATCCATTAATCTAAATTAATCAGGGGATATTTCGAGAACTCGGCCGTGCTAGAGGGTGTTGGTATTTTTGTCCCTGATAGATTTCTCCGACTGCGTCAGATTGTTTTACCTACCGGGCCACCAGAACCAATCTGGCTCTGGTGACACCGCTGGCAAGAGCAATTAGTCTGCAGAAGGCTGTCTCCTCGGAGATCGACGTTTTTTAGCGAAGGTGTTCAGAGGACAAATACTCTTGACTTTAGAAAGTATCTTGTATACCTAATGTCAAACCATCTCTAATGCGTTCCTGGTATTATGTTGTATTTATATAATATTTTACCTGTACTCAATAGATGCCTTAAACATTTTGCTGTTTGTAATGTCTTTTGAGCTAATAAACTGATTTGATTTGATTTGAAAAAACAAAACCAAGCTTATGATTATTGACAGGGAAAATCGAAGATTGCAAGGTTTGGAAATCGTAAATGATTTTGTATACCTGGTTTCTCAAATGAATGCCGTGGATGCATGTGAGAAGAAAATAAAATGACGTTACGCCAAAGCTAAACTCCATCTCTTTGGTGATCAACCTGGTGGTCTACATTCCTCTGGAATCTCGTGCATCATGACCATGATCTTAGTAATTCTCGCTGAGTTCATCCTCTCCATGTGGTCTCTCCAGAATCAACTTCTCTGTCTACTCCATCTCACTATGTCATACATTTTGCAGGATCTGTGAAACTTTTCGTTGGTTTTCCTATCTCTAAGAGTTCTACTTACGATGTTCGTTGTCGCATTGTTTTTTTTCTGCTATTCTTAGATTTTTGTTGCTTCGATTCCGTATTGTATTCGATAATGTATGTTTTATTTTAAATGTTGGTGTAGAAATGAGAAATCTTAGAAGGGGGGAAGGTAAATCTGTATATGATTGAGTGTGGAATGCAAATATAAAAAGTGTTATGAACAAAATTTGATAACATTTTGAATATATACAAATACTTGTAGACAAATACTGGATTTTACCCATTGCGGGTAAATTATTTTTAAAAGGATTAATTGTATCTCAATAGAGACGAAGATGTAAATGGTTTTATGGAAACAGATAAGGTGGTCGAGGCGCTTACAGGACTTATGACCTGTCATTGGTTGGGTTAAGCGATCGCTTTATGTTTAACAACATTCCCCATTCCGCACTTCTTACGACCACCACGTCTGACAAATTTTTGGAACATATATATGTGCAACAATGTTGAGGAACACTTCACTTTTTTTTTAGTTCAATCTACACTAGCTCCATCCATTTAGATTGGGTGTAAGCATTAAGCAGAAAATCTTTATTAATGCAATGTGAAAGGCTTTGCAATTATCATACAGTACTAGACTACGCCTGGAGATGTCTCTCCAATTTTTATGCTTTTAACTTGGACCAGTTTTTATACAACATTTTGAATGTAACAAATACTTGTAGACAAATACTGGATTTTACCCATTGCGGGTAAATTCTAAATTCTAAAAGAAGGTATAATGAACAAAATTATGAAAGGATCGCTGCGTTGGTTCGGACATATGGAACGCATGGATGGAGAAAGAATGGTTAAGAAAGTATACGTTAATGGTGTAAATGGGGTACGAAGTCGAGGCAGACCGAGGAAAACATGGCATGACCAAATCAATCAAATTTCAAAGGTTGGTCATGTTAAAAGTCGGAGGAATCGACGTGCGTGTATGACTCGTTGTATGAATGTGGAGGAATCTAGAAAGGTTTGCCAGGATAGAGTAGTGTGGCGGTCCATTCTCTCTGCCTACCCCTGCGGGGAAACGGCGTGATGGTTTGTTTTTTTTGTTTTTGTAAATTCTGTACAGGTCATATCTCCTGTAAGCGCCTCGACCACCATTTTCTCAGAAAACAATTTACATATTCGTCTCTATTGAGATACAATTAATCCTTATAAAAATTTGATAATTATGTGCAAGAAAGAGGGACGACGGAAAGTTGATAAAAGGCAGATCCCGGGTGCGGAATATAGGGGATTGAACAGGAATGAGGAGAGTTGAGAAACTGTTTTTTTTTTTCTTTATTTTATAGGGTAATCTACAGCGATACAATCGCATACATACACGTGAGATCTTGATATAACGAATCTCAAGGGGTTTTGAAAAAAATCAGTGATATTATATTGAGATTATTTAGTATATTGAGGTTCATTGCTATCCTCTTCTTCTTCACGTGTCCTGCAGGGTCCCCCGACGTCGACGACCATTTAGGAGAAAGCTTCCCTGTCCCGGGCGACGCGAAACAGCTCCCCCATAGTTCCGGCGTCGGTCCATTCTCGGATGTTTCGAAGTCAGGAGAACTGTCTTCTCCCAAACCCTCTACGGTCTTCAATCTTCCCCTTCATGACGACTAATCATTGCTATGCTATGGCTTATTCAAGGAGATTTAAAAAAATGTTGCATATAGGAATTTATTATATTGAGGTTCACTACATCGTGGTTCCACTGTGTAAAAACAAAAAAAATAAAAAAACTTACCATCACGCCGTCTCCCTGGAGGGGTAGGCAGAAAGAATGGAACGCCACACTGTTCTGTCCTGACATACGCCTCTCGCTTCCTCTACATTCATACATCTTGTCATGCACGCACGTCGATTTTTCCGACTCCTCACGTGACCGACATTAAATATTTGATTGATTTGATCGTGCCACGTTTTCCTCGGCCTTCCTCTATTTCTAGCTCCGTTCACGCCGTTTACATATACCTTCTTTACCATTCTGTCTTCACTCATTCTTTCCATGTGTCCAAACCATCTTAATGACCCTTTCCTTATTTTGTTCATAACACTTTCATTCGCACCACATTCACTTCTTATACTTGCATTTGTCACTCTATCATAAACAGATTTGCCACACATTCGTCTTAGAGATCTCATTTCTACTGCATTTATTCTACTTTCATCCTTCTTTTGCCAGTTCCATGCTTCACTTCCATACATAAGGGTCGGCACAAGAACATCATTGTGCACTGCCATCTTAGCTTTTTTGGATAGGCTTTTGTTTGCGATGACAACTTTAAGTGCACCATTTATTCTGTTGCCTGCCCCAACCCTTCTTTCAATATATATATAAAAACAAATAGAAACAACAAAATATGCCCAGTACTACTATAATAATAAATAATTAGAAAAATTAACAGTTAAGACTAATGAATCGAAATAGAAAGCTCCAGCGCCCACTATGGAGCGATCCGCCCCCGTTGAAAATCTGAATTCTAGATTAATACGCGATATTAAACTGTATGAATTTTATTTACTGTTTCTTGAACAATGATGTAAAACTCCATATTAAATAATTAATACTTCTATGGGAATGACATGTTTCGCCCTTCTAAGGCATTATCAAATGTGATGAAACTTCAGTGAGTCTACGCACACAGGATGGCGATCTTTTTTTTATATATAATACTTGGAATCATTGTCCACAAATGACTCCACCCCAATCTTGCTCCACGGTGTCCCCCTTGTGACCACGACGAGCTTCTGCTACCTCGGTAGTATGATAGCAGGCTCGGGAGGTACGGAGGAGGATGTAGCCAGCAGACTTGACAAGGCAAGGGGAGCTTTCGCTATGCTTCGCCCTGTATGGCGCTCCGGTATCATTTCGAGAAAGCTCAAGCTCCAAGTATTCAGCAGTAACGTTAAAAGCGTACTGCTGTACGGATGTGAGACTTGGAAGTCTACCGCAGACGTTATTGGTAAACTCCAGGTAAATAAATAAATAAATAGGTATAAATAAATAAATAGGTGCCTTCGCTCAATATTCAAAATCTATTGGCCCCAAACAGTGTCAAATGCCGTTCTCTGGACCATGGCAGGCGAAAAGCCAATTAGAGAACAAGTCGCTAGGCGCAAGTGGCAGTGGATCGGTCACACTCTGAGACGGAACCCAGCCTGCATCGCTCAGGGCGCACTAGACTGGTCCCCTATGGGGGAAAGAGAAAGCGAGGCAGACCTAGAGCCACCTGGAGAAGAACCCTGCAGGGCGAGGTTAAGGCAGCAGGTCTCACTTGGGACGATGTTAAGCATCAGGCATGCGATAGAGTCGGGTGGAGAAGATTCCTTGAGGCCCTATGCACCACGGAGGTGTGACAGGACAAAAAGAAGAAGAAGACTTGGAATCATTAGTCACCTTGAAATATGTAAAATCATTTCTAAACAATTTGTAACAATATGTTTTTTCTTTTTTCTTAGAAACACTTTATTTCGTCCACCTCAATTAATTTATTTCTGTAATGATTAATTGTATCTCAATACAGACGAAGACGTAAATTATTTGGAAACAGAATATGGTAGAATAGGCGTTTACAGGACTTATGACCTGTCCATTGGTTGGGTTAAGCGATCACTTTTATAAATAATTTACATCTTCGTCTCTATTGAGATACAATTAATCTTTTAAAAAATGATTAACCCGCAATGGGTAAAAATCCAGAACTAATAGACTACTTGTACTAATGTTGAAAAAACAAAAACCGGTCCAAGTTATAGCATATAAATTGGAGTGACATCTCCAGGCGTTATCTAGCAATAGGTACGTTAATGGCGTAGACTTTCACATTGCGTTAATAAAAAGATCTTCTGCTTAATGCTTAAAATTCGATCTTTTTAGATGGCGCTAGTGTGTAGATTGAAACTAACATGTGAAGTTTGGTGTTACAGATTAACATATATACAACTTCCAAAAATTTGTCGGACATGGTGGTCATAAGAAAAGGTGGAATGGGGAATGTTGTATTACATCAAGCGTGCGCTTAATCCAACCAATGACAGGTTATAAGTCCTGTAAACACCTCGATCACCATATTTCTGTTTCCAATTTGCATCTTCGTCTCTATTAAGATACAATTAATCCTTGTATGAATTTCATTTATTTTCTCCAAATGTATGATACAATACCCATAGCTTGAATGTTTAGCTTATATCAAAAATTGAAAAGCTTATACTCGCTTGCTCCCAGGATGGTTGTAATATTTTTAGAAGTACTGCCTACGAAATCATCATATTTTAGGATAACTGCGTGCTTAGTTTTAATCGTTATTTGAATGTAGCGGATAACGTCGGAGCGGCTCCCTCCTCTGGCCCGGTTTTCCTAATGCCTTCTCGGGGAGGAAAGTGCCATTTCCCTCGGCTTTCTTCTGCCGTGAACATACTCTGTTTCGGAGAATAAGTACGCGTGTACACGCTTGGAGCGAATATGGCACTTACCAAATTCTCGTACAGCTAATAAACGCGAGATGTAAGGCTTTCATTCCGAGAGGCACTCATTCTGGGAAAAAATACGCGAACAGAAATAGCTCCTGTGTTGGCCCGCCTTGGAGCTTGCGTTTTACCTAAACACGTTTTCATACATGGCCTAATAGAATAGACAGTACCTTTATTGAATACTTAAAATATATCGATATTTTTTCTACAGGGTATTGTCAACAATTGACGTATTATGACAGATACGAGTAAATGTTATATTTTTTGAGAACAACGTTGTTTCATTATATTATACAATTATACATTTGTATGTATGGTAGTGAAGCATGTAACAGGCAATAGAAAGATGAAAGCAGTATGAATGCAGTAGAAATGAGATCTCTTAGACGAATGTGTGCACTATGTGTACGATAGAGTGTCGAATGAAAATATGAGATGTGAATGCGGTGCGAATGATGGTGTTATGAACAAAATAATGAAAGCATCATTAAGATGGTTTGGACACATGGAAAGAATGAATAGTAAAAAAGGTATACGTTGACGATGAAATTGGAACTAGGAATAGTGGAAGTCCGAGGAAAACGTGGCACGATCAAATAAATCAAATATTGAATATCGGCCACGCGAGGAGTCGGAGAAATCGACGCGCGTGCATGACATGATGTATGAATGTTGAGGAATCGAGAGAAATATGTCAAGAAAGAAAAGTGTGGTAGTCCATTAATACTGCCTACCCCTTCGGAGAGACAACGTGATGGTTAGTTAGCTAGTTAAAAATATTTAATAAATGAAAATGGAATATAAAAACAGCGTTGTTAATTCAATTCCAAGGTTATTACAATGAAATTCCACAGTGTTAATGCTGTAAGCATCAATAAAGCCTTTATACATTGTCTTTAATTGATCAAATCAATCAAATATTAAATATCGGCCGCGTCAGGAGTCGGAGTAATCGACGTGCGTGGATGCCACGATGCATGAATATTGTCTTCTTATTCTAGTGAATTCTTAAGAGACATTAGCCTCCTAAGAAGTCGATTCCTGGCTGTCGATCCATTGCTTTGGTGGTATGCCCGGGGGTCGTCTACCTTTCCACGGTCCTCGTCTATTTACAGTCCCATTTACATCGTTAACATACTCGTATACATTTTTTTACCATAATTTCTTCATTCATTCTTTTCATGTGTCCAAACCATCTTAATTTTCCTTTAATTATTTTGTTCATAACACCATCATTCGCACCGCATTCACTTCTTATATTTTCATTCAAAATTCTGCCTTTAAAAGATTTTCTATACATTCGTCTAAGAGATCTCATTTCTACTGCATTGATTTTACCTTCATCCTTCTTTTGCCAGTACCATGCTTCACTTTTTTATATTGGGGTCCATATTAGAACACCAGCTATGCCATTTGAACCAGCTCTGCCATTCTCGTGCCATGTTTTCCTCGGTCTTCCTCTATTTCTAGCTCCGGTCATGTCTTTTACATATACCTTCTTCACCATTCTGTCTTCACTCATTATTTCCATGTATCCAAACAATCTTAACGACTCTTTCATTATTTTGTTCATAACACTTTCATTCCCACCGCATTCACTTTGTATGCTTGCATTTGACACTCTATCATATACAGATTTAACACACATTCGTCTTAGAGACCTCATTTCTACTGCATTTATTCTACTTTCATCCTTCTTTTGCCAGTTTCATGCTTCGCTTCCATTCATAAGGGTCGTTAGTTAAATATTTTATAAAATAAAAATATCAATAACATACATGTTTCAAAGGTGACCTCTATTCTTTGTTTTTTATTCCATTTCAAAGTTATTACAATTTATAAAGGTTTAAAACATAATAATAAGCCCCTGGAATTGCAGGGTATATTTCGTTTCCGCAAAGTAAACGATTTTTTTCAACAAAAATATTTGTTCGTATCCATTGTTGCGTACGTTCAAACTTATTGAACTGAAAGAAGTATAAAAGCATTCACGTTTTACCTTCGGTGTTGTTGACTTTCGTTTAAAAAACTTTTTTAATTTGGAAAAGCATTAATTTATAAACATCGTTAACCCCGCGTTTTCATTGAATTGTTTTAATTTTTATTTCGGTTTTACATTTGCATTATTAAATTTGTCAGAACGCTCTCATTGTTACACTTTTGTAAAAAATTACGTCATTTAAGGATGTAACAAGCTTTCAATTATCTTAAATTTAAGGCGTTAACTTTGTGGGATTCCATGATGACGAATTGTTACAAATTTTTATTTTGAATAAAATTTGTCATCGCAAACAAAAATTTATCCGAAAAAAATAGAATGGCAGTGCACAATGGCGTTCTTCTACCGACCCTTATGTATGGAAGCGAAGCATAGAACTGGCAATAATAATAATGTAAGTAGAATAAATGCAGTAGAAATGAGATCTCTTAGACGAATGTGCGCATACTCTGTGTATGATAGTGTCGAATGAAAATATAAGAAGTGAATGCGGTGCGAATGATGGTGTTATGAAAAAAATAATGAAAGGATCATTAAGATGGTTTGGACATATGGAAAGAAAGAATGGTAAAAAAATTATATGGTAACGATGTAAATTCAACCAGAAATAGAGGAAGACGGAGGAAAACGTGGCTCGATCAAATAAATCAAAAATTGAATGTCGGCCATGTGAGGAGTCAGAGAAATCGACGCGCGTGCATGACACGATGTATGAATGTTGAGGAATCGAGAGAAATATGTCAGGAAAGAAAATCGTGGCAGTCCATTATTTCTGCCTACCCCTTCGGAGAGACGGCGTGATAGTTAGTTAGTTGGTTAAGCGAAGCATGGAACTGGCAAAAGAATGATGAAAGCAGAATAAATGCAGTAGAAATGAGATCTCTTAGACGAATGTGCGGATACTCTGTGTATGATAGAGTGTCGAATGAAAATATAAGAAGTGAATGCGGTGCGAATGATGGTGTCATGAACAAATTAATGAAAGGATCATTTAGATGGTTTGGACATATGGAAAGAATGAATGAAGAAAGAATGGTAAAAAAAAATTATGTTAATGATGTAAATGGAACCAGGAATAGAGGAAGGCCGAGGAAAACGCGGCACGATCAAATAAATCAAATATTGAATGTCGACCGTGTGAGGAGTCAAAAAAATCGACGCGCGTGCATGACACGATGTATGAATGTTGAGGAATCGAGAGAAATATGTCAGGAAAGAAAAGTGTGGCAGTCCATTCTTTCTGCCTACCCCTTCGGCGAGACGGCGTGATGGTTAGTTAGTTAGTTTTCAAAAAAAGGTTCTAATTTTGTTAAATGCAGCACTTACTACTTCAATTGTGCATTTTATTTCAATATCACGCGTTAAGTTTATCATATATTAATTATTTAGTACATAGAATTAAATATTAAATTGATATCCTGATCCAGTGTATCTCCAAGCTTGTGGAATTAGTATTGTGTTAACGATTGCTTAACTCGAGAGTAATCATGGATTATCCAGTGGCTTAGTAAATATAGCTTATGCTAAGCCTAATTTCTCTAATGAGGCAGCTCGATAGGATTGTGAACTTAATTAAATATTGTCTGAATACAGGATGCTCATTAGTTGGGGGAATTAAATCTAAGGACTTTGAGACGACTTCGTGAATGGTGCTCTGAATGCGAAATTTTGTTTATTCTTCCTTTGGGCTTAAATATTCATTTACTTATGTTAAGATTTTACACGATTTACCGACCCTTATGTTTGGAAGCGACGCATAGATCTGACAAAAAAGATGAAAGTAGAATAAATGCACAAGAAATGAGATCTCTTAGACAAATGTATAGAAAATCTCTTAAAGGCAGAATTTTGAATGAAAATATAAGAAGTGAATACGATACAATTGAAAGTGTTAAGAACAAAATAATGAAAGGAATATTAAAATGGTTTGGACACATGCAAATAATCAATGAAGTAAAAAAATAGTGTATGTAGAATTTTTATGAATTAAAACACTGTTTTTTCAACTTTTGAGTTTATTTTTCTCGACATGTTTCGAAGGCGTTTTCTTCATTATAGGGAGAATGATATAAAACTTCATGAAAGTGGAAAAAACAGTGTTTTAATTCATAAAAAATTGCCATTATGGAATTCCACAGTGTTTACGCCTTAAGTTTATCTAAAAGTATATGGTTAAAGTATATCGCACTTTGAAAACAAAAGTGACACTATACAAAAATCTCAATTTTTCAGTACGCTCATTTAAAGTTTTTGTGAGGTCAATAACTTGACTGTGAGTAGAAATATATCTCATGTTGTTGTTTTATATATTAAGTTAGATATTATTCTATCAGAATCTAGTTGGTTAAGGTTAATAAGCAGGCAAAACTTTAAATGACCGTATTGAAAAATTTAGATTTTTGTTTAGTGTCACTTTTGTTTTCAACGTGCGATATCTTTCGGAGAGAATCGAAGTATTCCTCTCTCGCTCTCTTATATTCATAATATTCTTATAATCTTTCTTTGCTACATCCGCGTTTACCCAAGTATCCTCTTTATATAATATTATGATTTGTAAATTGATCCCCCTGTACCGCGACCGCATACCGCACACCGCCCACCGCCTTGAAGCCTGGGTCTGGAGGCTAGCTGTTGTCTTTATGGTAAATTAGGCGAGAAACAGCAGAAATCAGTTGCTAAATACAACATTAATCCCTTAATTACGTACTTCAGCGCCAGAACACCCCCGGCGCGAAGATACCGCGCGTGTACGAGTATTATAGATTCTTCCAAGATATAATTATAATAACACAACACTACTGTACCCATTTCTGAGTCTTGCTTCATTATTCTTGTTCAAAATTTCACATTTTGAAATAAAACTTAACACTTTTCCACACAGTATAACTACGGGAAATGTAAGAAGTGAATGCAGTGCGAATGATGGTGTCATGAACAAAATAATGAATGGATCATTAAAATGGTTTGGACATATGGAAAGAATGAATGAAGAAAGAATGGTGAAAAAAATTTATGTTAATGATGTAAATGGAACCAGAAATAGAGGAAGACCGAGGCAAACGTGGCACGATCAAATAAATCAAATATTGAATGTCGGCCATGTGAGGAGTCAGAGAAATCGACGCGCGTGCATGACACGATTTATGAATGTTGAGGAAGCGAGAGAAATATGTCAGGAAAGAAAAGTGTGGCAGTCCATTCTTTCTGCCTACCCCTTCGGGGAGACGGCGTGATGGTTAGTTAATTAGTTAGTTAGTATAATTACGGGAAATCGACGATCGTGCATGTTACAATGTGTGAAGGTAAAGGACGCTCAGGAGAGAGCAGTATGCCGGTCCATCTTCTCTATCCCTCCGTGGGAACAGTGTTATGATTAGTTAGTTACTTATAATAATAATAATAATAATATGCTAACTTTTATGTTTTGTGATGTAATCACCTCAAGGGCGCATTAAGACGTGTTTTAAATCTTAAAAATCTAAATGTGACCGCTTAAAAAACGATCGGTTTGAAAGTATAGTAGAACAAAGTATAAATGTTTAAATTGGGTATGAAATATGAAAAAGATGGGTTTTCAATTTAGATCTGAAATCTGTCGGATCATTTATGCATCTAAGGTGTGAAGGGAGATTGTTCCAAGCTGATGGACCGGCTACCGCGAACGCTCGATCCCCGAAATTTGTACTGGGGCAACGCTTCGGCTCAACTAATCTTCCTATTGCTGAGGAGTTCGCCGAGCGAAGTGTGGATTTCCGTGAATTTAGGCTGTCCGTTATACAGAGTTCAGATATATAACTTGGTGCCATTCCATGTAGCGCTTTGAAGACTGTCCAGCAGAGTTTATACTGGATTCTTTCTGGACTTTTAAGCCAGTGAAGTTCTTTGAGATGTTGTGTTATATGAGACTTTTTTGGAATGCCTTTAATGAGCCTTGCTGCTGCATTGAACGCAGATTGAAGTTTGTTTATTTGTTGTTTTGGAATGTTTGCATAAATTCCATTGCAATAATCAAGTCGTGACACAACGAAGGAATTTACAAGAGTTTTGAAAGTGTCGTGGGGAATACTCCTTTTGACGGATTTTAATCGTCTTAGGTGGAAGAAACTAGCGCTGACCGTGTTATTAATTTGGGATTTTAGAGACAGATTTGCGTCAAGATAAACACCAAGAAGCTTTGTGGAGTTTTTGGGAACGATATCATTGTCAGCTGTTGAAATTGAGGAATGATCGATAAGATGTTGACGCTTTGCGGAAGAAGTCCAGAGAGATTCCGTTTTGGATGGATTTAGTTTAAGTTTGTTTGATGCCATCCATCTGGATATGGCATCAATGCAGTTGACAGTTGTTGACGTAAGATGTTTGGTGTCATCAGGGTTGCAGAAAACATAAAGTTGCTGATCATCAGCATAGCAATGTGAGAGGAGGCCAAAGGATTCTATTATTTTGGCAACGTCATTTGTAAACATGATAAATAAAAGGGGTCCTAAAACAGAGCCTTGTGGCACACCAGATTGGATATTCGTAAATGAGGATTTTTTACCTGCTAGCTGCACAGCTTGTGAACGATCCGACAAATATGAATTTAGCCAGTTAATGGCATTACCTCTAAAACCATACGTGATCGCTAATCGTTGGACAAGATATGAGTGATCAATTGTGTCAAACGCAGCGCTCATGTCCAGAAGGGAGAGCAGTGCCAATTTGCCCGATTCGTTTGCCAGTACTAAATCTGACATGACTCTAAGCAATCCCGTCTCCGTTGAATGGAAACGTCTGTAGGCGGATTGTAATTTAGACAAAATATTATTTGTCGAAAGGTGATTAGAAATTTGGGAGGCTACAATTTTTTCAAGAACTTTAGAGATGAAAGGTAGATTTGAGACGGGCCGGAAGTTACTAAGATTTTCGGAATCTAGTTGAGGTTGACAAACTGGTTTAGATGATAGACCCATAAGTCATGAAGTTCAGATATCTGGGTGTGGAAATATCTATATTAGGGTGTCCCTTATATGGGCAAAAAAAAAATTTTTTGGATTATTAAAACGCATACCCCCTAATTGTGTTTAATAGCCTACTAGTTACCCAAATACAGAATTTCAACTTCCTACGTTAATTCTAACCCGTGCCGACTTGGCCTCAAATTTTTAGAAAATACCTGCTTTAGGTGTCTCTTAAATGTAGTTGTAGAAGATCACTTAAAATCATTATGTTAGATAAATATTGATGAAAACGTATATTTATGTAATACTTTTCTTGTAATTATCAAAAAAGATCCAAATTTATATTTATTTACTTGGATATTTCCTCTTCGAAGTCTCTTTTTTTACAGTCTGGGTAAATGTTTCTATGTTCTTGCACACAACATAATGTGAACTGCTTATGTTATTCATCTGCGGTAGTCAAACCATGAAAGTCTGTCATTAGATTAACAGCTCTTTCAGGTGTGTCATTAACTGCTTTTAAGCTAGTAACCTTCTTTTTAGCTTCCACAAACGCCGCGCTGTCTTTTTATGAAGATACAATTTCTTGAAGGAAACCACTATCAAGTTTCAGTCGTGAAAATAAATCTTTACTCTTAACAGAAACAAAATCACTCAAATATTTCCAATAAACAAGATAACAAACACCTATAAATAAATCAAATAAGTTCTAAATTAAATACTAGATTAAACACTATTTACGTACCATATAGAGAGCCAGACAGCTGTTCCCTCGATGGAACATATCTCTTTCCCGAATCACCAAAACTTTCTTTTTGTAAGTTTTCTACAATGTTTCCTTCGGTCTGCTCATCAACGTTGTCATCAAAAATTAAAAGGATAGCTATTTCCTCTGACAAGTACCACAAATGTTGACTGAACTTGTTTAAAGCCGCTTTGGAAATTGTCAACTTCTTCGTAATCTTATAAGGTCCTCAAAAAACAAAAATCTTGATTCAGAGCTTTTATCGCCAAACTACATTCAAGCCAGGGCTTCAAATAAACTGCCACAATAAATAAACAAACATCTCTTAAAGCTTATTTGTCCTTAGCGGACATTTTTAACTGGGACTGCAGTAAACGTATTTTTAAGGAGTAAATAGCTCTTGTCATCCATCGTGCTTGATGCGTTGGGCCAGCAGGTCTGATTTTTATTTTATTTTCATTGCCTTCACCCAGAAAAATAATAACAAGCTCAATGAGTTCACTATAATCATCTCGTACAATCGATTTTGCGATTCAGACGCACTTTTGAGCATCAGTTCGTATATATGATGGCGGCAAGCAAAGAGTAACAAATCTCTTTCTAGTTTTTGAACACAAGCTCCGTTTAAGCATCCTGTATAAGATACTGTCGTATCACAGCATATTCAAGAGCATCGGTGTGTGCGATATCGAATAAATTATCTAATTCAAGTTGAAAGTTCTCTTCGCGGCGCCTATGTAAGTCCTGAATCTTCTTGCTATTTTTTGCAGTTCTCGTCAGACCTGATAAAGATCCACTAACTTCTTTACATAATTAGGAACGGCTCTGGTAGGTATTCTAGCCTTTTTTCATAATATATTGCACTCCAGAGTGACAAGATTTGCGCTTTCATTAACAGTCAAATTAACTTCACGTATGTTGAAAAATAGAACTGCGAGAACTTGACGATTAGATGGTAGTTTACACCTGATATTTGGTGATTTACTTCATCAACCAAGAAAAAACTTTTTTAATTGCTTCTTAATTCTACTGACATCTTCGAAATATAAAACAATCCGTGGTATTATCTGACAAGCCGAGACTAAATGATAAAAACAACGACAACGCGCCGCTCCTGTGACGCAATTTGTATGGGACATCTTTGGGCGTAAGTCGGCACGGGTTACACTGTTCCGAATAAGGAAAAAAAATGTTTTCGAATGTTTTAGGCCCAAATGAATAAAACAATAGCCTATGCGTTGTAAAATTAAAACTTTGAAAAATAAGGGACACCCTAATCTATATCGTATCAATCTGTAAAATGATGTTAAGGAACAGACTACTAAAGTAGCAATTATATCCGGATGCCTGAGGGACACTGTTTAAGACAATTAGTACGAGTATATACTAGTTTAAATCAAAGTTTGGATTTATGAAACATGCATTAGGCCCATAATGACTTACAGAATCGAAGCAAGAGCAGATACTGTCAGAACCAAACATCTTCTAAGAGTAGCAGAAATGAAAACATTGCGACATATCGTGGATAGAATCCTTAGAGATAGGATACTCAACGAATCTGGAGAGACCACATCGAGAGATTGGATCCAGCGAGGATTCCCAAGATCGTGATGCACGAGACTATAGAGGGCCGTCAACCACAGAGATGGAAAAAGGCTGGAGGTTTCATCACAGGAGGAAATTTGATATCTTGTATAAACAGATCGCAAGATCTGCAATAAGAGGAAGAAAACGGAAAAGGATATGAATTTTTAAATAGTAAACACGATTGTTTAGTAGTTTACTTGGATTTAATTTATAAACATTATATGTGTGCGACTTATCATGACGTACGCTGTAGAGACGCGGGCCGACACTGTGTGAACCAAGAGACTACTAAGAACATCGAAGATGAAGGTCCTAAGATCAATTACTAGAAAAACTCTCCGAGATCGTGTCCGCAACGCTGACATAAAAAAACTTGCGAAATAAAGGATATCGTTCGGTGGAGTAGATCCGGAAGAAGTTACTGGAGGGACCATGTAGCCCGAATGGATGGTGACAGATTTGCATATACAGCCGCTTATGAAATCCCCTCCGGACACCGCCCACCTGGAAGACCGCCTAACAGATGGAAGGACAGCTGGACCTCATCATCTAACGAGACATGATTTCTGTGTTACAGATTGTCAGATCTATTAAAAGAAGAAAAAGAAGACATTATATAAATAGCGACAAATTTGTTTCAAGTTCAAACAAATTTGTCACTATTTATATAAATTAAATCTAAGTAAAACTACTAAACAATCGTGTTTCTTCTTCTCTCTGTGTCCTGTCAGGTCTCCCTAACGTTGACTATCGCCAAGGGATGTGCTGGGGGAAAATATCCAGAGTGGTATCCCCTTGCCTTCTCTGGAGGATTTTCTGTCGGGGTTACCTTCCCTTAGCTGGGTGTATCCAGTTTTATGGCGCTGGTAGCTCGCCATTCGTCCTCTCTCTATTTGCTATGACACTAAGTAATACATATGTGCCACATTGCCCGTGGTTTGCGGGGTCTTTAAAAAGACCTCTCGTGGACGCTAGAGAGTTGGACTTGATAGTAGTGTTGCTGTTGTAAATGCAACATGGCGCCTTACGAAATTTTGTAGAGGCATGCTTTCCAGCAAAATATACCCCACCGTAGCCCTACTACCAATACCTCAACCATCAAAATGAAGACAATTATAGCAAAATGATCCCTTGGATAAGATAAACAACGCGAAATAAAGAAATTTCTGGCTGACATAAAAGGATGTTGTTAAATTTCATTTCTTATTTTAGTGATATTGCATTTGTATATACCATAGCGTAATAATAATTTAAATACGAATTGAGAAAGCTCTTGTTTGTTTTGCTCGCCATTGGAACCAGATAGCGCAAAACGTCTATGTAAACATTACATTCATTGCCTTCCGAAACGAGAATGGTTTTTATCGACTTCCCATACATTGGCGCGAGTTACTATTAGAATTAACATTCAAAATATACTGTTCTTCCCACTTCGAATAATTTCACATTGTAATATGAACATTTACAAATATATAAGGGTCCAACATAAACAAGTAAACAAAATAACGATGTTTGATTCAAATTTTGTTTTTCAGTTCTCTTTGTTTACATCCGAATTCATACGACGTATTATGAGGATGTAACATTGAAGATGATTTATGGAAACTTGATTAATTTGGTTTTTATACCGACCCTAATGTATGAAAGTGAAGTATGGAACTGTCAAAAAAATGATGATAGTAGATTAAAAAAATAATTGTGTATGGAAGTGAAGTATAGATCCTGCAGAAGAAGGATTAATGTAGAATAAATCCGGTAGAAATGAGATCTCTTAGACGAATGTGTAGAAAAATTGTGTATTATGGAATGCCCAATGAAAATATAAACAGTGAATGCAGTGCGAATTAAACTGTTTTAAACGAAATAATGAAAGGATCATTAAGATGTTTTGGACATATGGAAAGAATGGATGAAGAAGAATGGTAAAAAAATTATATGTTAACGATGCGAACGGAAGCAAAGCATGAAGCTGGCGCAATAAGGATGAAAGTAGAATAAATGCAGTAGAAATGATATCTATTAGACGAATGTATGGATACTCTGTGTATGATAGTGTCGAATGAAAATATTAAAAGTGAATGCAGTGAGAATAAAAGTGTTATAAACAAATAAATTAATGGTTTGGTTTGGACTTATGGAAAGAATGAATGAAGAAAAAACGATAAATGCAAACGGAAGCGAAGCATGGAATTGGCAGAAGACGGATGAAAGTAGAAGAAATTGCAGAAGAAATGACATATATTAGACGAATGTATGGATACTCTGTGTATGATAGAGTGTCGAATGAAAATATTAAAAGTGAATGCAGTGAGAATAAAAGTGTTATAAACAAATAAATGAATGGTTTGGTTTGGACTTATGGAAAGAATGAATGAAGAAAAAACGATAAATGCAAACGGAAGCGAAGCATGGAATTGGCAGAAGACGGATGAAAGTAGAATAAATTGCAGAAGAAATGACATATATTAGACGAATGTACGGATACTCTGTGTGTGATAGAGTGAAAAACTGCCACCTTCTAGTCAGCCAGATAGGCGAAAGCCTTGGTAAAGCGAAACATATCTTTCCCATAAAATATAAAAAAAACGTCTAGAAATCGGACGTATTAAGTGTTTAATACTAAGTTTTACATAATTGTTCAAGAAAAAATATATAACTTTGAAATTATTTCGTATTCAGATGTGTATAACTACTAATTTATGCTAAAACTGTTATAAATTTTAGTCCGTAACCTTGTAATGTTAACAATTTATATGTTACCGACAGACCCAACCTACATAACAGACACATCAAACTTGGCTATACCAACAGATTCTAAAAACAAAGCACATAAAGCCACCCCCTCCCCCGCTGCATAAAGACACAATGAACTTAGCATACTTCCACAAATTTCTTACTGAAATTAAGTTAACTTTATGATCGTACGGGTCAGCTGCAAAACACAAGGTCGTTACTTGAATAATACATAGGGTGAAATAGGGTAAATTCGTGACAGAGGGGAAATTCAATAAACTGGTTTACTAAAATAAGATAAAGGCATTTACGGTTATTAGTAAATGTAGCATACGGTTGATTTACATTTTTAGTACGACTTTTAACCAAAATATCATACAATTATAGTTATACATCCATTCTTATAAAACTCTCAATATCCCGCCAGTTTCATTTAAAAATTGGGATTTATATGCAAATAAAGGACATGATATTGCGTTATGTCAAATTTACAACAATCACATAGCAATTTTGTACATAATATAGAGTGTTTTTTTTATAGAGGTTTGGTTTTTAAACAGACAACATTATTTCTACAGACTGTCAATTTGACAATTAATAGTTGATTTGCAGTCAATACATTTTGCCATTTTACCATAAATAGACATAAGTCAGAAGAGCGCTTGCAACTTTTGCAAATTTATTTTAAAAATTATAGTTCGGTTCTCCAAACTTATCGTGCACTACGTCCATTTTACGGTCAACATAATCGTCCGTCCGAGCAAGTTATTCGGAATACCATGAATTTTTTTCGCACCACGTACATTCTAGTGAATAATACGCATCCACAGACGACAATTGTTGAAAATTGGACTTCACGATTGCGCTTCATTCGAGCTAGCCGTGGCACTCATATGCCCAAAATCATATTTAAGCAATGCAGGCATAAAATTATCTATTAGATGAAGCCAATATTATAGACATAAACATTCTTTTAATGTTTTAATTTTATTTTTTTACTGAAATCTCTTGATGGAAGTTCATTTTAAATAACAATAAGATAAAACTGTGATTTAACTACATTCACTTTTGTCTCTGTTTCGACAGCAACCGGTTAAGTCAGGTTTGCTGTCGAAATAAAGACAAAGGTGGATATAGTTAAAATAAAATGGTTTTATTTCTTTATTATTCAATATTTTGTAATGTTAGTAATTACAGCATTAGTTATTTTCAATCGTAAGGCATGATTTTTTCGAATAGATAGATAGTTCAAAATATTTGTATGTGCCTCAAACTCTACACAATATATGAAAATTAATATCTACCAATACTTGTGTAAATTGTTGACTCATACTATTCCAGAAGAATCATACGAGCACTTAGAAGCTTGATAAATTAATCATCTCGTTCTGTTCCTTCTAACAATGTCCTCTGTGTTGTAGATTTTTCTAATTTCCATATACGAGTCTACTATAAATACGGAGAAAACGATTCTGGTGAGACCATGTAAACTGTGGACACTCACAGAATCGCATACACTTCTGCAAACGGGATACCCGTAGGGCAAAATATGGAGAGAGCTGGTCTTCCACATCGTTAGAAGTTGCACTGTCCAAGACAACAGGTCATCCCATCAAATTAAAGAAGAATATATACAAATCACTTTCGCCGACCTTCGTGGCAAAGTGGCAAGAGCTATGCCACACTACTCTCTTTGGTCTGGTGTAGAATTCACGTGACAATAAAATGTCGATAGCTACCTATTTCACGTCATTATAATCAATATATGTATATTAGGGTGTCCCTTATATGGGCAAAAAAAATTTTTTTTGGATTATTGAAACGCATACCCCCTAATTATGTTTAATAGTCTACTAGTTACCCAAATACAGAATTTCAACTTCCTACGTTAATTCTAACCCGTGCCGACTTGCCCTCAAAGTTTTAGAAAATAGGTGATTTAAGTGTCTCTTAAATGTAGTTGTAGATGATCACATAAAACCACTATGTTAGATAAATATTAATGAAAACACATATTTATATAATGTTTTTCTTGTAATCATCAAAAAAGATCCAAATTTATATTTATTTACTTGGATATTTCCTCTTCAAAATCTCTTTTTTTACAGTCTGGGTAAATTTTTCTTTGTTCTTGCACACAACATAATATGAACTGCTTATGTTCTTCATCTGCGGTAGTCAAACCATGAACGTCTGTCATAAGATTAACAGCTCTTTTAGCTGTGTCATTTACTGCTTTTAAGCTAGTAACCTTCTTTTTAACTTCCACAAACGCCGCGCTGTCTTTCTATGAAGATACAATTTCTTTAAGGAAATTACTATCATATTTTAGTTGTGAAAATAAATCTTTTCTCTATACAGAAACAAAATCACTCAAAGATTTCCATAAAACCAGATAAAAAATACTTGTAGTACCTATAAATAAAACAAATTAGTTCTAAATTAAATACCAGATTAAACACTGACGTACCATATAGAGAGCCAGACATCTGTTCCTTCGATGGAACATATCTCTTTCCCGATTCACCAAAACTTTATTTTTGTAAGTTTTCTACAATGTTTCCTTTGGTCTGCTCATCAACGTTGTCTTCAAAAATTAAAAGGACGGCTATTTCCTCTGACAAGTACCACAAATGTTGACTGAACTTGTTTAAAGCCGCTTTGGAAATCGTCAACTTCTTCGTAATCTTTTAAGGTCTTTAAAAAACAAAAATCTTCATTTGGAGCTTTTATCGCCAAACTACATTCAAGCCAGGGCTTTACATAAACTGCCACAATAAATAAACAAACATCTGGTAAAGCTTGTTTGTCCTTAGCGCACATTTTAAACTGGGACTGCAGCAAACGTATTTTTAAGGAGTAAATAGCTCTTGCCATCCATCGTGCTTGATGCATTGGGCCAGCAGGTCTATTTATTTTATTTTCATTGCCTCCACCCAGAAAAACAATAGCATGCTCAATATGAGTTCCCTATAATCATCTCGTACAATCGATTTTGCGATTCAAACGCACTTTTGAGCATCAGTTCTTATATATGATGGCGGCCAGCAAAGAATAACAAACCTCCTTCTAGTTTTTGCACACAAGCTCCGTTCAAGTATCCTGTATATGATGCTGTCGTATCATAGCACATTCAAGAGCATCGGCGTGTGCGGTATCGAATAAATTATCTAATTCAAGTTGAAAGTTCTCTTCGCGGCGCCTATGTAAGCCCTGAATCTTCTTGCTATTTTTTGCAGTTCTCGTCAGACCTGATAAAGATCCACTAACTTCTTAACATAATTACGAACAGCTCTGGTATGTATTCTAGCCTTTTTTCAAAACATATCGGACTCCAGAATGACAAGATTTGCGTTTTCATTAACAGTCAAATTAACTTCACGTATTTTGAAAAATAGAACTGCGAGAACTTGAAGATTAGATAGTTGTTTGCACCTGTTATTTGATGATTTACTTCACCAACCAAGAAAATACTTTTTTAATTGCTTCTTAGTTCTACTGACATCTTCGAAATATAAAACAATCCATGGTTCCTACCCGATAAGCCGAAACTAAATGCTAATAACAACGACAACGCGCCGCTCCTGTGACGCAATTTGTATGGGACATCTTTACGCGCAAGTCGGCACGGGTTACACTGTTCCGAATAAGGAAAAAATTTGGTTTCGGATGTTTTAGGCCCAAATGAATAAAACAATAGCCTATGCATTGTAAAATTAAAACTTTGAAAAATAAGGGACACCCTAATGTATATGGCCGAGCCATAGAGGGCTCCCTCCGCTTACCCGAAGCTGTCATAGGCGCAGCGGCGCCTTTCGTCAGATTCACTCGTGCACTCCCTAGGCCCGTCCCCCGTCCATGCGGGACTTACGTTAAAAAATAATTATAATATACGTATATTTGCAACCAAGGGGGACGCAGACCACATTTAAGCTACGCTACTCTCCCTCAATGTCCCGCTGTACACACATAGCAATACAACAGTAAAAGAAAATACTTACCTGGCGTAGGGGATACCTTGATCAACAAGGCGGTTCCCCCGGGGTGAGGCTCTTCCATTGCATGAAAATCAATAGCTAAAATGTTGTTGAAAGCAACGGAAAACTACCACATTAAAGACCAAGTGGTACCAGCAAAAATGTTACGGTACCAATCCCTTTGATTAAAACTAGCAGATATCAATCAGTCACTTGGTAAAAGATGTCAGATTTTCATAAGCCTCTAAGGTGGATAAATAAAACTTCATAACTGTTAATCACGGAGTTAAAACTGAGAATCATCACGAAGTTAACTCGGCTGACTCTACATTAAAATAAAGTTTTAGGCATGAAACCGCCTGCCAGATTTTAAAAGTATTATTAGAAAGCTAAAGAGGATTACAGACGAAATAACGGTTATCTCAACAATGTTTAAATAGGCGTGGCATATTCACGACTAATAAAATAAATTATGGCATAAAAAGTTTAATGAAATTTCCTTAAACGCTCTTCCTTCTTTATAGGGCTATAACGACCGTGGTAATTTTTGTGCTCCCTTTTATTATCTTAAAGTAATTGAATATTCAGGCACACATTTCTTCAGTTTTAGAATCACCTACTTAGTTTCTTTTCAATAAATAAAGTGTATTACAATACATTTCACAATTTATAACTTAATTTCAGTAAAATTGTTGAGTCAGCTGTTCTGCGTATGTATTAAAAACATAATAAATAACTAACTAACTAACTAACCATCACGCCGCAGGCAGAAAGAATGGACTGCCACACTTTTCTTTCCTGACATATTTCTCTCGTTTGGGTCCTCATGTGACTTTAAACTCCAATCTTAGACCCACACACTTTGGGCATCTAGAACAGAAGAAGTGTTGATTGTATTATAACCCTCCTAAATGAACATAGCTGATGAGAGCAATATTGATTCAATAAGCCAAGTAAAGGTAGATGGAGATCTCAAAAAGAGTTTACGACTACCCAAGGACTAAAGCAGGGAGCATCGCTCTTACTTTCTTTAACCTGGTGCTGGAGCATGTCATCCTTCGAACATTCGACACTAACTTCAATATATATTTAAGGATAATCAGATAGTAAAAGTTACAGCAGACACTATCAAGACTAAACATCTCCTAAGAGTAGCAGAAATGAAAACAATACGACCTATCATGGGTAGAATCCTTAGATATACTCTGTGCCTTCTACCCAATGAAGACATTTACAGATTCTGAAAAATTGATGACATAGTGAGATGGAGAAGGCAGAGAAGAAGATTCTGGAGGGACCACATCGAGAGGATGGATCTAGTGAGGATTCCTAAGATCATGATGCACGAGACTCCAGAAGACCGTCGACTACCAGGATGACTATCAAAGAAATAGAGAGAAAGCTGGACGTCTTTATCAAAGAAAGAAATTTGAAATTATGAATAAAATGATCGCAAGATTTTCAATGGGAATGAGAAGAAGAAGATAGTTGGATATGCGGATGATCTAAATATTGTCAGAAGAACTATAACAGCTGTCAAATAAGTTTTCAATCCTTTGAAAATCGTCGCAAATGTAACGGTCTTAAGAATAAATGAAAATTAAAAGAAAGTTTATAATCCAATTCCTACCATCCCGGCAGAGCAAGATATCAGCAGTGGCAAAAGCCCGGCTTACATAAGAAATTTTGAATCAAAACCCCCAAATCTAAGTAATCATGCCCCCGTATAAACCAATAACCCACCAAATCACCTTCCAACAATGTTCCTATCAGACGTAAGAGGAATATCCACAAGAGCTGAACCTGTGTAAGCCAGGAGAGGTTTTGATTCGAAATTTCTTACGCAAGCCGGGCTTCTGGGCTTCTATGGGAGTACCGCCACTGGCTAACAGATAACTACTATAATTAGGCAATCATCCAGTTAACATACTCGTACTTTTCACATAAATTGGTCAATATTTTGATAATGTGTGTAGTTAAATGAGGAAGTATCGTTAAAAAGTTCATATTTTCCAACTCAATATCCTGAAAAATCTTCTAGAAAGTAGAATTTTTCAATAAATATTACGTTTGAATCTGCACGTCTTTGATAACACGTATTACGTTCAGCGTAACGTTAAACACGGTACTGTTTATCAAAACTTTAGAAGAACTAAACGAAACTAACTTTAACAAAATGTATCGATCAATATTTTCTCAAACGGATCGGTTTAATAGGAAAGTTTCTGTTTATTTTTAAATGCACCCAGACGCCGCTAGCATCGGGAGAACAATCTGGATAACGTGTAAGGGTATTTTATTAATACCAAAGTTCTTCACTGCTCTTATGAACTTAATAATATGTACCACCCATCCTCAACCATTAGGATAAGAATTATTAAAAACTAACTAGCCAACTAACTAACCATCACGCCATTTCCTCGGAGGGGTAGGCAGAGAGGATGGATCGCCACAATGCTCTGTCCTGGCATACCTCTCGGGCTTCCTCTACATTCATACATCGTACCATGCACGCACGTCGATTATTCCGACTTCGAATGTGACCGCCCTTTAGTAATTGATTCATTTGGTCATGTCATGTTTTTCTCGGTCGTCCTCGGCCTTTTTTTTCACTCACGCTGCTTGTGTACAACTTTTTAACCATTCTACTCTCATCCATTCGTTTCATATGTCCAAACCATCTAAGGGATCCTTTTTTAATTTTATCCGTGATGCAGTCATCTGCCTTACATTTCTTTCTTATTTCATCGTTCGGTATTCTATCATACAACGTTTTCTCGCACATTCTTCTTAGTGATCTCATTTCTACGGCATTCATCCTACTTTCATCCTTCTTTTGCCAGCTCCAAGCTTCACTTCCATACATGAGATACACACAAATTATTAAAATAAATACTAAATACTTAATAATAACGCTTATCTTACTTATTTCCTATGGCCTTACAACTCTTGAAGAGTTTTAGCCTCCTTGATGATTTTCCGCCAAGCTCCACGATCCTGCGTATTATGCTCCCAGTAGTCCGATTTACCCAACCTAGCCAGATCAGCCAGAATATTGTCCATTAGGCGCTGTCTAGGCCTTCTTAGAGGTCTTACTTCAGTCGGTCTAGACGCGTACAGGGTCTTGATTGCTCTGGTCTCTTCGGCTCGGCATACGTGCCCAATCCATGCTAGGAGACCGGCTCTCACGGTGCTCATTACAAGGGGCTGCTGAGTCATCGTACGGATCTCTTGGTTTCCTAAACCTCCTATTTTTCGCTGCAATACTGGGTCTAGGTCCCAGGATCATTCTAAGTATTAAATTCTCAAACCAGTAGATTCTTTGTTGTTCTTTTAGAGTCATTGTCCACGACTCAGAACCAAATGTCACCACTGGCTTGATGATGGTGCTATAAATACGCAGATTGGTGTTTCTGGCTAGAAGCTTGGACTTTAGGAACGTTCGCAAGGAGGCTGCAGCTCGTAGGCCTTTTTGAACTCTTTGTTCCAATTCCGCGTGCATATCTTTGGCTTCCGTCATGACTGTATCGAAAAAAGTTAACACTCTGACTTGCTCAATTTTATCTACCTCCATGCAAATATCTGTCAGTGGTAAGGCTAAGCCATTATTACTCCTGGAAACAATCATCCACTTGGTCTTATGTGCATTGACCTGCAAACCGACCCATCATGGCATATGGGATAGAATGCAGGCCAGAGTGTCAGAAATGAAGACTTTCCGAAACATACCTGACAAGACACTACGTGATAGAATTAGAAACTAAAGGATAAGAGAAATATACGAGTTCGAGGATTTCGTTAGGCTCCCTCACCTCCCCGTATTCGCTTCTTATATTTTCATTCAATACTCTATCATAAACAGATTTTCACACATTCGTCTAAGAAATCTTTAGCCAGTTACATGGTTCGCTTCCATACATAAGGGTAGGTACAAGAACATCAGCGTTTTTTATTTTACTTTTATATGATACACATTTGATAAAATAGTTTATGGACTCTACTTGTCACACTAGGCATGGCCTATATCGTGACAACTGCATAAAAGAGCATGTTAGTGGAATCGTTAGTGACATAGCGGTTTGTTAGTATTTGTTAGTAATCTTATGCTAAGATTGATAAGTGACTTATCGTAACATGATGATATAATTAAAATTGAATGCTAGGAAAGTTTTTATAATAAATTTACATCCTAGGATAGAAAATCTCTTCTAAATCTAAGATTAAAAACCATTTTCTACATCTATGGTTGACCCCTTTATGTATATGGTTAGAGCACGTTTAAATTTCTTTATGTCATTAATTGATTTGAGACTCTCAGGAAGACAATTGAAAATATTGGGCGCGCGGAATGGAAATTGTTTTTGGGCTAGAGCTGAGCGACAGCGAGGAACTGTAAAAATTATGATGAGAGGAATATCTTGTGTGATCTCGAATTCTAAATTTTAAATTTGGAGGAAAAAGCTGATATTTTTATGTAGATTTGTCGAATACTAAAGATTTGATATTCTAAACAACAAGGACGAAGGATGCCTAATGATTTTTCTGGTAATGCGCAATATATTTTTATGGGATTTAATTAGGGGGTCAACTGTGGTTTTTGCGCAAACACCCCAGCTCAAGATCCCATAGGTTATCACAGATTTACATAGGGAGAAATACACATCTTTAGAGAGCTTATGGTCTAGAATCTCTTGTGTGCACTGCCATTTTAGTTTTTTTAATAAGGCTTTTGTTTACAATGACAATTTTTTGTGCACCATTCACCATGATCAATTATAATATAACATAAATTATAATACTTTAAATACAAGTATATCAATGCCTTTGCCTGTATTATAAAAATAAATAATTATGCTTCCTGTGAGTATTACAAACCGCTCCGAGTCATTCTCACGACGCGAATTGAATTTCGGATTTACAAAGAATTTTGTTCGGGATTATTTTCTTTATACTCTCAGGGTATTATAACACAGTTTTTAAATCTTTGAAATGGGATTCTAGTATGTAATACATAATCAATACATACATCTATCTTTGTTCCTCTCCCACATCCGGATTTACGAACATCCTGAGGCAATCTTTCATCTTTTCTTGCGCTTGATATATCGGTTTCTTACAAAAAGTCTTTCGGATTCATTGGAGCAGAAAGAAAATGCATCAGATGCTGGAAACTGCAATGTTTTCTGAAAACCTTCTTCTATAATGTTTTGCTCTTCGTTTTCTGCTATCTCCTGATAACATTTTATAAACACTTTTATGAATTATACTAATCTGGTGTAATTTTAAGAAATTAAAAGCTTTAATATCTCATTTCTGAATTTTTCTTTCATTCATTATTCTTGTAATTTTTAATTTAGGATAAGGTATGTTTAACTTATTGCGAATATTTAAAAAAAAACAACAACAATTCCATTTTTCAATTTTCGATTTCCAAAAAGTATCATAGTGTTTCGGCCAAAACAATGGACCATGTAATTCCATTTTTATTTAAAGTTATATCAAACCAGGAACATGTAAGTAAACTCAACGCCAAGTTGACAAAATTTCCTAAATTTTTGTATAATATTATACAATAATTATAATTATTATAATAACTAATGGATTAATAATATAAACAAATGGAGAGAAAAGAATGGTTAAAATGTTGCTTACAAAAAGTGTGTGCGGAAAGAGAAGCGGTGGAAGACCAAGGAAAACATGTTATGACTATTTTAATCAAATACTAAAAAGGCAACATTTGAAGTCGGAAAAATCGACGAGCGTACATGTTACGATGTATGATTGTAGAGAAATCTAGAGAGGTAAGTCAGGACAGCTGTTCATTTTCGTACCAGCGTTTATGCTATCTAATTCTTTCATACTCTCTATTGCTATGAGTATTATTTAAAATGTATACTTATGTTGAAAGTTAATGAGTAATTTATAACGTAAAGAGATTCCGAAACAATTTTCCTTAAAAGTCAACATTGGCGGACGTCCAATAAAAATAATATCATTTATTTGAAAAGCCGGAGCCAAATCTCAAACCATTGACCGAAGACAGACAATGTCTAGCTTACCTTACATGCCGGCATCTAGCCAGCAGAAATATAACATTAACATTTTGTTTGTAATCTAATATCATACTCATTTCCATTGGCATAAAGGGTGAAGGTGGGTGTTTTAATGATAATAAATATCCTAAGAAAATTACATTTGAATCGTGTATGGACTCATGGAAAAAATTAATGCAAAAATAATAGTAAAAAAAAAGTATATGTTAACGATGCAAACGAAACTAGTATAATGTATTCTGATTCATCTTGAGATTGAGAAGTCGGTTGGAATTTAGTTCCATTATCTGGGCGCCGCATGAGGTTCGATATTCCCTGATGGTGGAGAGGGTGCAGAAAAAATTTCTGCCATACCTCTATCTTAGGGAGTATGGATATTACCCGTGGCTCTTTCCGACTGATTTCTTGCTAGGGATGCTAGGCTACCAGTCACTCGAGAGGAGACGAGACATTCACTTGGGTGCTCATTTATTTCGACTGATAGGCGGTTGTATACACAACTCAGAAATCCTGAGTGATGTAAGTCTGTTCGTCCCTGATAATTATCTTCGACAAAGGGGCCATAGATTGTTTTATCTCCCACGATTCAGAACCAACCTACCAATGGTTGTGCCGGTAAGTAGAGCAATATCTTTGATTAATTTTGTGAAAGTTTGGATCATCTGAGCGATGTACTATCTTTATTATAATTGTATGGTATATTTATTTTATTAATTTGTCATGCATCTTATATTTCTCGCTCTTTTTATTGTTATTATTGGGTATCTCTAACTTGTACCTTTAATGTATTGGAAAAAAATTCTATAATGCTTTAGATATATTTAAAATAAATAAATAAAATGAGATCTTGGGTGACTCATCTTGGTTCACCCATATCGAGAACAAAGCTGTAGTGTATTCTCGCGAACAATGCTTTTCTTTGATACATTAAACTACGCATTTTTCTAATATCCAAATTCCTTTGAAATCTTAAAATGCCTGTGGCCTAATCAGGCCATAGGCATTTTGTTTACCGAACTCAAGGATAGCGTCCGTACTAACCCGTAGCCTTTATATAGCCCTCCCTGATCTGAGAACCTTCAGATCATCTCATAGAGCCTAAATGTACGAGACAAGGAGAAAATCACAAAGTCTTATCAGTGACAATATTATGATTCAACCTCTAATCATCCCGAGAGAGGCTAAATCGTCACCGACCCACACATCATAAGGCACGATCAAATAAATCAAATAATAAAGTCTGTCACGTGAGGAGTCGAAGAAATCGACATGCGTGGATGACACGATGTATGAAAAGTATGGCATGAGCAAATAAATCAAATTTTAAAAGGCGAACATATTCGAAGTCGGAAAATTCGACGTGCGTGCTTGTTACGATGTATGAATAAAGAGGAATCTCTATAGGTTTATTCGGATAGAGCAGTATGGCTGTCCATCCTCTATGCCTACCCCCTTAAGTTAGTAAGTTGGTTCGTTTTTTTACATTTATTTATCAAACATATCTCCAAAATAAGTTAAGTCAAACGGATAGTCATATGGACAAAATGAATTAAGAAAATATCTAAAGACTTCAGATTTTTTAGACTTGAGGGGTAAAAGGTCCATTTACACTGGACAATCATTATCGTGACGGCCGACACTTCACGATAAAAATAACCTTGAATCTAATGACTGACCAGTGTAAATGGACCTAAACACTATGGAATTCCATAATGACGACTTTTTAATGGATTAAAATATTTATGTTATTAAAATAAACAAAAGTTGTTTAAAAATAGAAGAACCAAAAATTCTATAAATGATATGAAATATTCACGACACGTGTTTCGTCTTATGAGAACATCTTCTCACTCCACACTCGAAGATGTCCTCATAAGACGAAACACGTGTCGTGAATATTTCATATCATTTATAGAATTTTTGGTTCTTCTATTTTTAAACAACTTTTGTTTATTTTAATAACATCATTATGGAATTCTATACACTTAATCATACATCGATTAAGATTAAAATATTATTTTTTCTACTTGTGGGTTTATTTTTCTCGACATTATTCAACAGTTTTACATCTTCATCGTCAGATTTTGCTTTCGTTTATTACTTTCTATAATAAACTCCCATAATGTTTCGGAATATCATAACTTTATAGTTTATTTATTATTATAGCGTTATGCTTGCAGAGCAAATCCTGCGGATTTGGTTTCGGAATATGGAAGACATAATATGGCGACTGGCGGTTGAAACCAGAATCCTAAATATTTAAATGCGTCCACAGAGAGCTTGTGATTCTGCGCGCACGCGCCGTCCGGAGCGCGGGCAGTTGTGAATATTTGAAAATGGAAATTCTCCACCACCGTGTTTATCTGGTTCACGTGCTCCGTGTTTTATTTAGCCCTGTCGGTAAAGCAGTTTCCTGCCTTTCCGCTTCTCAACAAATATTTCATAACTAGAATATTTGATCTAAATATGTTATCCTAGAATCAATATTTCAATTTTTTGTACTCTACTGTTTCCCATACAACGTTTTCATTCTACTTTTTTGGACAAGATATGTTAGTTGCTTTAGTTATTGCCCCGATGAAGATACGTAGTATCGAAACCGGATAGCAATGGGTATACTTACTTACTTACTTACTTACTATGGCCATACAAGAGTTTTAGCCTCCTTGATCTTTATGAAGAATCACAATTTGCAACAAAACAATATTCTCTCTACTACCAGTGCTCAAATCAAAAAACGTACACAGGAAAACCAAAATCACCCTGTATAAGACAATCATCCGAACAGCGGTGACCTATGAGTCTGAGGCGTGGACGATGATATCGAAATCCGCAGAGCGATTGGATACTTTTGAGAGAAGGGTGCTGCGCCGAATTCTTGGACCTGTGAATGGCGGTGAAGGCTGGAGAGTGCGGCATAATGACGAGCTGTACCATATTTACAAAGCTCCCAGTTTCTCCACACAGGTCAGACTGAATACACTGAGATGGGCCTGTCACGCGCAGAGAATGCCGTCATCGCGAACCCCAAGAAGATGGCTGGGGTGGCACCCAGGTGGTAGAAGACCAATTGAACGACCAAGGCTGCGATGGGAGAGATGGGGCGAAATTGTTACGAGTTTCAGATTGGAGAGTCGAAGCGGAGGACAGGAGGAGTTAGAGACGAAGAATACTGGAGGCTAAGGCTCGATATGGGCTGTAGGGCCATCGAAGAAGAAAAAGAAGATGATGATTTCCTCCAAGCTCCTCGATCCTGTGCATTTTGCTCCCAGCAGTCCGATTCACCCAACCTAGGTAGATCAGACAGAACATTGTTTATGAGCAGATGCTTGACAGCAATAGGTCAAATGTGTTTTATTAATATCGCGAAATTCGAATTAAAAAAGATCATAACTAAATTCACCTTTAGTTCACTTTCAGTTCTACTAAATACCCTCGTAATTTCTTCTCCAAACATGGTGCTAGGCGGATAGCTTTCAAATCAAAAGTTTTTCGATTTCTCCAAATTTAAAGTCTCAATCCAAAGGATTGATTTGCAGTATAGTATAACATTTTGCGGAATGTCACTTGGGTCTTTTATGTGGTAGTTTCTTGTTGCTTTCAAATAAAAACAAGCACATCTTGTATTGTAGTTGGTGAATCAATATTCATTATTTAGCTTTTCCACTTCACTTTAAATCCAGTTCGGTAGGAGAACAATGAGTTAGTATAAGCTTGGACTTTATAATTGAACATAAAAACAACCCACGAACACTATATAATAACTTAAACTAAATGTTAAGTCAAACATGTCTGTAAGTTTGCAAACTGAACAACTCGAAGTTAGCAACAGACACTCTTGATTGATCGTAGCATTTTCTGTTAGAGAACTCTTTCTATTTTCTGCTACGTTTCACCCACTACAGAACGAAATTTCTTGTTTTCTCAAGAACAGAAATATTTAGGAAAAAAAAAAAAACCTAACACTTAAATTATATTTTTAATAAGCCATTCGTTTTGACGACCTACGTGGCAGAGTGGTAAGAGCTCTGACTAGCATATCGAATGTCCCGGGTTAGATTCCTGGCAACGACAGTGTGATTTTCACACTATCTTTGGTCTAGTGTAGAATTCATCTGACAATAAAATGGCGATAGATTTGCTACCTATCACATGTCATAAGAATCAATATAAAAGCTTAAAAACAAATTGTATATAGTAATTTGATGCAAAGGACCTGTACACAAAATAAAATACTTCACATGAAAACCTCTACCCCAAAATATCTGAAACTCATTACTTGCTCCACAGGTCAATATTCAATAGTCAGCTTACATCTTGTAGGTTGCCTAGATATAGTGAGCTTATATCGCTTCTTCAACATTTATACATCGTGTCATGCATGCGCGTCGATTTCTCTGACTCCTCACGTGGCAGTCATTCAATATTTGATTTATTTGATCGTGCCACGTTTCATATACTTTTTTTTACCATTCTTTCATCATTCATTATTTCCAGTGTCCAAACCATTTTAATGATTCGTTCATTATTTTTTTCATAACACCATCATTCGCACCGCATTCATTTCTTATATATTCAGTCAACACTATCATACACAGAGTATCACACATTCGAGATCTCATTTATACTGCATTTATTCTACTTTCATCCTTCTTTTGCCTTTTAGCTTTTTTGGATAGGTTTTTGTTTGCGATGACAACTTTAAGTGCACCATTAACTTTGTTGCCTGCCCCAACTTTTAAAATCCATCTCCACTCGCTCATCTTTTGTAAACATACTACCCAAATACACGAACTCATCTACTTGCTCCAAATTTTCATCATTTACGCTAACGTTGCAAACTGTCATGATTTCTTATTTTTCAAAAATTTTCTTTTTCCTTGGACTTATTCACATTCATCATCAGATCATTTCGCATGCATACCTCATAATTACTATTCACCAGGAATGGTAGTTCGTGCTCATTGTCTGCAAGTAGGACCGCATACAAGAGACAGCTTACTGACACTCCGCTCATTTTGGCACCTACATCCAACCCTTTCAACTTTTTCATACATTTGTCCATATACATATTGAATAACCACAAGGACATTACGCAACCCTGTTTGACACCTTTATTGATATCAAACCAGGCTGTAAGATCTTCATTTACTCCAGTGCTTTCCGTGTATAGCGACTTAATTGCCGTGATCAGTTTTGTACTTATTCCATATTTAGACAATATTTTCCACAACTCTACTCTATTAACGCAATCATATGCTTTTTGCAAATCGACAAACGTACCGGCGTATTTTGGCCAGAAATTTCTCTATCAATGTACGAAGTCCAAAAATTTGATCCATACATCCTCTGCCATTCATAAAGGCACCTTGCACATCCCAAACTTTGTCACTCGTCAATTTTCTTACTCTTTCTATTAAAATTCTGCTACAGAATTTACCAACGACACTCAAAAGACTAATAGCTCTGTGGTCATCAAGATTTGTTATCGTAATTCTAAAAAACTACAATAATAAAACCATAAAGGTCATTTTCGGCACCCTTTAGCTCGAAACTTCCAGCTGCTATTATAGTAGCGAAATAAATATTTCACAGAGCTAACGGGGCGGGGTACGTCTGAGGTCTGTCTCCGCGCTCCCCTAGAAAAGTTGAGCAGTTTGATGGCCCCTTATTGTTTATGTCCAAACTCCGCCGGTTATACCGAGGGCGAGCACTGTTTGTGCTGGAACATTCCAACATTTCAAAGCATGAAAACCGTGACATGCCAAACGCCAAACTCCTAAGTATCGAGAGTCTTTCAGATTCTAAAAACACACATCATTTTTACGGACGCCAAACATTACACCCTATCTTAATGGATGGCGCTAGTGCAGATTGAACTAAAAAAATATGAAGTGTTCCTCAACATTGTAGCATATATACATCTTCCAAAAAAATTGTCAGACGTCATTTCAGCGTTGACGTCAATGTTCGCCCTGGAAGACCGAAAAATGAGCTCCTCAAACCGGATGAAACGGAATGGGAAAACAGGCACAGCAAGCTGATTCTTCAACACAACGCTCGACCTCACATGCAAAATGTGGGTTCGGAGATTATACCGCATACGCCTTATTCACCAGACGTGGCACCATCGGACTACCACTTGTCCATGACGCATGCTTTAGAAGAGCAGCACTTCCATTCATATGCAGATGTCAAGAATTAGGTCGATGTCTGGATTACCGAAAAAGACGAGGCGTTTTATTGACGATGGATTCTTCTATTGCCAGAAATATGGGAAAAATAGTGCCTATGATGGACAATATTTTGATAAAAAAAAAAATATTTAACTTTTAAATAAATGCGATTTTCATACAAAAAATGGACCGAACTTTCCGAAACACCTAATAATAAATATTTAAAATGATATAAACACTTTGTGTATTATATTTTTGGTATAAACTTACGGCGTTGCGTTTTTATGAATTAAAAAACAGTTGTTTTTCTGCTTTTGGATTTTATTTTATATTTTATTTGAATGTTGAGAAAGCGAGAGAACTATGTCAGGAAATAACTGTGTGGCGGTCCAATATTTTTCCTACCTCTTCGATGGTTTGTTAGTTAGGAAGCTTTCAAATATTTTGTTAAAACAATTTATTATGAACTATCATGGTATTTTGAACTATCATGGCCATAATTTTAAACAAAAAATACTTTCGGGAGGGTCCGATGTTCTGCGGGATACTCGCTTATACAGCGCGGACCACAACTGAAAGCTGTGCGTTCCTCGTCTTAATTAAGCTTAGACTATAAGCTTCCATCTTTTGTTCTTATTACTATCGACAGACTGGTCTGTCAGTCTGTCGATGCCAGCGAGCCTGGCGAAACCGGTCGCTGTCTAAATAAAGACAAAAGTGGAAGTAGTTAAAAAACATCGTTTTATTTAATTATTATTTAAAATGAACTTCCATCAAGAGATTTCAGTAAAATCATTTGATTATCTTAGACTATAATGTTTTCTGCGAAAAAAAAAATATTTCTACAAAGTAGATTTCATTGTCAAGTAGTGATATAGAATTATCAAAAATCCTCTCAACGTATTGGAATAATAAGAAATAAATAAGCAAAACAAATACCCTCATTAAATTTTAATCAATGAACTATTCCCACTCCTTAATTTATTTCCGATATATAATAAGATTCAAAGAACTCTTGATTCTGCACTGTATTTATTTCACATTTCAGAGAAGAATCCATTAATTGTGTCTACGCACACAGAATGACGATCTTATTTTATATATAATACATATAATACTTCATTCGTCACCTTGAAATATGTAAAATCATTTGTAAACAATTTGTAAAAAGATGTTTTTATTTAAAAACACTTTATTTCGTCCCACCTCAAATAACTTATTTTTTATTTATATAATATCATTGAGTATCCACTATTGTCATAAAATGTCTTAACGAGTTCCAAGAAACACTTTCCAATCTTTCTGGACCTACCCAAATAATTCTTTGTTAAAAATGTATAAAGTCACATCAATTTTCGTTAATTACCATATTCTGCTCCATTTACTAGTGTTTATAAAGTGCAACGAATTGAAGTTTCGTCACATTTGATAATACCTTAGAAGGGCAAAAAATGTCATTCCCATAAAATATAATAAAACTTCTAGAAAACTGACGTTTTCATTCGTATTAATTATCAAAAATCCTGTCAAGAATAAATTCGTACGAGTGTAAACTACATCTTTGTTATTCGCAAAAAATCGCTTTGATGTAATACAAACCAATCACAAGACAATTAATTATTAAAATGGCGTTTGTCCTGTTTCGGCTCTCAGGGATTCGTCTGTGTTATGTGTCGAGTGTAAAAGTAGCCTGGGATTGTATACTTGAAACTTTAAATGGGTAATCTTTATGGTACCTGTTTCGTGTGTTCATCTGAAATGTCAAATGTAAACTGAAACAGAATTTCGAATGAAAACGACCGCAGAATTCTGTACACAATATTACTTTATATTGCACGAGAGTACTTACTTGATATGGATATTTGCAAATCTGACTTATAAATATTTAAATATTGGCAACACATTGGTTCTATCGGGTATTACTGCTGTAGTACGCTGAGCTTTAATGTATACATTAGAGATGAGAAAATCATGAACCCAATTTTGGAACTCGATTCCTTTTCTGGAATCTGATCCCATCATTTGGGTTTGTTTTCTTCTTCTCCCTTTTCATTTAGGTCGTATGACCTGTTTGTGATGACTTCCAGCTATCCTTCAATCTCTTTGGCGGCTTTCCTGGTGGCCTCTTGTTTCCGTGGTTTTCATTTTTAACCATTTTCGCAAATTTTGTATTCCCTTCAAAAGTGTCAAGAGATATAATATGATTTATTGTACAAAACTAAAGTCACATGGTATATATACAATAAAATTATCTTCTTCTTTCAGTGCCGTGTCAGGCGTTGGCGTTCACTGCAGCAAAGGCTTCTCTGTCCTGCGCCACTTGGAACAGGTTCTGAATTCTTGTAATTCCTGTCCACTCTTTTATGTTCTGCATCCAGGACCGCTGCCTTTTACCAATTCCCCGACGTCCCTCCATTTTACCCATTAATATCAATCGAAGGAGGTGGTATTTTTTCTCCCCTTAGCACATGATACAATACAATACTAATAATTCCAATATATATTTACAGTACAATGTATATAATACTATACTAAAAATTACATAAAACGATGTTTTAAATGACTACTTCCGCCCTTTTCTTTATTTAGACAGCGACCGGTTTCACCAGGTTGGCTGCAGGCATCGATAGACATTTTCATCTCTAATGTAGACTTAAATTTTGATTTAAATGTCATTTTAAATTTTGGTTTTGAGTTCAATGGAATTTAAACTAGTTACAGCTGACATTTGTATGCACCGTTGAGTGAAAAGTTGATATATTTATTTTTAATACTACTGAATTTATATATTGCATAATGTTTTATTTATCTTCTTCCTCTGGCTGGCCTTCCATACGGTTTCTCCATTTTTAAGTCTGTAACGAAAACCAAATTTTGGGCAGTAATCGATTCATCGTCACGTTCAGCAAAAACCTCATTTCATTTAATTGATACGAATAAAAACGTTAGTTTTCTAGAATCCGTTAGTTTTATTTATTATATTTTAGTTATTATATTTTATGGGAATGACATGTTTCGCCCTTCTAAGGCATTATCAAATGTTCTCTCATTCTCACTCATTTTATTTAATTGTCATTTAAAATTAACTTCCATCAAGAGATTTTTTGCCCTTCTAAGGCATTATCAAATGTTCTCTCATTCTCACTTATTCTTCTTCAAGTGCCCTGTCGGGTCCCCCCAACGTTGGCGATCGCCTCGGCGAACCTGTCCATGTCCTGCGCCACTCGGAACAACTCCTCCACACTTCGGATGCATGTCGGTCCACTCCCTCACGTTTCGCAGCCAGGACATTTGTCTCCTACTGGGCCCTCAACGTCCCTCAATCTCCCCCTCCAATATCAGCTGGAGAAGGTGGTACTTTTCCCCACGCGCGCAGTATTCATTCTCACTCATTTTATTTAATGATCATTTGAAATGAACTTCCATCAAGCGATTTCAATAAAATCATTCCAATCCATATTGTCCCTTTTGACTTGCATATTCCGTGAAATATACAAAAATATCAGTTCCGAGATCAGATTCAATTAGGGATGTCCTTTTACGCGGAAGAACCTCGCTGGCGGATTCTCGAATTCATTGCGTCTGCACATCTCTAGCAAACATTGATAAAATATGTCACATTTGGCTTAAGATATTTAGATTAAATCTCAACAATCCTAGGGTTTGCAACGATCGTAATAATCTGAGAACCCAATTTTATTTAAATCTGGTATTTAAATTATTTTATTAAGTAAGACTTCTTGGGGAATCGTGATGATTGTTTAGTTAGTTTTTTTAAATCAATTAAATATTTTTAAAAAGCATTTCTCTCCCTGGCGTTTTAGAGTGGTCCTCGTAATCCTCGTGATGAGAGAATGTGATTACTGACCTTACCGTCGTCGGCGCAATAAAGCTGAGACCCACCAGCTGAGAGAATGTAACCCCTATTGAAAATCCCAGGAGAATGCAACAGAAAACTACTCCAGTAACACTCCCCAGGAAATTACTGTGGCGAGAAAGCATTCACCATAGTGACCGCCCACTGAATCACTAAAATAAGAAGACTAATTGTAAGTTCCATTCAACATAATCTTATACTAGCATTGACACTATATATTTATATATGAACAGTTATTTTTGAAAGTGGATTAAGTTCATTTTTTCATGTTTCAAGGATTAGCGTTTGAATGAATTTAAAAATATTGGCAAATCAATTGTGCTTAGGCTTATGTGAAAATAATAGGACAATTCAACAAGGCTTCGGCGGTATCAGATTGTCTCAATGATATAATATGGAAAAACAAGTATATGAGAACTGACAGTAAGGTCAGAATATATAAAACCTGCGTAAGGCCTATACTGATGATACCATTACCACAAGAACAAAGGCTAAAGTACGGGTGGCAGATATGAAGACGCTGAGGATGATAGCAGGAAGGACTATTCGAGATAGGGTGAGGAACACGGCTATCCGCGAGATCTGCAAGGTGGAGGATGTCGTGAGATGGGGCAGACAACGCAGAAGATACTGGAATGCGCACGTGCAGAGGATAGATCCCTCCAGAATCCCACACGCTGTGGCGCATCAGATTCCTGCCGGCTGCCGTCCCCCCGGAAGTCCGCCGTAGAGATGGAGAGATAGTTGGGAGTCAACCTCCCAAGAGAGGCCAGCCTGATTTTAGGAACAGACCAAAGATCTATAAGGAAAAGAAGAAGAAGAAGAAGAAAAAGGCAAATGTTAAACAACTTGGGTGACGTTTTTACCACTATAATTGTATTAAACTAAAGTACTCGTATATATAAAAATGTGGACTTATTTAACCTCTTGTTTTTATTTCCAACAATATATTATTGTTGAATGTATTGTAGTAAAAGCCGTTTAATTAAAAAACCATTTATTTTGTTTAACAATCATTATTTCATTTTAAAAAATGAAATAATGATTTCACAACAAAACAATCGGTTCTATACTTAAAAGGCTTTTTCTTCAATAATTTCAATAATAATATGTTGTTAGAAATAGAAACAAGAGGAAAATCAAGTCCACATGTTTATACATATTGGCTTTACTTTTTATAAATTTATTTATAGAAGAAGGGGTGGTCCATTGAATGCATAATTAACTTATTGAAAGTTAAGGCATTAACACTGTGGAATTCCATAGTAATCTACTTTGGGAATTAATTCAACATTGTTTAGACCACTTTTTTAATAAAAAAATATTAAAATACACGACATGTTTCAGAGGATACCTCCTCCATCTTCAGGTGATAAAAATATAACAAAAACAAAACAAAGATAGACTAATAAAAAACGCATTTAAAATTCGATACAAAATTCAAAATTCAAAATTAAGTTGGGCTATTTGTTATAAGTTCCTCTGAAACATGTCGTGTATTTTAATATTTTTTTATTAAAAAAGTGGTTTAAACAATGTTTAACTAACTAACTAACTAACCATCACGCCATCTCCCTGAAAGGGTAGGCAGAAAGAATGGACTGTCACACTTTTATTGATGCGGCACTCCATCCTTCTCTTTTCGCTCCGCGGGAGACGCGGTGTGATCGGTTGCGAACCTCATCGCCACCAATAGGCATCTCCCGCGCACACTTCGATCGTGCAACACCCACAAAATAAATCTAAAACAAATAATATAAAATACAATGATATAAAATAAAATAACTAACTAACTAACTAACTAACCATCACGCCGTCTCCCCGAAGGGGTAGGCAGAAAGAATGGACTGCCACACCTTTCTTTCCTGACATATTTCTCTCGCTTCCTCAACATTCATACATCGCGTCATGCACGCGCGTCGATTTCTCTGACTCCTCACATGGCCGACATTCAATATTTGATTCATTTGATCGTGCCACGTTTTCCTTGGTCTTCCTCTATTTCTGGTACCATTTACATCATTAACATTTAATTTTTTTACCATTCTTTCTTCATTCATTCTTTCCATATGTCCAAACCATCTTAATGATCCTTTCATTATTTTGTTCATGACACCATCATTCGCACCGCATTCACTTCTTATATTTTCATTCGACACTCCATCATACACAGAATATCCATACATTCGTATAAGAGATCTCATTTCTACCGCATTTATTCTACTTTCATCCTTCCTTTGCCAGTTCCATGCTTCGCTTCCATACATAAGGGTCGGTAGAAGAACACCATTGTGCACTGCCATTCTAGCTTTTTTGGATAGGTTTTTGTTTGCGATGACAACTTTAAGTGCACCATTCACTTTGTTGCCTGCCCCAACCCTTCTTTCAATATCCCTCTCCACTCTCCCATCTCTTGTAAACATACTACCCAAATACACAAACTCAACTACTTGCTCCAAGTTTTCACCATTCACGCTAATGTTGCAGACTGTCGTGGTTTCTTCCTTTTCAAAAATCATTACCTTGGACTTATTAACATTCATCATCAGATCATTTTGCATGCATACCTCATACATATAATTCACCAGGACTTGTAGTTCATGCTCGTTGTCTGCAAGTAGGACAGCGTCATCCGCATACAAGAGACAGCTTACTGACACTCCGCTCATTTTGGCACCTACATCCAACCCTTTCAGCTCTTTCATACAATTGTCCATATACAGATTAAATAACCACGGGGACATTACGCAACCTTGTTTGACACCTTTATTGATATCAAACCAGGCTGTAAGATCTCCATTTACTCTGACACTAGCAGTGCTTTCCGTGTATAGCGACTTAATGGCCGTGTTTAATAAAATAACAAAATAAAAATAATTTAACACAAAATGTTCTTTTTAGATGGTGCACATATTGTCTATTTAATTTATGTTCCACGAATCTACCGTTTTTTTAATTTAGCACATAATGTATAATAATAACACATAATGTTTTTTTCGATGTTGCACATGTTGACATGAACGATCCGGACTTTTGTGTTTATTTAATTTATGTTACACGTATCCACCGTTTTTTAAATTAGCTGTAAGTAGGCACTTAACCAGCAAGAACTTTGAAATAATATTGAAGAAATTATTCAAATTGTCATTAATTCCCAAAGTAGAATGCATAATTATAAATATAAACAGAGGATATTATTACCTTACCAAAATTACTATTAACTCATTTATTGTAAACTGAATTAATTCCACATTCAAAAATAACGGTTCATTTATCATTAATCGAAGCCCATTTCAATGTTATTAGAAAACCATAGCTGGTTCAATATAATACCATTTCAAACAATGTCTTTATGAAGTAGAATACAACTATAAAATAACGATTGAGTTTACAACTCAAAGCTTTCATTTTTCTGATAAGGCACGATCAAAGCTTAGATTTAGAACCACAAAAGCTCCCCTACATAACCCGTTTTGCCTCTAGCGTTGAACCTCCTCACATTAGTTCCAACAGTTTGTTGCGGTCGTTGTGAACCTGGGGATACTTTGTGTGAAAAATAATTAACGCAGGGAAATAATGTCTTCCCAGACAATAAACAATACTCTCTTTACGCGTATTGTTTGGAGTTTCTTTACATTTAACCTTTAAGCGCCGGGATGTTTTTGTTCATTCGAATTCATATTTCGATTGTTTTTTTAGTATATGTATGCATGCGAAATGATCTGATGATGAATGTTAATAAGTCCAAGGTAATGGATTCATGATTTAATTGTATCTCAATAGAGACGAAAATGCAAATTGGAAACTGAATATGGTTGATCAAGGTGTTTACAGGACTTATGACCTGTTATTGGTTGGGTTAAGCGCACGCTTTATGTAATTACAACACTCCCCATTCCACCTTTCTTCTTTATGACCATGTAAGACAAATTTTATGGAAGTTGTATATATGTTACAAATCTATGCCTAATTTCACATGTCAGTTTTAATGTGCCATCTATGAAGACTTTTGATATATGTTAATCTTTTTAAGATTACTCTATATAATCCACATACTAACGCCATCTATGGAGATTAATTTTAGCATTTAGCAGAACATCTTTATTAACACAATGTGAAAGGCTATCGCCATTAGCGCATTGTTAAAAGCCGCCTGGAGATGTCACTCCTATCTATATGCCAAAGAATTTGACGAGATATGATTACAATATTTTTTGTGAATGTATACTTATACTTGTATACGAATACTTTACAGTATTCGTATACAATTATAAGTATACATTCACAAAAAACAAGGTAATGATTTTTGAAAAAGAAGAAATCATGACAGTCTGCAACATTAGCGTGAATGGTTAAAATTTGGAGCAAGTAGATGAGTTCGTGTATTTAGGTAGTATGTTTACAAGAGATGGGCGAGTGGAGAGGGATATTGAAAAAAGGGTTGGGGTAGGCATCAGAGTGAATGGTACACTTAATGTTGTCAAAACCTATTCAAAAAAGCTAGAATGGCAGTGCCCAGTGGTGTTCTTCTACCGACCCTTATGTATGGAAGCAAAGCATGGAACTGGCAAAAGAAGGATGAATGTAGAGAATAAATGCAGTAGAAATGAGATCTCTTAGACGAATGTGTGGATTCTATGTGTATGATAGATTGTCGAATGAAAATATAAGAAGTGAATGCGTGCGAATGATGGTGTTATGAACAAAATAATGAAAGGATAATTAAAATGGTTTGGACATATGGAAAGAAAAAATGACGAAAGAATGGTTAAAAAAATATATGTTAACGATGTAAATGGAACCAGAAATAGAGGAAGACCAAGGAAAACGTAGCACTATCAAATAAATCTAATATTGAATGTCGGCCATGTGAGGTGTCAGAGAAATCGACGCGCGTGCATGACACGATGTATGAATGTTGAGGAAGCAAGAGAAATATGTCAGGAAAGAAAAGTGTGGCAGTCCATTCTTTCTGCCTACCCCTGCCTTCGGGGAGACGGCGTGATGGTTAGCTAGTTAGTTTTTTTAAGAATTTTTATTTTTATTTTTTTATTCCATTGTTTATTAACACGTGTCGTTTATTTCTCAAATCGCGAATTATTTTACAATTTACAATTTTAATCAAACAGCTCGTTAGATTTTTTAACGTTGACCGGTTTCCAGATCTGGTGACCAGAAGATAGAAGCGATCTGCCGAAACCAGTCGAAGTGAAAATTCAAGTGACTAACAAAAGTTGTTTATTTCTCAAATCGTGCAATATTTTACAATCTTTCTATCAATCAAACAAATGATTTAAGATATTTGATTCTAAGGTCCGTGTCAAGTGACTTGGCGGTTAAAGGTTGACATTAGTAATCCCACTTGTAGACGCGGAGGCTGCGCTGGCGGGATGGGAGTACTAAATATCAGTAACATCGGACGTTAATGCCTCCAGATGTTTGCAGAGAGAAATAACAAAGTTGTATTTAGGCAGAAGTATTCACAATATTGCCCATTAGCTCGGGAATCATTCATGAAACAGCTGTTTTCTATCTTCCGTTATTGTTGCTCGCTTATTTATATACACTTGACAACCTTTGTCATCTCTATGGCAATATACCTTGCGTATAATATACTTAATTGTCAAATTTATATCAATGGCGATGAAATGACTTTAAAAATTAATTAAATAAAACATTTGTAATTTTAAAATAATACTAATACCAAGGATTTAAATCAATGATATTAGAATTTATTTTTACAATCTTCAATGTGAGCAGAAAATAGCTCATTATTATGAAGACGGAATTTGGTCGTTGTCCAGGCTTGAACCCATGTCCTCTGGATCAGGAGCCAAGCGTTCTATCCCCTAGACCACCACCGAATTTGAATTAGAACGCTGTTTTATCCACTTTTGAGTTTATTTTTCTCAACATGTTTCGAAGACACCTTAGTCATCGAGCGAACAATATAATGAGTTTATATCGTTCTCCCGATGATGAAAGTGTACGTTTTCGAAACATGTCGAAAAAAATAAACTCAAAAGTGGAAAACACAGTGTTTTTATTCATGTAAATTTCGCCATTATGGAACTCCACAATGTTTATGCCATAAATTAATCTAAAATTAAAAAATAATATTAAAATTATTTTATATAAGATCTTGTTTACGACCCCTGGCCTGTATGTAATCTAAACGAGTAATTTTATAACAGTGTCATCTGTCTATCGATGTCAGGGAACCTGGCGAAACCGATCGCTGTCAAAAAACAAAAAGGAGTGATCTTTTTATCTAATTTTTATTTTCAAGAGATTTCAGTAAAATCATTAGAAATGTTTTATTTTTATTTTACTAAAATACTAAACTAGCTAACCATCACGCCATTACCCCGAATGGTTGGCAGAATGAATGGAGAGCCACATTTTTCTATCCTGACATATTTCTATCTTCCTCAACATTCATACATCGTGTCATGCACCCACGTCGATTTCTCCGACTAGTCACGTGCCGACATTCAATATTTGATTTATTTGATCCGGCCACGTTTTCCTCTATCTTGCTACTATTTCTAGTTCCATTTACATCGTTAACATATATTTTTTTTACCATTCTTTCTTCATTCATTCGTTCATGTGTCCACACTATATTAATGATCCTTTCATTATTTTATTAATAATACTTTCATTCGCACCGCATTCGCTTCTTATATTTTCATTCGACACTCATTCATCATACCGAGATTTGTCACACATCTCACTTCTACTGCATTTATTCTACTTTCATACATAGGAGTCGGTACATGAACACCATTGTGTACTGCCGACTTCAACTTTTTGGATAGATATAGAATAGAATTGAGTAAATATGTACCGGTCTTTATTACTTACTAATCTTCTAGTATTAAATAACACCATTATCAATATTTTAACAATTATGTTTTGCTATAAATATTTCTTAACAATATTAATTGTGGTAATTGATTATCAGTGATATGTAACTGTGACGGAAATAACATATTCGAGGGCCGTAAGAGCAGCAAGGAACGGTTTTCCTCAAAGAAGCAGACATCGGGGGTGACCTCCACTTCTCAAAAGTTACTTGAAATAGAGAATAACAGACCAAAAGGCCTAAACCAAGAAAAATATGAAGAAGAAAATGTTTTCCTTTGCCATATATTAATTTAACTATACTAAATATATCAATAAAGTTGCAACCCGTGAAATTTTCACGGAAGTAGAAATTTTCTTCCTTTATAAAATTCACTGTACAATCGTAATCAGTAATAAGTTTAAACTATTAATGGAAATCTTTTTTTTTCACACACGTTGAAAAATCACAATTAGCAACATCACAACAATTGTTCTCCTTTTGTTTTCTACACTACTGTCATATAACAATAATCATAAGAAATTTCAAAAGAATCCAGAAACGTTCTCGGGCATGCGCATCGCGGGCATTTCCTAAAGAGGAAAGAATTGAAGTATTACTCTCTCGCTCTCTTGTATTCAAAATATTCTCGGCCTCTTTCTTGACGACATGTATGTTTTTGCCTATTTATATTATCATTGTATATAATATTATATTATTTGTTTTAGATTTATTTTGTGGATGTTGGACGATCGAAGTGTGCGCGGGAGATGCCTATTGGTGGCGATGAGGTTCGCAACCCATCACACCGCGTCTCCCGCAGGTTGAAAAGAGAAGGATGGAGTACCGCATCGGTTAAAGTGTGACAGTCCATTCTTTCTGGCTACCCTCTTAGAGAGACGGCGTGATGGTTAATTAGTAAGTTATATTATGATACCATTTTGACATCAGCTGATTATAATATTTTTAATCTCCATATTGAATTATTTTTTCACTTATTTTAATTCTATTATGAACGTCCATTATATAATATTATATATAGAAAGATACTTTAGGATAGTCTGGGAACTTTTATTTCATCAATATTCTTTGGCGAATTTCCTTAGGGACTTAAAAGATCGGCTATTTGTAATAATTTAATTACATCAAACCCTCCGTCCTTATTCACATAACTGTCGATATAGATTATATAATCAAGAGGGAGACAATAGGAAGTATTGCGCTCTCTCTCTTTCTCTTGATATCCAGCCTCGCCAATTATACTCAGATAACTTACTTAATTTTATTTTCCGTGGCGCCTGAATGTGAGTATACGCAATTCACATAACACCGAGCTAGTCAACCTAAACTAACCTAACCTAACTTTCACTTTAATTAAAAAGACAATTAAATTAAGTGTTTATGTATAAGCTGAAGGAAACAAGTTCCAATGTAAAAGTATAAATTAAACAACAATTTAAATAGCATAAAATATCAACATTGTGATTTGAAATTTCATGGTAGAAGTAAAATTTCATGAATAAAAAAAAAGTATTAAAAATTTCTTTATAGTAAGTATGGCTGCCATTTTGAGCAGAAGCTGCCGAAACCGGTCGAAGCCATAAACCTTATTGGAATTTAACTAAATATTTATAATACAATAAGAGAAATTTATATTTGAATATTTTTGTTTTCATTATTTGAAATATAAAATAATAAAAATTCTGGTTGGAAAAAATTCGAAGCACATAAAAAAATACATTAATACGAATGAAAAAGTGTTTTCTATAAATTTTATTATATTTTATGTGAATGACATGTTTCACAGGTGAAGACAGGTCTAGGGAATTATCAAACATTTGAGTTTTACATCATTGTTCAAGGAACAATAAATAAAAAATTTAAAAAAATGTAATTGTTATCTTTCTTATTTTTTTATTTAAAATTGATAAGTTTGTAATAATCTTAAGCTTTATAACTAACTAACTAACCATCACGCCGTCTCGCCAGAGGAGTAAGCAGAAAGAATGGACTGCCACACTTTTCTTTCCTTACATACTTCTCTCGATTCCTCAACATTCATACATCGTGTTATGCACGCACGATTTCTCCGATTCCTCACTTGGCCGATATTCAATATTTGATTAATTTTATCGTGTTATGTTTTCCTCGGTGTTCCTCTATTTCGAGTTTCATTTACATTGTTAACATATAATTTTTTACCATCTTTCTTCATATCGCACGCTTAATAGAACACTGGCTTAACTCAAAAAAACAAGTTTTGCTCAATCTGACATGAGTCGGTGTTTTAACAAAAAAAGGCGAAAAACACGTACGAATAGATAGCGTTAACATTGTCGTACGTACGAATGGATAGCGTTAACATTGTGAACGATTATCGTACGTACGAATGGATAGCGTTAACATTGTGAAAAATAGTTGAATAGCAACACAAGCCTCTGTCTAATGGTAACTCAATTATGACCTAAACCATAAACGGTCAGTTTACTATTAAGCGTGCGATATGTATTTTCCATATGCCCAAACCATCTTAATGTTCCTTTCATTATTTTGTTCACAACACTCTCATTCGCACCGCATTCACTTCTTATAGTTTTATTTGACACTCTATCGTACATAGATTTTCACGCATTCGTCTAAGAGATCGCTAAGAAGATTTTCTAACGCGCCTATCATTTTTGTTAGTGAATGATATGTTTATCATCTGTATAGAATTTGTAACGGATACCTATCCAAGTACCTACACTTCACCGTCAAGATGTCCCCAGCCTCCTACTTGGTAGCCATAATCCTGGGATCCGGTCCATCTCAGGGGTGCTGGGAGCAGAATCTCCCTATCTTGGTACATATTATATTATCTGCTCGGAAATGGGAGTCTTTAGAATACTTGTAGGGACGAAGCGTATTATGCGATAAAATTAAAGATCTAAGGGTCTTGATAATAATGCTCCCCGGAAAGGGACTCCGTGTCCTTGATGCTATCGCTTCTAAATATAGGATTACTACTTGATACCAATCTTGTGCGCTTAAATGGATAAAATTCTAGCTTTTCGAATGCCTATTTTATATTCTACGTTAAGAACATGTTCAAGCATACATGTCAAATGTGGAACTATCTTAAATGAAGAAAAAAACGTGCTCCGCATGTAATTTTTATAAATTCTATTGAACTACTTTACAGAACATCGAACCTTCTTTTTATCATTTTCAAATACCACATTAACTTAAATTCCACCACTCCAAAGGCTTTTTATATAAATGAGTTATGTAATTTGTTATCAAATCAAATCAAATCAGTTTATTATCTCAAAAGACATTACAAACAGGAAAATGTTTAAGGCATCTATTAAGTACAGGTAAAATATTATAAAAATACAACAAAGTACCAGGAACGCATTAGAGATGGTTCGACATTAGGAAGACAAAATACTTTCTAAAGTCAAGAGTATTTGTCTCCTGAACGTACCTTTACTAATATAAAAGACATCGATCTCCGAGGAGACCGCGTTCAGCAGACTAATTGCTCTTCCCACTCGTGTCACCAGAGGCAGATTGGTTCTGGTGGCCGGTTGGTAAAACAATCTGTGCTGTCGCTGTCGGAGAAATCTATCAGGGACAAAAAGACCAACACCCTCTAGCACGGCCGAGTTCTCGAAATATCCCCTGATTCTTCTTCTTCTTCTTTTTGTCCTGTCACACCTCCGTGGTGCATAGGGCCTCAAGGAATCTTCTCCACCCGACTCTATCGCATGCCTGATGCTTAACATCGTCCCAAGTGAGACCTGCTGCCTTAACCTCGCCCTGCAGGGTTCTTCTCCAGGTGGCTCTAGGTCTGCCTCGCTTTCTCTTTCCCCCCATAGGGGACCAGTCTAGTGCGCCCTGAGCGATGCAGGCTGGGTTCCGTCTCAGAGTGTGACCGATCCACTGCCACTTGCGCCTAGCGACTTGTTCTCTAATTGGCTTTTCGCCTGCCATGGTCCAGAGAACGGCATTTGACACTGTTTGGGGCCAATAGATTTTGAATATTGAGCGAAGGCACCTATTTATAAACACCTGGAGTTTACCAATAACGTCTGCGGTAGACTTCCAAGTCTCACATCCGTACAGCAGTACGCTTTTAACGTTACTGCTGAATACTTGGAGCTTGAGCTTTCTCGAAATGATACCGGAGCGCCATACAGGGCGAAGCATAGCGAAAGCTCCCCTTGCCTTGTCAAGTCTGCTGGCTACATCCTCCTCCGTACCTCCTGAGCCTGCTATCCCCTGATTAATTTAAAGAAATGGGTTATGAGATGCTCATCTCTCCGAACTCAATAAAAGAAATTGATTATACACGGAAAAATGACAAAGGAAAAAATACTATAATTGACCATGTAATGACAAACCAGGAATTAGCTGATTCAACGACACTTGAACTATTCGACACACCTCTGAGCGATCACAGAGGAATAAATATTGAACTAAAAACCATACCCAGACAGAGAATAAAACATCAACAATATACCACAAAGAAAATTAACTACAACAAACTAAAAGAAAGCCTAGGAGAAACAATACAGAAAGAAGAACCAGGAACCTTCAAAGCGCTTCAAGACAAAATATCTGAAACAATACATAATTAATAGTAAGATCTAAAAATGTAACCATATAACCCAATCGGGTTTTTAAAAAAATAAATCAAAAAAAAAAAAAAAAAAAAAAAAAAAAAAAAGCTGTAAAGAATTGGTTCCGAGCATTCCTAAATGAAATGCCGTGGGATAGATATGTGATATTTATTAATATATGTATATTAACAGTTAATATTATGTAATATTTATTAATATATAATATATTAAGAATAAATATTCATTAACAACAATACTGAAGAAAGTGAAGACGCTCTACAAAGAATGCTTTATAGGTTCCATCTTACGTCTGAGAGGTATAATATGATGATATCCATCGCAAAAATAAAATGGCTATCAATATCCAGACAGCCTCTCAGATGGAAATTGGTTGTAGACGATAAACCCATAGAACAGGTCATGAAGTTCAGATATCTGGGTGTGGAGATATTTAGTTGCAGCGATCTATATTATGAAGTTAAAAAACAGACTGATAAAGCTGCAGTCATCTCCGGATGTCTAAGGGACACTGTCTGGGACAATAAGCATAAATGCTAGCAGAAAGCAATGTTAGAATTTATAAAACATGCATCAGGCCCATAATGACACACGGAATCGAAGCAAGAGCAGACACTCTCAGAACCAGACATCTCTTAAGAGTAGCAGAAATGGGAACATTGCGACCTATTGTGGGGAGAACCCTTAGAGATAGGATATCCAATGAAGAAATTCGCAAATCCTGCAAAATTTAATACATAGTGAGATGGAGTAGGCAGAGAAGACTATTCTGGAGGGACCACATCGAGAGAATGGATCCAGCAAGAATTCCTAATATCGTGATGCACGAGACTCCAGAGGGCCGTCGACCACTAGGACGACCACCAAAGAGCCGGAGAGAAGGCTGGTCGTCTTCATCACAAGAATAAAGTTGATATCCTGCATAAACAGATCACAAGATCTACAATCAGAAGAAGAAGTAATATTTCACACCATTATTTATTTGAAAATAAAATTAAACGCTTTTAACTTAGTATTAAGCACTTTATTTGAATTAGTGGCGCCAATCGTGTTCACTCTGTAGCGTGCTCCCTAAGGGCAAACACAAACAGTTTATGTATAGCCCTGAGGAAGCTCACTACACAGTGAAACTGGTTGGCGCTACTTACTCAAATAAAGTGGTTTATACTAAGTGAAAAGGCGTTTTTATTTTACAATTTGTAAAACCACCAAGTAATGGCAACTTCCAAAAATTTGTCAGACATGTTCATTAGAAAGGTGGAAGGGGGAATGTTGTAATTACATAAAGCGTGCACTTAACCCAACCAATGACAGGTCATAAGTCCTGTAAACACCTTGATCAACCATATTCAGTTTCCAATTTGCATCTTCGTCTCTATTGAGATACAATTAAATCATAGATAAAACTTGTTTGCAAGCGAAATCGTTTGAATCTGAATGCATTGGAAGACTTGATTGGAATACAAGTTAAACAATAGAGGTGACAAAATGCAACATTATCGGACTCCTCTGCGTATAGCTATTTCGTCTGTATTATATATAATAATTATTAAACAATTAATTGATTGATTAAAATTAAATCAGGAGAGGGCTTTTAGATTAACAAAAAGTCGTAATTAATTTAGTGGGGTTTGAAATTGTTAAAGTCAACATAACGTTGAAAGCCATTATTAATATGTATTAAATCGATCTCCCTTCACTAGCAGACTATACTTACGTGCTGGTAGTTATGATATTATCTGAAGTCGATTAAAAGTTTGGACAGAGAGGCGACCTCGGCCGGCTCTGTCCCGGGTCAAACAGATCCGGAAGGGCTCGGGGGCGCCCTACGCCCCCTTGACATATTACTCGGCTCCAGACAGGGGTGTAACTAAAGATGAACATTTACATTTCATGTGTGAAACAAATTGGTTAATCACCAACAAACAAACAAACCATCACGCCGTTTCCCCGCAGGGGTAGGCAGAGAGAATGGACCGCCACACTTCTCTATCCTGGCAAACCTCTCTAGCTTCCTCCACATTCATACAACGAGTCAAACACGCACGTCGATTCCTCCGACTTCTAACATGACCAACTTTTAAAATTTGATTAATTTGGTCATGCCATGTTTTCCTCGGTCTGCCTCGACTCCGTACCCCATTTACATCGTTAACGTATACTTTCTTAACCATTCTTTCTCCATCCATGCGTTCCATTTGTCCGAACCAACGCAGCGATCCTTTCATAATTTTGTTCATAATACCTTCTTCCGCTCTTCATTCCTTTCTTATATCAGCATTTGAAATTCTGTCGTATATCGTTCTACCGCACATACGTCTTAGGGACCTCATCTCTACCGCATTTATTCTGCTTTCATCCTTATTCTGCCAGTTCCATGCTTCGCTTCCATACATTAGTGATGGGACCAGAACTCCATTGTGAACGGCCGTTTTCGCTTTCATTGATAAATTCTTGTTTCCAACAACTATTCGTAAAGCTCCATTCACTGTATTACCCGCACCAACCCTTCTTTCGACGTCACTATCCGTTCGGCCATCTGCTGTGAGCATGCTACCTAATGGTTATTCACACTTATTAAAATATTCATTTCTACATAAAACTTCAAATATTTATAGGTACATCAAGAAGGTCACCATGAAGAAGCAATAAATAGTCAAACTGTTAAACCATAATTATGAAAAATAACAGTGAGAGGAATGTTCTTTTTATATTACTGTAATATCTTCAAGTAAAAATAAATAACTAACTATCACGTTGTCTATTATAGACGAAGGGTTAGGCCGAAAGAATGGACTGCCACACTTTTCTTTCTTGACATACTTCTCTCGGTCCTCAACACTCACAAATCGTGTCATACACGCACGTCGATTTCTCCCACTCAAGTTTGGTACAAGAAAGAACAGGTACCAAATACAATACATACACAATACAGTACAATTGTCCTTTATATAATATTTAATTTTTTCATTAATTTATTGAAATATATCCTAAGCATTACAGAATTATTTTCCAATACACTAAGGATATAAGTTTGAGATACATAATAATAAGTAAAACATAATAAAACCATCTCTCATGCGTTCCTGGTATTATATATTTATTATGTTTTACCTGTTCTCAATAGATGCCTTAAACTATAAAAAATGTTTGTAATGTCTTTTGAGAAAATAAACTGATTTGATTTGATTTGATTTTGATTTGAAAATAATAAAAAAAGCGAGAAACATGTCGGCTATGTGAGGAGTCAGACAAATCGACGATGCATGACACGATGTATGAATGTTGAGGAAGCGAGAGAAATATGTCAGGAAAGAAAAGTGTGGCAGCCCATTCTTTCTGCTTACCCTTTCGGGGAGACGGCGTAATGGTTAGTTAGTTAGTTAGTTAAGAGCTAGTAATTAATAAAATGAATATATACAATTTTAATAAGGACAGTACTTCCCTCAGGTGAGCCAGACTATCACAAAAAAAGTCAAATTCCGAGGTGATACGATTTAGCAAAAATATTGCTCTACCTATTGGCATAACCATTGACAGGTTGGTTCTGCATCGTGGGAGATAAAACAATCTATGGAGATAAAACAATACTAAATTAGAGTATATTTATGCGGGATAAAATTTCTGCAGTTATTTTTATTTTGTTACGTCAAAGAACTAATTGGCAATTTTTTAATTGGCATTGAATTATTTTGTTCGTAGGTGGTCACGCCAGTGGTGGAGCCCTTCGGGTTCGCTAATGTAACTTTGATGGTATGTCGTTAATGCGATCAGACTGTACATAGAAATAAAATTAAAAGTGCGTCTCTCCTTCCGGCGGTATTAAAAACTACCGGAAAAAACATTCATAGCCTTGTCATTGCCCTATTTAGCCATTAATTAAAGGACGCTCTCATAAAAGAAATAAAACGTATCTTAATGACACATTCTTAACTATACATCTCACATTTAAGTAAATAGTTTATTTATGACAGGTGTGATCTAGGGAGACAGAACGCTTTGCTCCTGATCCAGAGGACTTGGCTATCAAGTTTGAACACGACCCGATGTCTTCTTCATAATATTGAGCTATTTTCTGCTTATATTGGAGATTGTATGTATAACAAATTCTAATGTCATTAATGCATGGTGATAGTATTTTTAAAAATTCATTGATTTGATTGTGCAACGATTTACTTCATGCGTCATTCACAACGTAAATGTATTTCTTCACTCATTATTTCTATGTAACCTTGGTCATAGCGTTTTCGTTCGCACTGCGTTCTCAACTATATCATTCAAATATTTACTGCATTAGAGATCTCATTTCAAATACGTTTATTCCACGCGCATAAAAACATCATTTCAATTTTTCTTTTAGGCTTGAAAGTTTATATTACCGCCATCTGTGTACAAATATACAAAATACTTCAAATTTACTGGTAATCTATTCCTTTCAATTGTCGGTAAAGCAGTTTATACACAGTGACATCTATGTATTTAATATTAAACTGAATTGCAGCTGGTTTATTGCAGCTGTCAGACGGTTATGCAAACAAAGCAACGGATGTTTGAAAATTGGTTCAACGATATTTCTGTTCAAATTTACTCCGCGATTTTTATTTTCACGTTTGGTGTTAGTATCCTTATATATTTATATTAAATGTGCAAAAACTTATATATTTGAGGTAAGAAATCTACAATGACTTTTTATTTCGTATAAATGTGAACTATTTGTCTTATTTTTTTATATAACTTATTTTTATTGTGCATTTGGAGTGGAACACATGGCAAAAAATGTAATGATTTTTGTTTTTATGTGTTTTTTATCACTCTGTAGTATTGGGTATTCTTAAGTTATTTCAATTTTATTTTAAAATTTGTATATTCTTTGAAACGATTACTTTTTTATTGTTCGTTTTGTCTATTCTAGGATTGGGTCAAAAGTTATTTAAAAATATCATCATGAGCTATATGATTAATAATAATGCTTTGGAGGTGGATCCGAGTCCCAGGAAGAAGCGTAAGAGGTCCCTGCAGTGTTCCAATGCGTACCTGAATCCTGCCCTTGACATTCTGTCGACAGATGACGCCATGTGCAACAACGCTATGGAAGTCCACGCACCCCTCAAAAGGACAAGAAGATCCAACAGCTGCGATAGCAGAGCATCATTTGAGAACCCAGCTTTAGATCTCCCAAAACAAGCGTACAATGCACTTCTACGGAAAGAGTTATCTAATGTAAATGAAAAGTTGTCATCTATTACTGAAATGCCGAGCCCAGCATACCAAAATTTCTGTGCAATCAATAACGATTCATTTGATATGAATGTGGAAGAAAAATCTCTTGTTTCTATGAGATGTAATGATAATTTGGGGCAAATTAATTCCACTCCCGTCCCAAGCTGTAGTAGTATAGTCAAGAGGCGAGCTAGCTTTGATCTCAGTTTCATTGAAAAACTAGGCATTGACGATAGCACCAATGGCGAAGCGTTGTATTTAGACGATGATTTAAATGAGAGTAACATTATGGAGATTAAAACCATAACAACAATTTCGAGAAAACGGTTTAAGCATCCAGAGAAGATTGCAGTTAAATCGACTAATCCGTTTTTGAATTGCGATGATGATTACGATACTAACGAAGAAATCCCAACAGTTCCTGTTGTTAACTTCCCTTTCGATGTACCTGTTCAGAATAATAATTCTAATGACGACAGCATTTCTATTGCGTCAAAGTATGAACCCGCTTGCGACATGTCCGAACCCGAAATAGAATCAATTACTTCAATTGAAGATGTCGTGCCGCGACGTTTATTCGCAGACGACGATAGCTCCATCCAGTACATTGACGATCAATCAATCATCAGTGATAAAAAGTTTAGCCACAGCACATTTAGCGAACAAGCCAATCAACAAAATATTGATTATAACTTTGCCTCTGCATCGTGTCGTAGTCAACCTGTTTTCGTTTTCGACGGAATGAATAAACAGAGCAAAATACTCGGTTGCAACGTCACTAACATGTCTCAAAACGAAATCTTCAACTGTGATAAAACTATCAAAACAAATGTAGTAAGTATTCCAAATGTAAACAACAATATCGAAGTAACGTTCAAAGATAATTCTAATCAGCATTTAGAGAATACAAAGAAACAAAATTCAAAATCTAATAATAAGATTTCATCTAAGATATTTAGTAAGATTAAAGATGTGTTTAAACATGACAAAAAGCAACTACCAAAATCTGATAATTTCCCAATGAATCCGTATGAAATAGTAAGAAAAGCGCCTGTGCAAGAAAAATCAAAGAAACCCCTTCCAATTTGTTTTGTTAATCCAGCTCTCAACTTGAACACAACGGATACAGAGCTTGAAGATGAAAATGCCAGCAGCAAATATTCCGCTTCTAATTTTGGCACCAGAAACCCATTTGAAATAACTCCACTAAAACGCGCAAAAGAAAATAACATGATGTATAATAAAGAGAACTTGTATTCTTCACAGACTAGCTCTTTGAATAATTATGTGGATTTGAGTGACATTTCGTATCAAACTGATAACGTTGAAAGAAAGAAACAAGTTAGATTTGATTCCACGTTAAATCATGAAAAGGTTATCACCGGAAATAGTTTTGATTCTGATTCCCACAGTGTTGGATCGTCCAATTCTGGTAATGGTGGACCTCATCAAATCACTCAGATTTTCCAAAATATTGATACTGAGATTGACGAATATCACAATGAGCTAGAAAATTGTTTTAATGAGAAGAAATTCATTACTCAAAATCTTTAACTGAACCAAATTTGATTTTCCAAAGAGTAACCAATGTTCTTACAAATGCTTTTTTTAGCCAGGTAAAACTTTATTTTCTTTTATTGATATAAAGATTATCCTTTAGACAATCTTACTCTCAAACAAGTTTGAAGTATGTATGGGATATTTAATGTTTACATTAATGCTGAACGATATTTACCGAGCTCCAATTCAGGTGTTTATTTTTGAACAACTGAATTATATTCAGTATTGTGTAAGGAGTATTTCCAAATGAAAATATCACTTCATCGTCATCATCATTGGCTCTATAGCCTGCTGAGCCTTGCCCTCCTCTAGCATTCATTGCCATCTTCTAACCTGGCATGTACTTCTCCAATCCCTGATGCCAATAGTATCTACATTCTGCTGCACTCCATCCAGCTATCGAAGTTTGGGTCTACCTTTATTACATTTACCTCGGGCCTTAGTGTGTCGAATCATTTTTTGTCATATTCCCTTCATTCATTTGTTCTATGTGCCTGCCCATCTTAGTCTCCCTATTTCGATGGAATTGTATAATGTTGGGTTAATTGTAGATATTATAGACCACTTCATTGTACCATATTCTCCAAACTCCATTTTCCTACATAGATCTGAAAAACTTTATGATTATTTTCACCTCAGACTCTTCAGATGTCTCATCTTTTTTATCATATTATTTAATCATCATCATCGGCTATCCCTCGTGTCCGAGGAAGACTGTCCTTCACGGTTGTGGGTCTGAATGTGACTAAAGAACCCGATCCTGGACCCACATATTCTGGGGCATCTGGGGCAGGGGAAGGCGCTTGTAATGGGGCCGTCATCGTCTCCCAGTGGTCTCCCCTTTCTCCTCCTCTCTTCTTATTATTTAATAATGAGTTATTAAAGTCGGTTATATCATATACCAAGTATTATTTTATGATAAGTTTATGTTAATGCCTTAAGTTTATCTAAAATTGATAAGTTATTGTATTATTTATGTGTTTTTTCAAGAGTTTTTTTGAGCTCTCTCACTAATGCATAATTTTCACCTGTGTTACCTAAAAATACTTTTTTTTTTTCATTACGATGACCAAATACATCAAACCAAAATTATGTATTTATAAAATGTGAACATTCCTATTTTTACTATTTATTTTTACAGTACTAATTAAATTTTGTGTTATAATTTAATATATTTTAAATTAAAATTATGATTAACTAGAATATTTTAATTATTCGCTGTTTTTTATGTTAATCATTACATAACTGTTATTTATGCAACTTTGCTGTACTGTGATGATCTGACACTAAAAGATGATTCAAAACTATAAATATTTTGTGTGAATCAGACATATTTATTGTTTCTTGAACATTTATGTAAAACTCTATAATTAAACAATTAGTACAATTGAAAATGTCCGTTTTATAGAAGTTTTATTATATTTATTGTAAATGACATGTTTCGCCTGTCTACGGCATTATCAAATGTGACATTTGATAATTCCTTAGACAGACGAAACATATCATTCACATAAAATATAATAAAACTTCTAGAAAACAGATGTTTTCATTCTCATTAATTATGAATCAGACATACTCGTGTTGTGATTTATAATTATAAGTGTATTAAACAGTGTTAAAGGACTTGGCTGCCTACATGACTTACCTTATTTAGTGTCTGTCCAATGTGACTGCATCCTAGTCCTCTTGAATCAGAAGAAGGCATTCTTCTAATTCACATACTAATACAAGCGCAATTTCAATATTCGGACTCTCTTGCATCATTGATTAGTCAACATCACTTTATTTTTGCAAATCATTCAGGTAAATTGCAGTCTACCGCTCACCATTGCAATTTTTTCTCAATCTTATACATATAAGTCCATATATATGACATTAAAAACTTTGATCTCGCACTTTCAATATCCAGGATGGTACATATATATTTTTGAGCCAATATTAAAGAAATATTTATTTATTATACCAAGTCTTCAGTTTTTACGACTTATTTTATGAAATACTTTTTTTTAACTTGTAATCAATGATGTATTAATTATTAAGTAACACAATTGATTAAACAGACGAGGACTTATCTATGAGTTATTGGTTTTTTCAAGGACGTCGTGTTTTTATTTCACTAATGTAAGTGCTTTTATTGTGGTACGGTCAAACGAATTAAAAAGTGCTTTTGTACTTTTCCAAATAGGTTCCATCCACAAACCAATTTATTCAATTGCCATTGAATTGGTTCACATCTATTTGAATTACGAACGTGTCCCCGGATGGTTAAATCATATTGTACTATTTTATATCAATGTTACATATACAAATTATACTTAGATGCTACCCAAAACTGTGTGTACAGTATCAAATGCGTTTATTTATTTTTTCTAATTTATATTTAACCATTAATGACTTTCCAAGGCAAGAATGAGGGTAAACATTATTAATGATGGTGGTATTACTAACTAACCATCACACTGTCTCGCTGAAAGGGTAGGCAGAAAGAATGGACTGTCACACTTTAACCGATGCGGCACTCCATCCTTCTCTTTTGGCCCCGCGGGAGACGCGGTGTGATGGGCTGCGAACCTCATCGCCACTTGGTGGTATTAAAAAATGTTAATCTAATTTTATTATATACTTGTATATTTATTAATATTATTATTTTGTTGAATCGCTCTTTATTTCATTACAGCGCATGATAATATTGATTCTCGTGACATGTGACAGGTAGATAATCTGTCGCCATTATACTTCGGTCCCTGGCCATCTCTCTCCATTCCCCAGCTCCTTCCATTTTCTCCCAATCTTCTTCCACGCAATTGTATATATATTATACAATCATTTTTATTATTTTCATAATTATTTATACAATGAACTTCTACCAAGAAATATAAATTAAAAAACTGTATATTTTAAGGCTACATTTGTTTATATCATTATAAATGAATTTTCAGCGGTACTTGAAATGAAATGAAATTTAATTTAATTTAACAAATTCATTTATCTTTTAAGGTGGTGATAGACGTACGAACTTAAAGTCTGCGGTTTTTAAGATCGCGAACTTACTTGACTCGACGTCGGCGATACACGCGCCAACTTACTCATACCGTATCGCGATGTCGTCCACTGAAGAAGCTTTGTGTTATTTAGGAATTATATCGTATTATAATTATATCGTATTTATTATATTATTATCGTATTTAGGATCGTATTTATATCGTATTATAATTATATCGTATTATAATTATATCGTATTATAATTATATCGTATTTAGGAATTATATCGTACAAAATGGCGGCTCGCGGCTCGCAGTGCTGCCACACGTACGAGCCAAGACGAGCTACGAGTAAGATTTCAAACCGGTTGGATCGCCGACGAACTTACTCGGCGGTTTTAAAGTACGCGTACTTACGGTGACACACGAGCGAAAAAGGTCGTCGAGCCATAAGTACGCGTACTTGCTCGCTCGTTTTCTATCACCCACTTTATACTACATCCTAGTTCAGTCTGTTGACTTATATATATTTTTTACAAATAGGTGTCTTAGATTGAAATGTACGAGTAATCTATTATTTATTATTGTATATCGATTGAACTTTTTTATTTACCGTATGTTATGCTTAGAATTTTTAAGTATAGATCGCATTTTTTTTTAAGGAACTCAATATTAAGACTACATTTTTTAGTGTATTACTTATTTCATTAGATGTATTGTCTAACAATTTGATACAAGCGTATTTGTATCGTTGTTAACAATGTATCATAAGACACTTCAATTACCTTGTTCTGCTTCAATTACTTGAGTACTTGTGGCTACATGCTTGATTCTTGCCACATTTAATAATGCCCTAGCTTGCCAAAACATGTCACTCTTACAAATATAATAAAACTTCTAGAATGGAGCTGTTTGAATTTCATCAATATTCAACATTTTGAGTTTATTTTTCTCGACATATTTCGAAGATTTTACACCTTCATCATGGAGAGAAAGATTTAAAGTAGAGTTTATATCGTTCTTCTAATAATGAAGGTGTAAAACCTTCGAAACAAATACTCTTGGCCTTTAGAAAGTATCTTGTCTTCCTAATTTCGGACCATCTCTACTGCGTTCCTGGTATTATGTTGTATGTGTATAATATTTAACCTGTAACCAACAGATGCCTTAAACATCAGCTGTTTGTAATATCTTTTGAGTATATAAACTGATTTGATTGATTGATTTGATTTGATTTGATACATGTCAAGAAAAATAAACTCAAAACGTTGAAAAAACAGTGTTTAAAATTTCAATTCATAAAAAATGTATCTTGATAGAATTTCACGGTCTTAACGCCTTAAGTTTATCTAAAATTAAGCATCTCCAATTTATTGATTTCATGTACAAAATGATACATGAAGTTATTAACCATCGAGCAAGATAGATAACCAAATTACTCAGTCCCGATTTACTTTCCAATTCCCACATTCATTCATTTTTTATTTTTTTTTGCAATTTGGTATCTATTGATTTCGTGCTACATTCTTTTGTGTACCATTCTGATTCATTAATCTAGTAAATGCCACAACCAAACCAACTTATTGCATTCCATACATTTAATGTTTCATACTATTTATAATTAATAATTTAAGGACATGTATTATCATGTTTCCATTAGATAAAGGTGTAACATATTGACTTAACCCCTATCTAGGAAACTGCTATTTTCTAAACAAGCTCTAGTGTTATTGAACCATAAATATAAACACTTTAGTGTTACAAACTCCTTTGTATAATATTATGTTATCATTTTAATTTATTATTCTATTTATTATTGTAGATGCGGTCTTGCCGTTTACTAAATAAATAACTTTACCTCAAAGTATGTACTATGTGTTTTATTTTAAATTGTGACTTCTATTCAACTTGTATTTGAAGAATTTCTACTGAAGCAAACGAACCTGAATACATTGTGGTTTGTTCTTTACATCAATATACACAAACTGTCTATTAATGTCACACCTATATGTCTATATCCAGCTACTATTGTCTTAGAATACTCTCTTCCAAGTCACTAAGTCTTCCAAGTTTCCTTTTTCAACTTGCAGAGAGTCATAGATAAAAGATTAACTTTCAATTTTTCTCTAGAGACAGAATGATGAGGACATCGTGGGATGTGACGGAGAGAATATGACTCGGGCAAGACCAAATAAACAGTGTGGACACTCACAGAATCCCATATACTGCTGCAAATGGGTACCTTTATGACAACCTCCACCTGGTAGACCACTCGGAAGATGGCGAGATAGCTGGTCTTCCGCATTGCAAGCAGTGGCGGAACTACCATAGAAGCCCAGAAGCCCGGCTTGCGTAAGAAATTTTAATTAAAACCCCCAAATCTAAAAAAATCGTGCCCCCGCATAAACCTACAATCCACCAAATCACATTTCAACAATGTTCCCATCGAACGTAAGAGGAATAGCCACAAGAGCTGAACCTCTGCAAGCCAGAAGAGGTTTTGATTAAAAGTTTCTTACGCAAGCCGGGCTTCTGGGCTTCTATGGCAGTACCGCCACTGATTGCAAGAGGAGGCAAATTCTGAGCCAACAAATCATTCAATCTAATTCAGGAAGATGAAGAAGAGGATACATAAATTTTCAAATGAGCTGTTTTGTAAAATCAATTACTCTAAGGTAAGCACTATGAAAAAAACTACATAAACAGTGCATTCCTCAGTTGTTTCTTAAATCTAACATCGCTATCCTCATACTTAATACTAACAACGCAAAGCCGGAAGCACAATTGTGTTTGATGTCTTCTGAAAATACCATTTCTTATACAGTTAATAAAAATATATTCTGATGAATTTAGAGATTAAAATAAGAAGTTGATTGCTGGAATAATAAAGATCATTATAATAGAATACTCACTGATGGCTTTGGTTTTCCAAATAAAATTTTAGAATATCTTCTCTTATTAATTGACAGTCCACATGTGTATTGCATGATATTGTCTAACTATATCTCCACTGTTCTATAAAATATTTATCATTCCAAGCTATTCTCATTTATAATGAGGAAAATGTATGTTTTATAGAAGCTAAGAGAGTGTCATATTTCACTTTACTAGAACAGTGTCTTCTTCTTCGTGTCAATGACAAGCTATTCTCATGGGGACAGCTCCTTTACTGTCTACTCCATCTTATAATATCCTCAGCCTCAAAGATCTCTCTTATTCTGGTGTTCCTCACCCGATATCCAAGTGTTTTTCATGTAATTTTTACATACATTTTATTTAATCAAAATGATAATTTTGTTGTAATTCACAGCATCATCTGCATACTCGTATATAACAAACAATTCATCTTAGAACCAGTGTTAATGCCTTATATTAAATGATTTTAATTGTAAACTTGTAGATATATAATACAATAATAAAACAGTTTGTATTTAACCACGATATGGTTATTATAATTGATGCCAACTAGTTTCCCTTAGACCCAAACTTCCTCAAGGCAAAATAAAAACTTTTATTATACTATCCTGATGAAGCATGGGTCCAATCGAAACTAGTTGGCATACCGTGGTTAAATACTAGGTGTCCTATTATTCTTCTTCTGCCTCTTCCCGTTCACTCCTAGACAAAGGCCTCCATTCGCTTCCACGTCACTGTGTCTTGTGCAGACTGCATCCAGGCTATTCTGACATGTCTGTTCAGACCATCCTTCCACCGTAGCTGCGGTCGCCCTGCACTTCTCTTTGCCGTTCATGGTCTCCAAGTCAGCAGTCTTCTTGTCCATTTTTCGTCTGAGCTTCTGGCTACGTGACTTGCCCATTGCCATTTTAGAGTCGCTACCCGGTGGATGATGTCAGTGACCTTTGTTTTTTCTCTCACCGTATCATTTCTGACTCTGTCTTTTAGTCTTATTCCTAACATGGCTCTTTGCTTACTCGTAGTTTCTCGGCACTATGTTTGGACAATGTTATAGTTTCAAGACCATAAGTACCAGCTGGCAGAACACAGGCTTCTATTATTATTCATTATTTATAACAACAACAACAAACCATCGCGCCGTTTCTCCGCAGGGGTAGGCAGAGAGAATGGACCGCCACACTACTCTATCCTGGCACACCTCTCTAGATTCCTCCACATTCATACATCGAGTCATACACGTACGTCGATTCTGCCGGCTTCTGATATGACCAATCTTTAATATTTGATTCATTTGGTCATGCCATGTTTTCCTCGGTCTACCTCGACTATCGTTAAAGACTAATTTTTTAACCATTCTTTCTTCACCCATGCGTTCCTTATGTCCGAACCAACGCAGCGAACCTTTCATAATTTTGTTCATAATACCTTCTTTCGCTCTACATTCCTTCATAATATCAGCATTTGAGATTCTGTTGTACATCATTCTACCACACATTTTTCTATTGTTCTATTTAATGAAGATTTTAATTAAATAAATAAATGATGGAATTCATTTATACGGGTACATGTTACGTATTTATTATTATTTTCAATTTATAAATGAAGACTAAGCTGCGGTGTATTTCTGGCCTGAAATGTTGCAGAAGGGCCTTCAATAAATTTTTGAAAATGGAAAAATCTTGAGTTGCCAAGAGATTCACTTTACTGCAGTGACGTAAGCAGGTACTAATTTAATTACATAAAAATAGATTTTTAAGAATGTGGTAAAGTTATGAGCCATCTTATCCAATAATTTATTTCGTTCTATTGCACTTGGAACCCGCTAGCAACGCGCGCGGCCACTGTTGCGGCAGAGTCTGCTTGATAAAAATTCACGTTTACTTTTTAATAATCAGAAATATATAAAAATATTTTGTGTTTCTGATTATAGTTTCGTAGGACTTCGATTTGCCGATTCAGCGCGCAGTATGTGGTGGGAATGGTGTTTTGCGTATAGACGCACATTTCGAATTTGGAATGCGATGACGTGCGAGCTATTTTGCCGCGCGAACGCGGAACTTTTTCATATAAAGATGACAATATTATCCGAATGTACATATCAACAAACCGATTTAACTCGAGTGCACGCTATTTTAGTCACTTTTAATGCGGATCCCTTGGTCAGGGCTGCCAACAAAACAAAAGTATTCTATATTTAAAAGAAATTAATTATTACGAATGAAAACATCTGTATTCAAGAAGTATAATTATATTTTATGTGAATGACATGTTTCGCATGTCAAATGTACGGAAAATCAAACGCACTGCTATTTATATACACGAATTAAAGGAGCAGAATACGGTTATCATTATATTGTATTTTATAACTGTTAATTCAAAAACTTTGTTTTATATCACAAATTGTACTTATTTACTTTACGACAGCTGTTTCATCAACCAATGTTGACATCATCAGGTGATGATGTCAACATTGGTTGATGAAACAGCTGTCGTAAAGTAAAATAAATACAATTTGTGATATAAAACAAAATTTTTGAATTAACAGTTATAAAATGTTAAAATATCATAGTGTTTCGGCCAAAACAATGGACTATTTATATTGTATTCATAAATTTAACTTGTTGCAGGTAATACTTTCCTGTATTCTGGGGTTTATCCCTCAATTGTTTTCAACAATGTATTAGGCCACCTCAATAACCTTAATTACCGTCTTCTGCTCTTTTAACTCGTTTATTTAAACAGCAGCGCGTTTGATTTTCGCTACATTTGATATTGCCTTAGACAGGCGAAACATGTCATTTACATAAAATAATAATACCTGTATAAAACATGCGTTTTCTTTCGAATTAATTATTTATTATGGAATATTACATCAATATTCAAGAAACGTAAACTTTTTAAACTATTCTTTCTCCACCCATGCGCTCCATATGTCCAAACCAACACAGTGATCTTTTCTTTATTTTGGTCATAATGTTTGCTTCCGCTCTACATTTCTTCTCGATAACAGCATTTGAAATTCTACCATATATCTTTTTACTATACACAATTCTAAGGGATCTCATCTCTACCTCAATTGTTCTGCTCTCATCCTTCTTCTGCCATTTCTATGCTTCGCTTCCATACGTAAGGGTTGGAACAAGAACTCCATTGTAAACGGTCATTTTAGCAGGATAAGGAGACAATATCAAAAATTCAATATAATATTCCCAACCCTTACGTATGGAAGCGAAGCATGGAACTGGCAGAAGAAGGATGAGAGCAGAATAAATGCGGTAGAGATGAGGTCTCTAAGACATATGTGTGATAGAACGATGTACGAAAGAATCTCAAATGCGGATATTAGAAAGGAATGTATAGCGAAAGAAGGTATTATGAAAGGATCGCTGCGTTGGTTCGGACATATGGAGCGCATGGGTGAAGAAAGAATGGTTAAAAAAGTATACGTTAACGATGTAAATGGAGTACGAAGTCGAGGTAGACCGAGAAAAACATGGCATGACCAAATTAATCAAATTTTAAAGGTTGGTCATGTCAGAAGCCGGAAGAATCGACGTGCGTGTATGACTCGCTGTAGGTATGCATAATGAGTTTTCTATTCATGGGAATACAATGAAACTATTGTATTTTTACAAATAAATATGAATGTGGAGGAAGCTAGAGAGGTACGTCAGGACAGAGTAGTGCGGCGGTTCATTCTCTCTGCGTACCCCTGCGGGGAAACGGCGTAATGGTTTGTTGTTGTTTCAATCTAACTTTTGTTAGAATGATAAAACGTACGAAAGATAGCTCAAGAGGAGGCAAATTCTCTGACAACAGATCATCCGTTCTAATTGAAAAAGTTTCTTTAAATATTGAAACAAGTTTAATTGTAAAATAATGTTTTCACAACCCTGTTTTTCAATATTGAACCAAGAACTTAGCAATGTTTAATATCGCCATACTAACTTTATACCGGTATTTGCTTCTGTGAAATCTGTAAATTGAATGTTCTCGTATATTGTGTTATTAGCTAATCTCTCTTGCAGCATAATTGTTTTAAACAAAAAATTTTTTTTACTCATTACGATGAATTTATAAATAAGTGCCTTCGCTCAATATTCAAAATCTATTGGCCCCAAACAGTGTCAAATGCCGTTCTCTGGACCATAGCAGGCGAAAAGCCAATTAGAGAACAAGTCGCTAGGCGCAAATGGCAGTGGATCGGTCACACTCTGAGACGGAACCCAGCCTGCATCGCTCAGGGCGCACTAGACTGGTCCCCTATGGGGGGAAAGAGAAAGCGAGGCAGACCTAGAGCCACCTGGAGAAGAACCCTGCAGGACGAGGTTAAGGCAGCAGGTCTCACTTGGGACGATGATAAGCATCAGGCATGCGATAGAGTCGGGTGGAGAAGATTCCTTGAGGCCCTATGCACCACAGAGGTGTGACAGGACAAAAAGAAGAAGAAGAAGACGATGAATAAAATTCAATATCAGAATTTTAAATTTTCTCTTCATAGTGCAAGTAAAATTTCGTAAATTTGGTAAAAATATTGAAATTTTCATATAAATGTCATTAACTGTGGTAATATTGATCTGGTGTAGAATTCACTAACTAACTAACTAACTAACCATCACGCCATTTCCCCGGAAATGTTTCTCAACATGGTAGCATATATACAACTTTCAAAAATAATTATCAGGCGTGGTGTTCGACTCTATTGATGAATGGTGAAATGTTGAAAATTTGGAGCAAGTAGTTGAGTTCGTGTATTTAGGTAGTATGTTTACAGTGGAGATGGATATTGAAAGAAGGGTTGGGGCAGGCAACAAAGTGAATGGTGCACTTAAAGTTGTCATCGCAAACAAAAACCTATCCAAAAAAGCTAGAATGGTAGTGCACAATGGTGTTATTCTACCGACCCTTATGTATGGAAGCGAAGCATGGAACTGGCAAAAGAAGGATGAAAGTAAAATAAATGTAGTAGAAATGAGATCTCTTAGACGAATGTGTCGATACTCTGTGTATGATAGAGTGTCGAATGAAAATATAAGAAGTGAATGCGGTGCGAATGGTGGTGTCATGAACAAAATAATGAAAGGATCATTAAGATGGTTTGGACATATGGAAAGAATGAATGAAGAAAGAATGGTAAAAAATTATATGTTAATGATGTAAATGGAACCAGAAATAGAGGAAGACCGAGGAAAACGTGGCACGATCAAATAAATCAAATATTGAATGTCGTCCATGTGAGGAGTCAGAGAAATCATGACACGATGTATGAATGTTGAGGAAGCGAGAGAAATATGTCAGGAAAGAAAAGTGTGGCAGTCCATTCTTTCTGTCTACCCCTTCGGGGAGACGGCGTGATGGTTAGTAAGTTAGTTAGTTAGTTCGTATCTATTGAGATACAATTAATTCTTATGTCTTTTCGTTCACGTATATAACTATTAATCAATATCTTAATTCTTCTTCACTCTTTTATAGCAATTTCAACGAACTGCGACCATGCCCTTGCTGCAATCGGCCCCTGTCGGTCACCAGCCACAACACAATGGCCGTTACCGCCCATGCCCTGTGTAATCAAGGTAATCGAATGTCTACATTATTGTACGCCGGAGTTAATGTTAATGTCAATAGCGCTCGGGTACGGCTATTATCTGATTACTAAACCGAAGTTATTGCGCGCGGAGCAATTAGATACGCGCCGAACACAGAAGTTAATGAATCGTATTTACTTTTCAAAATACACAAAATTGTACCTATGAAACGACAAATATCACGATTTAATTTTTAACTCATAAACAATTGTATTTTCCTGCAATCATAACTAACCATCACGCTGTCTCCCCGCAGAGGCAGGCAGAATGAATGAACCGCCACACTACTCTATCCTGACACACCTCTCTAGATTCCTCCACATTCATACAACGAGTAATACACGCACGTCGATTCTTCCGACTTCTTACATGACCAACCTTTAAAATTTTATTAATTTGGTCATGCCATGTTTTCCTCGGTCTTCCCCGACTCCGCAAATCATTCGCATCATAAACGTATGCTTATAATTACTTCCTGATATCAGCATTTCGTTTGTCCATACATAAGTCTAAAGCAGTGATTCCCAAAGTGGTCTATATAGATCATAAGGGGTCTACAACAATTCGCAAGGGGTCTACGATAATTATTTAAAAAAACATTAGGGGTCCATGAGATGTAAATAGGGGTCCACGAGATGGTTCAACTAAACTTTTGCCGAATATTGAAACGCTAAACGAATATCAAAATCGTTGGCGATCTTTTTTTTAGCTCATTTTGGAAAATCGAATGTCCGATCTTTGCCGAATGACCTTAAAAAAGGTCGCCAACGATTTCGGTTGTCCGATTTCCCCAAACGAACTAAAAAAAGGTCGCTGAAAATTTCGACCGGAAATTTTTCCCCAATGAGCTAAAAATAATTTTTAAAAAAAGGTAACAACGAATTCCGTTTTTTTTTTGTTTCGATTTTTTTTGGTAAGAAAAAAAAACAAGTAGAGGGTCTACGGGATAAAAAAAAGTTTGGGAACCTCTGGTCTAAAGAATCTTACATCTACCTCATTTATTCTGCTCTAATCCGTCTTCTGATAGTTCCATATTTCGTTTCCATACATAAGGGTTAGAACCAAATCTCCATTGTGAATGGCCATTGTCGCTTTCATTGATAATTTTTTGTTAAAGAAATGAGAATTTTTGGCTTCTTGAAACTCATGGTATCTCTTGCTGGTATGATTTGTATAATGCGATATGAAATCCATCAAAAATAGATCTATCCTCAATACCATATTACGATGCGACTATCAAAACATCCGAAATTATTTAATCTATTTATATCACCCAAGAGTTGCGGATTTAGATTCGCGAACGGTCACTGTATCAAGAACATTATTGTACATGGGATATGTTATAGAAAGAACTATTTTTATTATTAAAAACATCCTAATGTTTTACTATTATTTTTCCATTATAGTAGAACGTCGTTTATCCGGACGTCAGTTAACCGGAACGTCAATTATCCGGACAAGCCGAGATCAAATCAAATCAAATAAAATCAGTTTATTTTCTCAAAAGATATTACAAACAACAATTATAATTTAAGGCATCTATTGAGAACAGGTAAAAATAAAATATATAAACCAGGAACGCATGAGAGATGGTTCGACTTTAGGAATTCAAAATACTCTCTAAAGTCAAGAGTATTTGTCTTCTGAACGTGCTTTCACAAATATGAAAGACGTCGATATCTGAAGCGATCATGTTCAGCAGTTTGATCACCCCATCGGCATCACCAGAGGCAGGATGGTTTTGCATGGTAGGACATAAAACAGTCTGAACAACATGAAGATGGATACCCTCCAAGATAGCAGAATTCTCAAAGAATCCCCTAATAAGTCTGAAGATGGCTAAGTGTGAACCCATCCCTCCGTATCTGTAGACTATTGGTCCCCAGCATGCCCAAGAAGAATGCAGTGGGATAAAGCCACGGATAGCTACCAAACTCCCTCATGTAGAGATTTTTTTTTTTTTTTTAAAAAGGAACATAGAAGTTCCCGCCACATACCCGAGGCTGTTATAGGGCGTAGCGGTGCCCTTTTATCAGCCTCGCTCGTACACTCCCTGGGCCTGTCCCCGGTCCATCCGGGACTTACATTTAAATACGGCAACAACAAGGGGGTGCCAGACCACATTTAATCTACTCAATCTCACTTCTATGCTCCGCTGTACTTTATTGAATAAATAAATAAGCATAATATATAATACATGAAAATTTCAGGAACATTATATGAAAGATAAAATATACACCACAGGAATATACAGCGGAATATATATCTCAGAAATCTTTTCTGAACCCTCTCTAACATGAGCGAGAATCTCACCTCGTGGGGACTCCATATCACCGAACCACACTCGAGCCGGCTCCGGACAAATGAGTTATACAGAATTCGCAAAACATAGGGATTCCTAAAAACTCTACCAGTTCGGAAAATAAATCCCAACATTTTCAGTGCAACTCCATATATTCTCTCGATGTGAGCATGGAAAGTCAGCCTACTTTCATAGACAACACCAAGATCCATTATCGTTGAAGCACGCTTAAGTTCTGTACCGTGACCTACGCATGATAAGTTTACTCCACCACACCTACACAACGTTGGGTATGGGTTGCATCACCCTTCTCCTCCCTCCTCCTCTCGTTCCCCGCACCCTACGGACAGTCAGTCTCCCGCTGTGTTCGAGTTTCAACGTGTCGTCTCGTTAATTTCAACCTGTTATTATTTATTCGAGATTACTTGTGAGTATCCGGAAAATCGGTATCTGGAACACCTCCAGTCCCAATTAGTCCGGATAAACGACGTTCTACTGTATTAAACTCACCATCATTTTTCTGAGGTATCTCTGCATGAGGGAGTATGGTAGTTATCCGTGGCTCTATCCATCGACATTTCTATTGGGAATGCTCGGAACCAATTCTCTACAGCTTCGAAGAGACGTCTCATAACCTATTTCTTTAGATTAACTAACTAACTAACCATCACGCCGTCTCCCCGAAGGGGTAGGCAGAAATAATGGGCTTCCACACGTTTCTTTCCTGACATATTTCTCTCACTTCCTTAACATTCATACATCGTGTCATGCACGCGCGTCGATTTCTCTGACTCCTCACATTCCCTGACTTCCTCTATTTTTGGTTCCACTTACATCGTTAACATATAATTTTTTTACCATTATTTTTTAATTCATTATTTCCATATGTCCAAACCATCTTAATGATCATTTCATTATTTTGTTCGTAACACTACCATTCGCACCGCATTCACTTCTTATATTTTCTTTAGATTAATCAGGGCATATTTCGAGAACTCGGCCGTGCTGGAGGGTGTTGGTCTTTTTGTGCCTAGTACATATCTCTGACAGCGATCAAACTGCTGAACATGATCGCTTCGGCGATCGACGTCTTTCATATTCGTGAAAGTACGTTCAGAAGAAAAATACTCTTGACTTTGGAGAGTATATTGTATTCCTAATGTCGAACCATCTTTCATTCGTTCCTGGTATTACATTATATATTAATTTTATTTTACCTGTTCTCAATAGATGCCTTAAACTATTATATAATTGTTGTTTGTAATATCTTTTGAGAAAATAAACTGACTTGATTTGATATTGATTTTTTTAAACATCCTGATATCACCGCAGCTTTATTTACTTGACCCATCACTTTACACGGTAGATCCGTTTGCCCACACGAGTCCACACCCAGATATCCGTTATTTTTTTTTAAATAAATTGAGTAAAAATTTATTTGCAGTCGCAAATGATAATGAATCACGGTGATATGACAGTACCGTACCGGTACTGTTATATCACCGAACAGGTTAACCTATACCAAACCATTAATCTTTCTAACACAATTAGCAGCAGTCCACTCGACTAATTGATTCGGCATTGACTTCATAGTACTTTATTAGCATTAATAATTTAAAACACTTATATTTCCTACTCTTCATTGACGTAACAATCATAAACATCAGCATCGTGTTTCGGCGAGTAACTACCATTTGTAAGATACCTTTTTTAGATCAATACTTCGCCTATCCCTGAAGGGAGGAATAACTGAATCTATGGAGGCTAACTAACTAACTAACCATCACCCCATTTCCCCGGAAGGGTAGGCAGAGAGGATGGATCGCCACAATGCTCTGTCCTGGCATATCTCTCGGGCTTCCTCTACATTCATACATCGTACCATGCACGCATGTCGATTATTCCGACTTCGAATGTGGCCGCCTTTTAGTAATTGATTAATTTGGTCATGCCATGTTTTCCTCGGTCGTCCTCGGCTTCTTTTTCCACTCACGCTGCTCGTGTACAACTTTTTAACCATTCTTCTCTCATCCATTCGTTCCATATGTCCAAACCATCTCAAGGATCCTTTTTTTCATTCTATCCATGATGCAGTCATCTGCCTTACATTTCTCTCTTATTTCATTGTTCGGTATTCTATCATACAACGTTTTCCCGCACATTCTTCTTAGTGATCTCATTTCTACGGCGTTTATCCTGCTTTCATCCTTCTTTTGCCAGCTCCAAGCTTCACTTCCATACATGTTGACAAACCGGTTTCGGTAACTCGTTAGCATCATCTTCGACAAGATCCAAACCCGAAACATTTAAATTATTTTAACAGTTTACATAAACTTTAAGCGTAAACACTGTGGAATTCCATAATGACGATTTTTTATGAATTAAAACTTTGTTTTTTCTACTTTTGAGTTTATTTTTCTTGACATGTTTCGATGTTTTACATCTTCATCATCGAGAGAACGATATAAACCCGATGGTTTGATTACCGCAGATGACGACCTTCGTGGCAGAGTGGTAACAGCTCTGACTTCCATACCGAAGGTTCTGGGTTCGATTCCCGGCGATGGCAGTGTGATTGTCACACTGTCTTTGGTCTGGTGTAGAATTCACGTAGCAATAAAATGGCGATAGATTGGCTACCTATCACATGTCACGAGAATCAATATATTAGCTAAAAAATAAATTGTATACAGTAATTGGGTTCGAACAACCTGTTGTATACATAAAAAAATAATAATAATATAACTGAAAAATTTACCCATACTAAAAAAAAAAAACTTTGAAGAGGAAATATACAAATAAATTAATTTAAAAATTGTATCTTTTTTGATAATTACAAGAAAAGCATTACATTAATTTATGTTTTCATCAATATTTATCTAACATAATAGTTTTAAATGATCATCTTCAACTACATTTAAAAGACACTTTAAGCAGCTATTTTCTCAAACTTTGAGGCCAAGTCGGCACGGGTTTAAATTAACGTAGGAAGTTGAAATTGTATATTTGAGTACCTAGTAGATTAATAAACACAATTAGGGGGTATGCGTTTCAATGATTAAAAAAAAAAAATCCGCATATAAGGGACACCCTAATATATACTCGTATATTAAAAATATCTTTAGCGACGCATTCGAAATACCGTGAACTTGCGTAATTTGTTTTTATACTTCGATTCTTGGTATTTATCACCTTTTTACGTTGTATTGTATTTTTGTTTTACGTCATTTCTTTCTGTAAATCTTTTAACGGCAGCCCGTCATCGTGTCATTGGACTCACATTCCCAACTCCAGCAACAACCGTGAATAACATAAACAACCGCGTCACATATTTTTTAAGTACGTAAATGCAAGACTAACGCCCTGAAACGTGATCATGAATCCGCGCTTAAAAATACGTGACGTAGATAGATTTAAACAACTTGGTGCATGAGTTAAAAACGAAAACCGAAATACGCATAAAAATATGATAATAAAGTCCACTGCTAATAAATCTCCTCGATGCTGCCCAGGTTGCATCAAATTGCGTAAGCTACGAAACTTCTAGAAATCTACTTGCGGGAGTGTTTATAGTGAAAAGCACTTCTTCGTAAAGCGTCAAAATTATATTTAAAAAATACTATTAAGTTTATAAATGAGATAAATAAAGAGATGTAGAGATAAAATGCAAAATTCAGGCAGCAAGAGCTACGTTTAATAAAATTAAATCACACTTCTGCAATGATAACGTAAACTTGAAACTTCGCCAGAGAATTATCAAATGCTATGTTTGGGCTGTTTTATTGTACGGATGTGAAACGTGGACCTTGAAAGTTAACTCAATGAACAGACTGGAAGCGTTTGAAATGTGGCTCCATCGCCGAATGCTCAGAGTTCCCTGGACAGACATGGTTACCAATACCGAAGTCCTGAGGCGAGCTAGAGTTGACAGGGAACTGTTATCAACTATCAAGGTTCGGAAGATTTCACATCTGGGTCATATACTGCGTGGGGAAAAGTACCACCTTCTCCAACTGATATTGGAGGGGAAAATTGAGGGACGCCGAGGGCCCGGAAGGAGACAAATGTCCTGGTTGCGAAACGTGAGGGAGTGGACCGGCATCCGAAGTGTGGAGGAGCTGTTCCGAGCGGCGCAGGACAGGGACAGGCTCGCCGAGGTGATCGCCAACGTTGGAGGGACCCGACAGGGCACTTGAAGAAGAAGAAGTTTAAAAAACTGTGGTGATATTAAATTATTCTGTACATTATAATTCATATCAACAAAAATAAAAAATCGGGCTTATTTTGAAAAATATGCTTTACATCACTAAATATACGCAACCCATCAATTTTACGAATAACAACATTCCGTATACAATTTTTTTTTTATAACATAGCGATCTTCTTCTCATGATTAACAGGATCGTGTTCATCTTAGTAACCATTGTACATGGCACGCCATGCGCTCCTGTCACCCGTCAGTCTCCAGGCTGCAGCTAATGAGAGACCAGTCAGTTCCCTGATTTGATCGGACTAGCGGATTGGTGGTCATCCTTGTGGTCGCTTTCTCTCCACTTTGCCCATGATGAAGAGCTGTTCAAGGTTATTCTGATCTCTCCGGGCTTTGTGCCCAAAATACTTTAACACTCTCTGCGAGCACATCCACGAGAGTCTTGCCCTAATACCCATCTGGTCAATGATCGACTGGTTTGTTATTCTTGCCGTCCAGGGTATACGCAGAATTCCCCGCCAGCACACCAGCCACATCTCGAAAACATCAAATTTGGACCTCTCCAATGTTCGCATAATCCAAGACTCGCAACAACAAAGGAATGCGAAGAAAACAAGGGTTAGAACCAGTCTCATCTTGGTCTTGCTAGACATATTTTTTTCTTGCCATATCTAGTGAGTTTTGTCATGGCAGTTTTAGTCAGTTATCAGTGAGCCAAGATAAACAAATTCATTGATGTTTGTAATCACTAATGCCTTCTTCCTCAGCCTATTCCCGTCCACTCCTGGACAAAGACCTCCTCCGTTCGCTTCCATATCACTCTGTCTTGTGCAGACTGCATCCAGGTTATTCCGACGTGTCTGTTCAGATCATCCTTCCACAGAACACAGACTTCTATTATTATTTATTATTTTTTGTTCTATATAATGAATCTTATAATTAATGAATAATGCCTAAGAAAGGCGAAACATGTCATTTCTATAAAATATAAGATAACTTCTGGAAAAGAGACGTTTTCATTCGTATTAATTAACAACTTTAATATTTTTCGTTAGTAAAACGTGAAAGGTTTGCCTACTTTTTCGCATAAACGGAAAAAATATGTCGATGATTCGTAAAATCGAGTGCAGTTTAGTCTTCATAAGAGGACTTTTGTGTTTGGACCCACTTGTGAAGCGCCGTACAAACTATCGATCTACCTAATTTAGCAGCGCCCCATAAACATTTCAATTAAACGGGAGCGGTCCCATACAAGCGGCCCAATTAAGGCTATGTCATCGCGGCTGGCATGAATGGCTTGTCGGTAGATTAATTGGGTCTTTGGGTCTACACATTTAAAATCAAATATGGATTGACCCAGAAACTGCGCGGTGGAACAATATTGCGTCCACTTTTCCATCGCCATCGATGGCTTTTCCGAACGACATGAAAAGCGAATTTTATTTATTTGACCCAAATTTATAGGCTTTTACAAAATTAAATACAAAAAACATACTCTATTCAGCGACTAAAATAGCTTATACAACAACAACAACAACCATCACCCCGTTTCTTCGAAAGGGTAAGCAGAGAGAATGGACCGCCAGACGATTCGATCCTGACAAACCCATTAAGCTTCCTCCACATTCATACAGCGAGTCATACACGCACGTTGATTCTACAAATCAGAATAAGGAGGGATGGGTCCACACTAACCCATTTCTTTAGACTGTTTTCTGAACATACTTTCACTAACATAAAACACGTCGATTTCTAAAGCGATCATGTACAGCAGTTTGATTGATCTCCAAATCGGCATCAGAAGCAGGTTGGTTCTGCATGTTGGGAGACAAAACAGTCTGTGCAGACGCTTTCGAAAGTAACCATCCGCAACATAAAGATAGATACCCTCAATAATGACGGAATTCTCAAAAAATCTGCAGTCTGAAGAAAAAATGGCCCAAGGGGTATCCCAAGAACCAGCAAAGATATTAGACTTAGCTACAAACCAAGCACTGGGATCGAAACATAACAAACAATTAGAAAACAGGTAAAAAAACAATCACCTTGTACGCCTGAATTCCAATGTCGACTCTAATTGGGTGAGCTGAGTGTACACTTCGAATTGCGCGCTAATTTTTCCTGAAATTTCCAAGTAACAGTGAGAGAAAGGGTTGACTGCGCCCACCCGGGGGGATGTTCCAGGCTTCCGCGAAAGATAACAGGCACCGACGGTTTAGCCTCCCAGCGCCGGTCCCTGAAATATGGATGACAATGTTTTGAGAAGTTAAAAATAAACGGGTCAATAAAGCGAAGGTGTTGCAAATATCGAGTCGTCAATAAAGCGACGTGCCGTTTCCCGGACAATGCTATAGAAAATGTTTGAAAATACACGATTTTTCTTTTGATTTCCTTGTGATCTTCGTTTCATTTTGTTATAGACGAGTCCAGGTAAGTGAAGTCCTCCACCATCTTAAAGTTGTATCTATCCTTGAATCTGATGGTACGCCGTGAGTTATGGGTTGCATTCCTGGTTTGTTTCATTGTTTTTTGTCTTTTCTTCGTTTATCTCTAAAGCCACCTCCTTGGCTGCTGTCTCTAAAGGCTAAAATACTTGTTGTACGGCTGCTAGGGATCTTCCTACAATGTTAAGGTCGTCTGCATATCCTATAAAATAACTAACTAACTAACCATCGCGCCGTCTGTCCGAAGGGGTAGGCAGAAAGAATGGACTGCCACACTTTTCTTTCCTGACATATTTCTCTCACCTTCTCAACATTCATACATCGTGTCATCCACGCGCGTCGATTTCTCTGACTCCTCACGTGGCCGACATTCAATATTTGATTTATTTGACCATGCCACGTTTTCCTCGGTCTTCCTCTATTTCTGGTTCCATTTACATCGTTAACATATTATTTTTTTACCATTCTTTCTTCATTCATTCTTTCCATATGTCCAAACCATCTTAATGATCCTTTCATTATTTTGTTCATAATACCATCATTCGCACCGCATTCATTTCTTATATTTTCATTCGAGACTCTATCATACACAGAGTATCCACACATTCGTCTAAGAGATCTCATTTCTACTGCATTTATTCTACTTTCATCCTTCTTTTGCCAGTTCAATGCTTCGCTTCCATACATAAGGGTTGGTAGAAGAACGCCATTGTGCACTGTCATTGTAGATTTTTTGGATAGGTTTTTGTTTGCGATGACAACTTTAAGTGCACCATTCACTTTGTTGCCTGCCTCAACCCTTCTTTCAATATCCCTCTCCACTCGCCCATCTCTTGTAAACATACTACCTAAATACACGAACTCATCTACTATTAAATAAAAAATATTAATTTCTGTAACGCCTCATTTGCTTGAAAAATGTGATAATTATTATTGCAAATATTGCTCACATACAATTTGTTATTATTGTATTATAAATAAATGGTGTATAGTTTGATTAATCTTCGGAGCCGAAATTATGTAGAATATTGTAAGGAACCCACCGATTAGTTTATATGTAATATAACTGTATAGCCGTGTTTTATATTCGCCTATAATTCTTCGTCGTGTTATGATTGACGGGGTCTGGTTAACGTTAATGTCAGATGAAGTGGAACGTAGTACGCAGACTCCTATCGAGAGTTTTTCTAATTCTATTCAACTCCTCGACTGATCTTTGCACTATAAAATTGCAAATCTGACAAAGTCCAAAAGTTTCCGACTTGATTATATTATAAAATATAATATTCTTCTCTCTGGCTCTTCTCATGTCATGGGTGGACCTCGGCCGCCTCCAAAAAGATTCTCCTAATGACCCTTTACTGAGCTCTCGTCTTCAATTCCTCAGGTATAGCTCCCAAAAATTGCAGGTTATTAAGAATACCGCCAAGCCAATGACGCCGTAGTCTTCCCACGCTGCGTCTTCCCTGCGGTAATATAATACTTCTTCTTTCTTCTTTTTGTCCTGTCACACCTCCGTGATGCATAGGGCCTCAAGGAACCTTCTCCACCCGACTCAATCGCATGCCTGATGCCTAACATCATCCCAAGTGAGGCCTGCTGCCTTAACCTCGTCCTGCAGGGTTCTTCTCCAGGTGGCTCAAGGTCTGCCTCGCTTTCTCTTTCCTCCCATAGGGGACCAGTCTAGTGCGCCCTGAGTGATGCAGGCTGGGTTCCGTCTCAGAATAAGACCGATCCACTGCCATTTGCGTCTAGTGACTTGTTCTCTAATTGGCTTTTCGCCTCCCATGGTCCAGAGAACGGCATTTGACACTGTTTGGGGCCAATAGATTTTGAATATTGAGCGAAGGCACCTATTTATAAACACCTGGAGTTTACCAATAATGGTAGATTTCAAGTCTCACATCCGTACAGCAGTACGCTTTTAACGCTACTGCTGAATATTTCGAGCTTGAGCTTTCTTGAAATGATACCGGAACGCCATACAGGGCCAAGCATAGCGAAAGCTCCCCTTGCCTTGTTGAGTCTGCTGGCTAAATCTTCCTCCGTACCTCCCGAGCCTGGTATCATACCACCAAACCATTGTCGCCCCATCTGACCACATCTTGAACCTCGCAGACCTCTCGATCGTGATGTTCCTAACACGATCACGCTCTCTGCCTGTGGTAACTACTATATAAGGCGTTTCCGGTCCCAATCCCGGATAAAAGAGGAGGTTTCACAAGCAACGTTAGTAACCTATCTGGAGTAAAAAAAACATACACGTTCACAGATCACTAGAAGAAGCCCCCGTTCATAGAATCCTGAAATTTGCGCACCTACCTAAAGTTTGTTCCAATGACAATTTGAATAATTTCTTCAATATTCTTTTAAAGTTCTTGCTGGTGTTGGTTGGTTTTAAGTGCCTAATTACTGCCATATAAAAAAAGTGGATACGTGGAACATTAATTAAATCATATAACAGCTAATTTAAAAAACGGTGGATACGTGTAACATAAATTAAATAAACACAAAAGTCCGGATCCTCCATGTCAACATGTGCAACATCGGAAAAAACATTATGTGTTATTACATTATGTGCTAAATTTAAAAAACGGTGGATTCGTGGAACATAAATTAAATAGACAAATGTGCACCATCTAAAAATAACATTTTGTATTAAATTATTTTTATTTTGTTATTTTATTTTATATCATTGTATTTTATATTATTTGTTTTAGATTTATTTTGTGGATGTTGGAAGATCGAAGTGTGCGCGGAAGATGCCTATTGGTGGCGATGAGGTTCGCAACCCATCACACCGCGTCTCCCGCGGGGCGAAAAGAGAAGGATGGAGTGCCGCATCAGTAAAAGTGTGACAGTCCATTCTTTCTGCCTACCCTTTCGGGGAGACGGCGTGATGGTTAGTTAGTTACCTAAAGTATAATTGTTAAAATTTAAAAGTCAAACCGCTCGAGAATAACTAAAGATATTAAAGGATTAATTATATCTCAATTGAGACGAAGATGTAAATTGTTTTTTGGAAACAGAATATGGTAGTCGAGACGTTTACAGGATTTATAACCTGTCATTGGTTGGGTTAAGCGATCGCTTTATGTAATACAACATTCTCCTTTCCCCCCCTTCTTACGACCACCACGTCCGACAATTATTTTTGAAAGATGAAATACTCGTATATGCTACTATGTTGAGGAACATTTCACATATTTTTAATTCAATCTACTCTAGCGTCATCTATTAAGATTAAACCACCATATTCTGTTTCCAAAACAATTTACATCTTCGTCTCTATTGAGATACAATTAATTCATAAAATATAACTGTCCAAATTTAAAAACCGCTAACGATGTTTACCCCAAACTTTTGCTCCTTACTTTGAAAGTCTGGGCAAAAAATTCTTATGTTAGTTATCATTAAAAACCGTTCAAGGGTGATTGGTTCCATTACTCACTTTGAACTTTTTTGTTATTTTAAATAGTTTGTATACCTACTTATACCAAGGTTACGTTCATATCATAATGGTGACCTCTATGGCGCAGTGTTGACATCGTGCTATTTGAGTATCCATAGGTCTAATGTGTATGTTTTAATTGTAGATTATATAAGTGAAAACTCTTTCTAATAAAAAAATCAATTGAACCAAACATTTTTTTGATTAACACTGTGGAATTCCATAATGTCATAAATTGTTATACGACATGTTTCGAAGGTTTTAAACCTTCACCATCGGGGGAATGATATAAACTTTATATCGTTCTCCCGATGATCAAGAAACAGTTTTTTAATTCGTAAAAATTGTTATATTTTATTTATTCAAAAAAAAAAAATTTTCTTGAACAATGTGAAGCTACGTATTAAAAATTTAATATTGATGGAAACTCCCTTATTCTAGAAGGGTTATTTTTTATAAATCGAACAAAAATATATATACGAGTATATTGTTTCTCAGACAATGATGTTAAGCTACATTTTAAATAATAATTAAATAAAACGATGTTTTTTTTATACGTACTTCCACATTTGCCTTTATTTCGACAGCGACCGATTTCGCCAGGCTCAGTGGCATCGACAGACATTGATAGACCTAGTCTGTCGATGCCAGCGAGCCTGGCGAAACCGGTAAGTAGTTGTTGTTTTTTTTTAAACATCGTTTTATTAATTATTATTTAAAATGAACTTTCATTAAGAGATTTCTGTTAAATCATTTGATTACATTTAAAAATTTTAACATTAATGAAAACGTCCGTTTTCTAGAAGTTTTTCTTAAATTTTATAGGAGTGACAAGTTTCGCCTTTAGAGCGAAAAAATATTTATTGTTTCTCGAACAATGATATTAAACTGCGTTTTAAATATTTGATATTGATGAAAACGTCCGTTTTCTATAGGTTTTTTAAAATATTTTATAGGATTTCGCCTTAATAGGACGAAAACGTATATATTGTTTCTCAAACAATGGTGTTAAGCAGCGTTTTAAATTTTTAATATTGATGAAAACGTCCGTTTAAAAGAGGTTTGTCTTAAAGTTTATAGGAGTGACAAGTTTGGCCTTAATAGAGGGAAAACATAGTTATTGTTTCTCGAACAATGATGTGAAACTATAATACGTTTTAAATTTTTAATAATAATGAAAAAGTTCGTTTTCTAGATGAATTTTTTTATATTTTATAGGAGTTTCGCCTTAATAGGGCGAAAAAGTATCTATTGTTTCTCGAACAATGTTGTTAAACTGCGTTTTAAATTTTTAATATTGATGTAAACGTACGTTTTCTAGTTTTTTTTTTAAATATTTTATGGAGTGACAAAAGTGTTGTGAAAATAAAACAACACCAAATTGTTCTCCTTTGTTTTCTACACTTCTGTCATACAACAATAACCAGAACAATATTCAAAATTAGATTTAGAATCAGAACAAAATTCAAAGAAGTATTCCTATCTCGCTCTCTTGTATTCAAAATATTCTAGTACTCTTTCTTGATGACATACGAGTTTTTGCATACTCGTATTAATATTACGATATAATATAATAATAATTAAATTGGCACGTGGAAAACGTGACACGATCAAAGAAATCAAATATTGAATGTCGACCACGTGAGGAGTCAGAGAAATCGATGCGCGTGCATGACACGATGTATGAATGTTAAGAAAGCGAGAGAAATGTGTAAAGAAATAAGAAGTGTGGCAGTCCATTATTTCTGCCTACCTCTTCGGGGAGACGGCGAGATGGTTAGTTAGTTAGTTTGTTATATTATGATATAATACTCGTATAATTGAAGTACTGGTACTGATTTTGAAAATTTGGTTTGGTGCATGTGGTTCTCCCGTAAATATGGAGATATTCCGTGTAAAAGTGAATTGTTTTGGCCAATTTGATTGTTGCCGCACTTTATAATAGAATTGTGACACGTAATACGTTTGTGCAGTTTTGACGTTAAAATTATACTCGTACAAGTTTTTACGTTTATATAAAGAATTTTGACAGGTGTAAAAATAAAATTTTCATTTGTTCCAATGACAATTTGAATAATTTCTTCAATATTATTTTTAAGTTCTTGCTGGTGTTTGATTGCTTTAAGTACCTAATTGCAGCTAATTTAAAAAAAAACAGTGGATGCGATTAACATAAATCTAATAATCACAAAAGTCCGGATCGTCCATGTCAACAAGTGCACCATCTAAAATGAACATTATGTGTTAAAATATTTTGATTTTGTTATTTTATTTTATTTTATATCATTGTATTTTATATGATTTGTTTTAGATTTATTTTGTGGATGTTGGACGATCGAAGTATGCGTGGGAGATGCCTTTTGGTGACGATGAGGTTCACAACCCATCACACCGCGTCTCTCGCGGGCCGAAAAGAGAAGGATGGAGTGCCGCATCGGTTAAAATGTGACAGTCCATTCTTTCTGCCTACCCTTTCGGGGAGTCGGTGTGATGGTTAGTTAGTTAGTTAGTTATATAATTGAAAAATATATTACGTTTGCTTGACATTAAGTAGTATAATATAAAATGTGGAATGTTCTTTATTGGTTTCCGAGAAATGATTGACCCCCCTTTGCATCGCAGGTTTCCTCGGCGCTCTCTCTAGCCGTCATATTGACAGCTATTCGACAAGTTATGAAAGACCTTCCGTTCTTGGTTTGATTCCTAGAATTCGGTTCAAGTTATTTTCCGGCTTTCGGGATTTATCGCTTGACAAAATGGTAGAAGGGGAGACTTTCGAGGACTTTCATAAGTCTTGAATAACGAATAAATCACAGTAAATATGACTTTTACATAAAATAGTCACTTCACTAGTTATTACTTGAAAAAACTCATGTCGCATGGTTCAATAATATTTGTTCTGTACTTACATAACTCTATATAATTAAATATTCGACGGAAAGCGGTACATTAAAAAACATAATATCCAAATATTAACAACAACAACAAACCATCACGCAGTTTCCCCGCAGGTGTAGGCAGAGAGAATGGACCGCCACACTACTCTATCCTGACATACCTCTCTAGATTCCTCCACATTCATACAGCGAGTCATACACATCAGCGATTCTTCCGGCTTCTAACATGACCAATCTTTAAAATTTGATTAATTTGGTCGTGCCATGTTTTCCTCGGCCTACCTCGACTCCGCACTCCATTTACATCGTTAACGTATACTTTTTTTAACCATTCTTTCTTCACCCATGCGCTCCATATGTCCGAACCTACGCAGCGATCCATTCATCATTTTGGTCATAATGCCTTCTTTCGCTCTACATTCCTTTCTACGTACATCGTTCTACCACACATACGTCTTATGGACCTCATCTCTACCGCATTTATTCTGCTCTCATCTTTATTCTGCCAGTTCCATGCTTCGATTCCATACATAAGGGTTGGGACCAGAACTCCACTGTGAACGGCCATTCCAAATATTAACTTCTACTATGATATCATGTTCTTTCTCTATATTTGTTTACATTTCATTGGGAGAATACGTAAAAGTCTGAAGGGTAGAAATGGGCATTACTGATCAGAAAACTGCTTACTTACATTAAATTATATTTGCAAAACTAGTTACACTTTTGAGTTTATTTTCCTCGACATGTTTCGAAAGCTTACACCTTCAACATCGGGAGAACTATTTTAATTATCTAAAATTAAACAACTTGGCCTTGATTTGAATTTGTGTGATTTTTTATTATTTTGTTATTCGTTTATTTTTTCTCTATCTTGGGTAAACTGGTAAATGCTTCTACTTTCATCCTTCTTTTTCCAGTTTCATGCTTTGCTTTCATACATTTTTTTAATTTTTCACGTCACAACGTTTTGGTTATTTGGTCGGTCATCCACTGCTGAAGGTAGGTTTCTGCCAAAGCACGACACTACCCCAAATCCATCGCCACTCTCATCCATTCAGATCCATTAATCCATTTTATCGTCGATCCAGCGGCCAGAGGGACGTCCAACTCTACGAAATCCTGTTCGCGGTCTCCATTCCAGAACCCGTCACCCCCATTGGACATCGGTCCTACGACAAATATGGCCAGCCCACCGCCACTCAAGCCCGCCTATCCTCAGACCCACCTCAGTCACCCTGATTTGTTGTCGAATTCTATCCCTCAAGGTTATATATTCCAAGCATGGCTTTCTATGGCGCGCTGGGCGACCTGGAACTTATATACCAGACCCCTTGTCTAGGTCCACGTCTCGGCGCCGTAGGTCATTGCTGGCAAGACGCACTGGTTAATGAATTTGGTCTTGAGGCATTGGGGTATTTAATGGGTAAAAATATGACGTAGTTTCCCGAAGATTTTTTTTGATACAACTTACCTAATTTGTTCCTATTGCCTTACAAACTCAATAAAATATCAATTACCAGACTTAACTCCACCCTCTTATCATGTAATATTTTGTACACCAAAGAAGGATGAGAACCATCCGATACCATTTGAGTGAGTAATTGCAATGTTATTTTTTAATTATTAAAATGTATATATTTTAATCTATTGTTTCGTCAATTCTAAACTTTACTACCATATTTCATCGGCTGCCCCTCGTATTCGAGGAACGCTGTCCTTCATGGTTGTGGGTCTTCATGTATCTAAAAAGCCCAATCCTGGACCCACACCTCTGGGGCATCTAGAGCAGGGGAAGACGTTGGAAACGGAGCAACCTTCGTCTTCCTATGGTCTCTCCTTTCTTCTCCTCATCCTCTCTGCGGTGCCATCACTGCGTTGTGCTTCAAAGTCCTGTGTGCCTTTATGTACTGGTATTCTCTATCCAGGTCTGTCTTCTGCAGTATTTTCTCCTCATTTACCATCGATGTTAGTCCTTTCGAGTTTGTTTTGCTTTTAGACAGTCCTTGAAGTGTTTCCTCTGACCTTCGTGTGAACGTTTCCCTTGGGTCAGCTGAGAGTACAGAATTATCTTGGGAGTCTACTCGTAGTCTCTACCATATATAAAGATCGGACAGAGAACACTATTGCACACAGATTGTTTAAAATTAAAAGTGTTTTTTAATACCGTTAACCGTTTTTATTATACCTACTTCTTCTTCTTTGCGTGCCGTATCAGGTCCCTCTGACGTCGGCAATTACTCGAATCAAATCAAATCAGTTTATTTCATCAACAGACATTACAAAATTTATTTTTAAGGCATCTATTGAGAACAGGTAAAATAATATATTGTGTATAGTATACTACCAGAAACGCATGAGAGATGGTTCAACATTAGGAAGACAGGATACTCTCCAGAATTAAGAGTATTTGCCTTCTGAACGTACTTTCACTAACCTGAAAGACGTCGATCTCCGAGGAGACCGCGTTCAGCAGACTAATTGCTCTTCCCACCGGTGACACCAGAGGCAGATTGGTTCTGGCGGCCGGTAGGTAAAACAATTTATGCTGTCGCTGTCTTAGATATCTATCAGGGACAAAAAGCCGAACACCCTCCAGCACGGCCGAGTTCTCGAAATATTCCCTGAGTAATCTAAAGAAATGGGTTATGAGATGTGCATCTCTTCGAAGCTGCAGATAGTTGGCCCCAAGCATTCCCAAAAGAAATGCCATGGGATAGAGCCACGGATAACTACCATACTCCCTCATGTAGAGATACCTCAGAATTTTTTTCTGAACCCTCTCCAGCATAACGGAATATCTCATTTCATTTCATTTATTTCATTTATTTTGCTAATAATCACAAACATTACAGACATACAATTCCAAATCATTTGCAATTACATTATAAACAGAGAAGCATTAAAAAAAATAAAAATTAAGCTTAAGAGTAAGAAAAAATCATAACATTGATATTGCATCCCTGAGGCAACTCACACTATCACGAAATATGTCGACCTCCGAGGCGATCCGATTAAGCAATAAGATTGCCCTACCCACAGGCATTACCATTGGCAGGTTGGTTCTGCAGCGTGGCAAATAAAACAATCTGTGCTGTCTTTGACGAAGGTAATTATCAGGGACAAATAGACCTACATCACTCAGGACATCCGAGTTCTGTATACGGCCGCCAATCAGCTGAAAGAAGTGAACTCCCAAGTGAATGTTCCTCCTTCTCTCCAATGATTGGTAGCTTAGCATACCTAGCAAGAATTCAGTCGGAAAGAGCCACGGGTAATAACCGCGCTCCCTGAGGTAAAGAAAGCGCAGAAATTTTTCTGCACTCGCTCCACCATCAGAGAATATCGGATCCCAGGCGGTGACCAAATAACGGAACTATATTCCAGCCGACTTCTTACCAGGGAATTATACAACACCCTAAGTACCTGTGTGTTCGAAAATATCTTGGCATTCCTGAAAACAAATCCAAGCATTTTAATGGAACTATTACATAGAGCAACTATGTGAAGATTGAACGATAATTGAGCATCGAACAGAACACCGAGATCTCTGGATGTAGAAGCTCTTTCAAGCTGTACCCCATCCATAAGATAGCGAAAGTATAATGTTTTCGATGCCCGCGTGTATGACATAACAAAGCACTTGGAGACGTTGAAGAATAATTTATTACGTTTACTCCATTGGGTTATGCTCTGAATGTCACACTGAAGCTTCAAGCAATCTGAGGGATTCTCTATCTCGCCGAACCAATGCGTTTTATAGGACTCTGAGCACATGAGGATCCCTGAAAACTCTTCCGGTCCAGACGATGAAGCCTAACATCCTCAGTGCAGTGCTACAAATCCTCTCAATATGTGCACGAAAAGTCAGCCTACTCTCATAGATGATCCCGAGATCTCTCATCGTAGATACATGAGCTAGTTGCTGTATGTACTGGTATTCTCCATCCAGATTTTAGTCCTTTCGAGTTTCGCTTTAAGGGAGTCCTTGAAGCGTTTCCTTTGACTTTCGTGTGAACGTTTCCCTTGGGTCAGCTGAGAGTACAAAATTTTCCTTGGGAGTCTACTCGTAGTCTCTACCATATATAAAGATAACAGTTTTAATCATACTCATATACATAATCTGTAATATGTGCTGTAAGATGTATGAAAGGTGGAAAAGCTGTCGGATATGACTGTGTAGCCTTAGAGTTTATCAAAAACGGTGGGCCGGTGGTTTCAGCATGGTTATATAGACTCTTTAACCAGTGTTTAGAGGAGGGATATACGCCGCTCGACTGGAGGAGGGCTGTTATCATGCCTCTTTATAAGGGAAAGGGGTCTCGTATGGACTGTGGAAATCACCGGGCAATAAGTCTATTAAGCGCCGTTGGTAAACTCTACGGTCGAATTTTAATAGAAAGAGTAAAAAAGACGACGACTGAAAGAGTATGGGATGTTCAAGGCGCTTTTATGACCGGAAGAGGTTGTATGGATCAGATTTTTGCACTTCGAACGCTTGCGGAGAAGTTTATGGCCAAAAACCGTAAGCTTTTCTGTGCGTTTGTCGATTTGCAAAAAGCCTATGATCGAGTGAACAGAGAAAAACTGTGGTCAATCTTGTCCGAATACGGAGTGAGCACAAAACTGATACGGGCGGTTGCTTCTCTCTACGAAGGGAGCACTGCCAGTGTTAGGGTAAATGGGGACATCACGCCCTGGTTTGATATCACGAAGGGTGTTAAGCAGGGCTGCGTGATGTCCCCTTGGTTGTTCAATCTGTATATGGACAAGTGTATGAAAGAACTTAAAGGTATAAATGCTGGTGCTAAGATGAGTGATCTGTCTGTAAACTGTCTGCTTTACGCGGACGATGCCGTTCTCGTTGCGGATAGTGCGGACGAATTACAAGTCTTGGTGTCGAGAATGTATAAGGTATGCAAGTCGAACGATTTAATGATGAATGTCGGAAAGTCAAAGGTGTTAGTTTTTGAAAGGGAAGAGCAAATGACAGTTTGTAATATAAGTGTAAATGAAGAGAACTTGGAACAGGTGAGCGAATTTGTGTATTTAGGTAGCATGTTCACAGCGGATGGCCGAACGGACAGTGATATTGAAAGAAGGGTTGGTGCGGGTAACAAAGTGAATGGAGCTTTAAAAGTAGTTATTGGAAACAAGAATTTATCAATGAAAGCGAAAATGGCCATTCACAATGGAGTTCTGGTTCCAACCCTTATGTATGGAAGCGAAGCATGGAACTGGCAGAAGAAAGATGAGAGCAGAATAAATGCGGTAGAGATGAGGTCCCTAAGACGTATGTGTGGTAGAACGATGTACGACAGAATCTCAAATGCTGATATTAGGAAGGAGTGTAGAGCAAAAGAAGGTATTATGAACAAAATTATGAAAGGTTCGCTTCGTTGGTTCGGACATATGGAGCGCATGGGTGAAGAAAGAATGGTTAAAAAAGTATACGTTAACAATGTAAATGGAGTAAGGAGTCGAGGTAGACCGAGGAAAACATGGCATGACCAAATTAATCAAATATTAAAAGTTGGTCATGTCAGAAGCCGGAAGAATCGACGTGCGTGTATGACTCGATGTATGAATGTGGAGGAAGCTAGAGAGGTGTGCCAGGATAGAGTAGTGTGGCGGTCCATTCTCTCTGCCTACCCCTGCGGGGAAACGGCGTGATGGTTTTTTTTTTTTTTTTTTTCATATACATAATCCAATACGATTTGAATATTATAAATAACGATAATCCCTTTTAAAAGTCTTCGCAACCCCATTTTATTTTATTCTGGTATGAATTTTAACTACCTATTACATAATATGCCTCCGTTTATATAACACGTATACCCTTATCCGTTATTAGCTTATTAGGCATCGTAAAAACCATTTAAACTCGCTCTGTACACAGTCAACAAAATATCCAAATATTAAATGCTTATTCACTTGGATAATTTTACTCATGATTCATAACTTTTGTTGCTTGCTGGATAAACGCTTTTTTTTCGATAGAGTGTAAGATTTTGAATTAAATTTAATTGATAATGCAAAATCCTAACAATGAACTGGTCCCCTGCTGGCAGGAAAAAGAAGGAAAGCAGACCTAGAGCCACCTGGATAAGATCCAGGATATAAAGTAATTATGTTTGATCCTAAAAACCTATCCAAAAAGCTAGAATGGCAGTGCACAATGGTGTTCTTCTACCGACCCTTATGTATGGAAGCGAAGCATGGAACTGGCAAAAGAAGGATGAAAGAAGAATAAATGCAGTTGAAATGAGATCTCTTAGAAGAATGTGTGGATACTCTGTGTATGATAGAGTGCCGAATGAAAATATAAGAAGTGAATGCGGTGCGAATGATGGTGTCATGAACAAAATAATGAAAGGATCATTAAGATGGTTTAGACATATGGAAAGAATGAATGAAGAAAGAATGGTAAAAAAATTATATGTTAATGATGTAAATGGAACCAGAAATAGAGGAAAACCGAGGAAAACGTGAAACGATCAAATAAATCAAATATTGAATGTCGGCCATGTGAGGAGTCAGAGAAATCGACGCGCGTGCATGACACGATGTATGAATGTTGAGGAATCGAGAGAAATATGTCAGGAAAGAAAGGTGTGGCAGTCCATTCTTCCTGCCTACCCCTTCGGGGAGACGGCGTGATGGTTAGTTAGTTAGTTAATGTTTGATCTCTAAGGAATCATATAGTTTCTTTCCACTGAGTAAGCAAAGTAGCAATAATGTATTCTTCTTATATTGTATAATATATAAAAATTATTGTCTGTGTGTAACTATCAAATAAATAAAATATTGATTGTCAGTCACGTGAGGAGTCGGAGAAACCCACGTGCATGCATGACATGATGTATGAATTCTGAGGAATCGATAGAAGTATGTCAGGAAAGAAAAGTGTGGCAGTCCATTCTTTCTACCTACCCCTTCGGTAAGATAACGTGATGGTTAGTTAGTTAGTTGGTTAGTAATATCCTTGTCATTTTCTTCTTCTTGTCCTGTCACACCTCCGTGGTGCATAGGGCCTCAAGGAACCTTCTCTACCCGACTTCATCGCATGCCTGATGCCTAACAACATCCCAAATGAGGCCTGGTGCTTTAACATCGTCCTGCAGGGCTCTTCTCCAGGTGGCTCTAGGTCTGCCTTGCTTCCTCTTTCTCCCCATAGGCGACCAGTCTAGTGCATCCTGAGCGATGCAGGCTGGGTTCCGTCTCGGAGTGTGACCGATCCACAGGCATTTGCGTCTAGCGACTTGTTCTTTAATTGGCTTTTTTGCCGGCCATGGTCCAGAGAACCGCATTTGACACTATTTGAGGCCAATAGATCTTGATCCTTGTAATATTAGGTCCTTACATATGAAATTGGCGTTTTGCCGTACTGGCAACTTTGATCTCAAATATCTTCTCTTTGGTTAGGAATTCCAAATTCAAATTTATACAGCTATTTACTCAAGTATTTGTGTTTCGAAAATTATAATTCATTTGTTTTTTCCTCAGTTGCTTTTTTTCTTTGCGTCACTCAGTTTACAAAATGGAAAACTTGAAATATCGCGTTATTTACGAGTACGAGTTCCACCGTGGCACCAGTGCTGCAGAAACGGCTCGAAGGATTAATGATGTGTGTGGCGACGGTGCCGCAAAAGAAAACACCGTGCGTTTTTGGTTCCAACGTTTTCGTTCTGGAAATTTCGACCTGCAGAACAAGCCCCGTGGACGGCCGGAGACCAAAGTTGATAATGAAGAATTGAAGGCTATTGTGGAAGCGGATCCATCGCAAACCACGTCCGAGTTAGCTGCAGGCTGCGGTGTTAGTGATAAAACTGTTTTAATCCGCTTGAAGCAAATTGGGAAGGTGAAAAAGCTTGAAAGGTGGGTACCTCACGAATTGAGTGAAGCAAATCAACAAACGCGCGTTGACTGCTGCGTTGCATTACTCAACCAGCACAATAATGAAGGGATTTTGAATCGAATCATTACCTGTGATGAAAAGTGGATCCTGTATGATAATCGGAAGCGCTCATCGCAATGGCTGAACCCTGCCGAACCAGGCAAACCATGCCCCAAGCGAAAATTGACTCCAAAAAAGTTACTTGTGAGCGTTTGGTGGACTAGTGCTGGTGTCGTTCACTGCAGCTTTCTTAAATCTGGCCAGACGATTACGGCAGATGTCTATTGTCAGCAACTGCAAACCATGATGGAAAAGCTAGCTGCTAAACAACCGAGGCTGGTTAATCGCTCTAGGCCACTGCTGCTTCATGATAACGCTAGACCACACACTGCACAACAGACGACTACCAAGTCAGAAGAGCTTCAATTGGAATGTCTAAGACATCCACCGTACTCTCCGGACCTTGCCCGAACAGATTACTATTTTTTTCGAAATTTGGATAACTTCTTGCAAGGGAAAAAATTCAACTCCGATGGAGCAGTCCAAACCGACTTCAAAGATTTTATTGATTCCCGTCCGAATGTTTTTTTTAGTAAAGGAATCGATGAACTACCTATGAGATGGCAAAAGTGCATAGATAGCAATGGTACATACTTTGATTAAATAAATATATTATATTTTAAAAAAATCAACTTTATGTTCCTCTCATACAAAACGCCAATTTCATTTGTAAGGACCTAATATTATCAGAGAAGAAAGCAAGGGAAATATTACAGAAATTAATAAAGGGAACAAATTAACGAAATTATTAGAAATTCCTATAAATAAAGGTTTTTCAACGCACCAAGAAATTTTATAAGAAGGATAATGAAAATATATTTTTTTTAAATATGTACTTTTTTTTTAAATACATGCATCGGCAGCTCGCTGCCATCTTCTGGTCAAGAAATCCACCGGAGATGGCCGCGAGCTGACGAAACCGGTCAAAGCCATAAACATGAGTGGAATTTATAATAACTAAATGTACATATACTTAGGATATTGAAAACTTTGTTTAATCCTTAATTATTAAAAAAATATTTCTAAACACGACATGTTTCGGACGATTCATGTCGTGTTTTTCAATAATAATTAGTGGATTAAACAAAGTTATTTTCAATTTCCTAAGTATATTACTATGGAATTCCACAGTGTTAATGCCTTAGCGTTCAATAAGCTAACTAAATATACATTTAAAAAAATCAATTTTCTTTATTAACAATGAACCTCTATCATGAAATTTCAAATAACCGCACCATTAGCATCCCCTATATAAGGACAACAAAGTTTGATGTAGGTACCAGAAGATGGCAGCGAGCTGCCGAAACCGGTCGATGACGAAAATTAATAAGTAGATTTTATACTAAAAATAAACATAGAAAAGTTCTTAAAAAAAATAATATATTTTCATTATTTACCAAGAAATTTCAATCAACATCAATAATTCAAATAACCGCATTGTTTTTTTTTAAATGAGATAATTTCAAGGAAAAATATTAAGTAAAACAGCATCACGTGAATTTGAATAATTCCATGCTGGCAACGTGTCTAAATTAATTAATTCATTTCCAACTTGAATCTAAGCGGAATAAATTAAGTTTAGTTTGAAAATTTGATTACTGATTAAAACCATACAAATGCGAAAGTTATTCAATCAAGGGAGACGAGAATTTGAAGAACAAAGTGCTCACTATACATTATATTATTTATAGTATTGTAGTCAGTACGTCTGTATAGGGCCACGCGGCTAGGAGCTGTGTCTGTGTGGGTATTGCCTTTGAATTAATTTATTTGTGAATTGTGGTGGTGACTGCAAACGCCATAGATGCGCGGTGTTATTCCAAATTCCCAGCAGGGTTGCCACAAGGTATTTTGTTTTGCTAAAATTAAACTTACGTGAAAATACAGCCGAATAACAAGCGTAGCCAACTGTCAAAAGCATAGAAAACTGGAAAATGTAGGGGAAAAAATACATGAAACAGCTGTCGGGTTAAATGAAATACAATTGTGATACAAAAACAAAGTTATTTAATTTAACAATTTAAAATGTTAAGGTATCATAGTGTTTCGGCCAAAACAATGGACTATATAAAAAAAAATACATAAAAATATAAAAATTGTATCTCAATAGAGACGAATATGCAAATTGGAAACAGAATATGGTTGATCAAGGTGTTTACAGGAATTATGACCTGTCATTGGTTGGGTTAAGCGCACGCTTTATGTAATACAACATTCCCCATTCCACCTTATTTTTTCGTATGACCACCATGTCTGACAAATTTTTGGAAGTTGTATATATGTTAATCTCCAACACCACCCTTTACATGGTAGTATATTCAATCTACACACTAACGCCATCTATGAAGTTTGTATCTTAAGCATTAAGCAGAAGATCTTTTTAACGCAATGTGAAAAGCTACCGCCATTTACCGCATTGCTAGAAACCGCCTGGAGATGTCACTCCAATCTATATGTAAAAATATATATTATAAATAGGTGCCTTCGCTCAATATTCAAGAACTATTGCCCCCAAACAGTGTCAAATGCCGTTCTCTGGACCATGGCAGGTGAAAAGCCAATTGAAGAACAAGTCGCTAGACGCAAATGGCAGTGGATCGGTCACACTCTGAGACGGAACCCAGCCTGCATCACTCAGGGCGCACTAGACTGGTCCCCTATGGGGGAAAGAGGAAGCGAGGCAGACCTAGAGCCAACTGGAGAAAAGCTCTGCAGAACGAGGTTAAGGCAGCAGGCCTCACTTGGGATGATGTTAGGCATCAGGCATGCGATAGAGTCGGGTGGAGAAGGTTTTTTTGAGGCCCTATGCACCACGGAGGTGTGACAGGACAAAAATAATCATAAGAAGAATCACCATTCTATATTTTTTATTATTAACAATAAATTTCTACTACGATGAGAGATGCGGCAAGTGTCAGATTGGAGGTTCCAGGCGGAGGACAGGAAGATTTGGAGGCGAGGAATAATGGAGGCTAAGTCTCGATATGGGCTATAGGGCCATCGAAGAAGAAGGAAAATGAGAAACTGCTACCAAGAATATTCAATAACCAACATTAATATTTTGAAACCATATTTCGAATAACATGCAATGATATTCAATTTATGTTAATCTAGTTTAAGAATGCTCTCGCAAGGCGAAACAAATTTGTAACTATTGTTTGTATATTTTTATACACAATTAAATCAATTTTAAATCAAAAAAGCAATCCCGCTTTCATTATACAATACATTAATTTTATAATAGAGCTTTACCAAATTAATACCACATCTCACAATAAATATTTTTAATAACGGAAATAAAAAATAAAATTATATTCCTATATATTCATAGCATTACATAATTTAATTTCAGCAGCTCGCTGCCATCTTCTGATGTAGATGGCAGCGACCTTCCAAATCCGGGAGAAAAAAACACTATTTTGAATAAAACTAATTACAAATAACAAAGAATTTTTTTTAATATTCTGTATACGCAATTTGAATTTCTCTAGAAAAATATTCGTTTTTTTTTTTTAAAAAAGACTAATACCAAGGATTTAAATCAATGATATTAGAATTTATGTTTACAATCTTCAATGTGAGCAGAAAATAGCTCATTATTATGAAGAAGGAATCTGGTCGTGTCCAGGCTTGAACCCAAGTCCCCTGGATCAGGAGCCAAGCGTTCTATCCCCTAGACCACCACCCGAATTTTTTATTATCATTATTATTTTGTTGAATCGCTCTTTACATCATTACGGCGTGAGCCAAATCGATGTAAAAGGTATGTGTTAGCTACCAAATTGATTCTCGTGACACGTGATATGTAACTAATCTATCGCTGTTTTATTGTCACGTGAATTCTGTGCCAGACCAAAGGCAGTGTGACAATCACACTGCCATCGCCGGGAATCGAACCCGGGACCTTCGGGGTGGGAATCGAAGCACTTAGCATTCTGCTGCGAAGGTTGGCATATATATGACAAGGTCATCCATTTTTTTTTAATAATGAAACGCCAGTATAATACGAGTATGTCACGTGTCACATGTTAGATCTCTAACGAACTCAATGGCATGGTAGTAATTAAATCGAAAGGTCTCGGGATCAATTCTCTTCACGACATTACAAACACTGTATTGTTTGAACATGTGACTGTTGATTTTTTTATATTAAAAAATTATGTATTTATTTATTTCCTTTCTAAGACAGTCATATAATATAATTCAGTTATTATGATTTTAATATTCGATTGGTGATCGTTACGCCCTGAACCCGAAACTCGACCTGTTTCCGTTTTCACAATAATGATAAATTATTTTTTCAATTTACATTGCAAATAGTACGATAACTATTGCTATATGAATTAATTTTTATGGTCATTATGTTGAACACTTAAATGCTAAGATGGTGCACTTAAAGTTGTCATCGCAAACAAAAACCTATCCAAAAAAGCTAGAATGGCAGTGCACAGCAAAAGAAGGATGAAAGTAGAATAAATGCAGTAGAAATGAGAACGAATGTGTGTATACTCTGTGTATGATAGAGTGTCAAATGAAAATATAAGAAGTGAATGGGGTGCGAATGATGGTGTTATGAACAAAATAATGAAAGAATATACGATTGACATTTTTTTTGTTTTCCAATCATAAACATATTCAACGCATCGAAAGAGTCCAAAAAAATTTCATTAAACACATTAATTTCAAAATGTGCAGGTCGTTTACAAATTATAATTCTGCCCTTAATTTTTATACCTTGGACTCTCTCGAAAATAGGATTTTCGAACAATTAATGATATGATGTTGCTTCACAAAATCATTCACTTCAAAATAGACAACTCCGAACTTCTTAGTAAATTATTTCTGAATACCCCTATGCTTCGCACAAGACACACTGCGAACCAAATATTCCACCTTACTGCTTATCGGACTAACTACGCTCAGAGTGCGGCGGTGTACCGGACGTGCAACATGTACCAATAAGTGCTTTAATAACATCGATGTGTTCCATCTTAATGAAAGTGATTTTTAAAAAAAATGGTTGGAGCAACCCTTCGGGGCGAATGTAACTAGTTATTCTACTTTTTCTTTTCTTGTCTTTTTCTTTTTTTTACATTTTTAAATTATATTTCATCTTTAATTATTCATTATTACTAATACTACTAGTTTTCTCTTTAACTTATCAAAGTGTTACTTTATTTTTCTTATATATTTAACCTTATGTCAGTTGTTATATAATATTTGTGGTAGCATGTAATTGGCCTTGTTTTGTTGTCTCTGTGTGTTTATATTCATGCACTGTAATTGCTGTTTGTTACCCTCAATAATAAATAAATAAATAAAATTAAAATAGCGTCTAGATTTTTTGTAAACGCACTGTCATTCATACTATTGCAAACGATCTCCCTGTCGTGAACGGACTCTACCCATCACAGGGAAGGGAGGGTTACGAAAACCGTTTTTGGTTGTGGCAGCCCTGGCGCAACCCCGCCGCGCCCTCCGGTTGGTTCACGCACTCCGGTATTGATTTTCGCGGATGCTCAGTCTGACATACATCACGATGTACGGACACGGACCGCCCGCGCTCAGGCCGGACAGTACAGCCGCCGGGGCGGGCGAACGCGGCCGAGTACCGACTGCCCAAGCCCAATAAAACCCGCCCAGACGCGGACCCGTCCTCAGTGCAGCGGCAATCGTAGTCACGGCCGCGAGTGAGGTTATGTGCAAACGCTGACCAACCCGAACCACAAAATGTTGACGTTCTGTAAATAGACAAAAAAAATGTTTGTTATTCGCGGACAGCGTGAATTTAAGTGCTTTAGTGTTGTGTTGAGTGCTCGTTTCCTCTAATAACTATTTAATTTCTAGTGTTTCTGTTGTGATTAATTATTTACGGTGTAGCGTTTTCAGAATATTTCACGTGTTATTCTCCAGGTGGGTAGTTCGCAATTGATTTAACATGTTTTTTTTTACGTATAGCAACCCAAAGGTCATTACCATTAGTCAACGTGTAAAATCATAAAAAAAACATATTCTAATTATCAACTATCATTATTTTATGCCCCAAATTGCCGCACAGAGGCGTTTCGAAATTCTCCTATATTAATAGTGATTTGTCTTTTAAACGAGGTGGCAACGGATATGAACCTCTTTGGATGCAATTATAGCGAATTCGTAAATACCCTTATGATGAGAGCAACAGAGATAACTGTCATTTCTATTCACATAATTCTAAGTATATTTCCTTTGATATTCTTTTATTTCCACCCTTTACGTCGATTTGGCTCGCGTTGTAATGATGTATAGAGCTTTTTAATACAATAATAATAATGTTAATTATTTTTCATTATTTTATGCCCCTAATTGCCGCACAGAAGCGCTTCGAAGTTCTCCTATATTAAAGGGGATTTGTCTTGTAAATTAAGTGGCAACATATATGGACCTAAAATGGCAGTGCACGATGGTGTTCTTGTACCGACCCTTATGTATGGAAGCGAAGCATGGAACTGGCAAAAGAAGTATGAAAGTAGAAGAAATGAGATCTCTTAGACGAATGTGTGATACTCTGTGTATGATAGATGATCTATTGTCGAATTAACATATAAGAAGTGAATGCTGTGAGAATGATGGTGTTATGAACAAAATAATGAAAGGATCATTAAGATGGTTCGGACACATGGAAAGAATGGTAAAAATATATATTTTAACGATGTAAATGTAACTAGAAATAGAGGAAGACCGGGGAAAACGTGGCACGATCAAATAAATCAAATATTGAATGTCGGCCACGGAGGAGTCAGAAAACAAGACGCGCGTGCCATGACTCGATGTATGAATGTTGAGGATCGAGAGAAATATGTCAGGAAAGAAGTGTGGCAGTCCATTCTTTCTGCCTACCCTTTCGGAGAGACAGCGTGATGGTTAATTAGTTAGTTTAATTAAGATTATTGAACATAAAAAATAAAAATAAATACAATTCGCAAACATTATTGTGCATGTCAATAACCACACTTAAGATTGAAATAGGTTGTAAAATAGAAAATTGTATTCTCCTCTAACTAACCTAGCCATCACGCCATCTCCCCGAAGGAGCAGACAGAAAAATTTACGCCATGCTGTTATGATTTCTTCTTACTACTACTTCTCTCACTTCCTCGACATTCATACATCGTGTCACGCATGCACGTCGATTTCTCCGACTCATCACGTGGCCAACATTTAATATTTGTTTGATTCAATCGACTTTCTTCGGTCTTCCTCTATTTCTAGTTCCGTTTACATCGTTTAGGTACATATACTTTCTGTGCAATTCTTTCGTCGTAAATTCTTTCCATTATTTCTTTCCTTTCTTTCTTCATTATTTCTTCGTTTATTCTTTCCATTCTTTCTTCATTCATTCTTTGCAATCTTTCTTCATTCATTATTTTCATTCTTTCTTCGTTCATTCTTCCCATTTTTTTTTAATTTATATTTCATGACGGTTTAATGCGTAGATGTGTGTAATCAATAAAACAATATCAAGGAAGCGTAAATAAAGTTTATTTATTTCTATTGATTGCCTTAACTAAATAACTAACTAACCATCACGCCATTTCTCCGGAGGGGTAGGCAGAGACGATAAATCGCCACAATGCTCTGTCCTGGCATACCTCTCGGGCTTCCTCTACATTAATACATCGTATCATGCACGCACGTCGATTATTCCGAATTCGAATGTGGCCGCCTTTTAGAAATTGATTAATTTGGTCATGCCATGTTTTCCTCGGTCGTCCTCGGCTTCTTTTTCCACTTACGCTGCTTGTGTACAACTTTTTAACAATTCTTCTCTCATCCATTCGTTCCATATGTCCAAACCATTTCAAGGATCCTTTTTTAATTTTATCCATGATGCAGTCATCTGCCTTACATTTCTCTCTTATTTCATCGTTCGGTATTCTATCATACAACGTTTTCCCGCACATTATTCTTAGTGATCTCATTTTTTTACGGCGTTTATCCTGCTTTCATCCTTCTTTTTCCAGCTCCAAGCTTCACTTTCATACGTGAGGGTTGGCACTAGAACTCCGTTGTGTACTGCCATTTTTGCTTCTGTGGATATGTCTTCTCGTTATAAAATCATTTAAATAATTGAAAACATGTATTTGTTGTGGGTATTATTCTCAACGAGCCTTATAACAAAAATGTATGAATATTTTTGACAAATACCGACTGTAAATAAATTTATTATGCAAATCTAATATGTACAATCATGTGGGTAAATTGTTAGAAGTGTTCCATATTTGGTGACGTATTTCAGTTCTATGGTTGAATGAATTATTTATTACGATTCGTTTTAATACCCAAAGCTATATTTGAGGAATTCTGTATTAGGTTCGCATATTACGAATATTTACATATGTTTATATATATAAAAATATCCATCAAGCCGTCTCCCCGAAAGTAGGCAGAAATAATGGACTGCCACTATTTTTTTTTTCTGACATAATTCTCACGCTTTCTCAACATTCATAATTGTCACGCACGCACGTCAACTTCGACTCATCACGTGGCCGACATTGAATATGTTATTTATTTGATCGTGCCACGTTTTCCTCGGTCTTCCTCTATTTGTAATTCCATTTACATCGTTAACAAATACTTTTTTTTACCCTTATTTCTTCATTCATTATTTCCATGTGTCCGTCTTAATGTTCCTTTCATTATTTTGTTCATAACACATTTATTCGCACCGCATTCACTTCTTATATTTTCATTCGACCCTCTACTATACACTATTATATATACATTCGTACATATATCGGCAATGCGAAAATCAACTTAGTGAAAACTAGCACGGATGCAGACTGACTAGATCGCCCGTAGCCAACTTACTAAATATTTCTTCCTTTTTTAACAATTCACTCGAAAAAACTATTCCCGTTGATGTCATTTACGCAGATTTTGAAAAGGCATTCGATAAGGTTGATCGCGCTATTTTATTTAATAAAACTTAACAACTATGGTTTTGCCTACAATCTTTTGGGATTAATGGCATGCTACCTATTTAACCAAAAACAATATGTAGAGTATAACCATCATAAATGAGATAGCTTCTTAGCAAAATTTTATTGTGTATTATATATTTAGTTAAAATCTATTATGCTTGTGTCTTCGACCGGTTTCAGCAGCTCGCTGCTATCTTCTGATCTAACTAAATATTCATTTAAAAAAAAAACTTTATTAACACACTATCCAAACAGTCCGTTTCATTTATAAAATTTTCAATATTCAACTCACGTTGTGGATTCATTGATGAAACATTCCGCAAAATATTAGATTTTACTACTTTTGGCAAAACTCAGTGACCAGCTCCGAATTTCCGGGACTCCGAGAATAGATCTCCCGAATTATCCGTTATTAAAGTTTGTAAACAAGTTCGTTCTGATTGCGTCTTTAATTTCGGATTTTAAATCCGTCGTAAAACAAATCAACATAATCTTGAATGAATCCAAATAGTTTGTGCAAAACAAGTAGCATTGTGTAAAAGTTATTTTACTACTTGTTTGTCTATGGCCACTTGTTTTTGTCTTAAAATTTGAACTATCCCTTTACTAAATCAATTGACGACCTTCGTGGCAGAGTGGTTACGAGCTCTGACTTCCATGCCGAAGGTCCTGGGTTCGATTCCCGGCGATGGCAGTGTGATTGTCACACTGTCTTTGGTCTGGTGTAGAATTCACGTGACAATAAAATGGCGATAGATTGGCTACCTATCAAGTGTCACGAGAATCAATATAATAGCTAAAAAATAAAAATTGTACACTGTAATTGGGTCCAAACGACCTGTTGTGTACATAAAAAAAAAAAAAAAAAAAAAAAAAAAAAAAAAAAAAAAAAAAATACCTTTAGAGAAATAAACCACCTTCCTATCAAAACTTACATCCAAAAAAACTTTTTCAAAATTTAACCCATTGATATTTGTATTGTTATGTCCCTGGTACTCTGCCTAAGTTAACTAACACATGTTATACATGTTTCTAGGTTCTTGCACTCATTTGTAATAATTTTGGCTAGTTTATATCGTTCTCCCGATGATGAAGATGTATGCCTTCGAAACATGCCGAGAAAAATAAACTCAAAAGTGGAAAAAAACAGTTATGGAAAAATGACGTGGAAGTTTTCATTCATAAAAAAATCGTCTTTGTGGAATTCCACAGTGTTAGCGCCAGAAGTTTATCTAAAATCAAACTCATTTATTATTTCTTGAACAAAGGTGTAAAACTCTATATTCAATAGTTGATACGAATGAAAACATTTATTTTATTGTTATTTATTATATTTTATGGGAATTATATGTTTTGTTACTAGGAGATTGTCTACTGTTTTTTAAATGGCTACACCACGAATTAAATGCTTCGCACGTAAGATATACTCAGTTGAGAATATCCTAATAAAACAAAACTAGCCCTGAACTGAAAAATGTAAAACTCAATAAAAACTAAAACTAACTAACTTCCTATCACGTGTCCCCGGAGGCATAGGCAGAAAGAACGGACCGCCACAATTGTCTATCCTGACGTACTTCTCTCGATTCATCTACATTCATACATCGTGTCATGGGACTCGTCTTCGTGGAAGACCTCCTAAAAGATGGAAGGACATCTGCAACCTCACAGGAGGAGCAACACTCTGGAGAACAAACCACATAGGTCTACAATAAGGAAGAAGAAGACACACGTATAGAAGAATTATATTTATAAAGATATACATAAAATTTATCTCAATTATACTGCATATGTAAAAAATGTTTAACATCAGTTGTTGGCATATCTCATTCATTTATATTTTACCGTATTTGTTTGCTTTCATACGTTTGCCATTTCCATTTCAGAGTTATAATATTTTGAAGGCGGTAAACAAACGCAGAATCAATAGGCTGGGCCTCCGAAGGCCGCGGTAACGCTGTTTACCCACAATAACCATTCGACGTCGCGTCGCGGTGTCCACTTTGCCGCCGGTATACGTACACTGGCGCTCTAATTTGACAACCTAACAAAACAAATGAAAGGCATTTCAAATCGGAATGTATTCAAACGGCCAATCGTAAAAACCATAGTGACACGACGCTGGTACCGCTTCGCTTATGAAATTGCTGTATTTTTAATATTTTTTTTTATACAAGTTTACAGACAAACAAAACAAATGGACATATCAGACCTGACCAAATACGAAACCTTAAAAATTGTACACATAATGACCATGGAAAAGACAACAGACAGCAGCTACCAACTAACTAAAAATTCAGACATACACAGACACTGGACCAGGAACTGCGACAGATACCACTTACCGAATGCACGAACTAAGACAGGACAATCTAGGATATTGAACAATGGACTGAAACTTTACAATGAACTACCAAAAGACACAAGGAGACTCACTACAACTCAATATAAAATATATCTGAAACAATACATAATTAATATAATAGTAAGATCTAAAAATGCATCCATATAACCCAATTGGTTTTTTTGTTTAAATAAATAAGTTTCCCCGGAGGGGTAGGCAGAGAGAATATACCGCCACTTTGCTATGTCTTAACATACCTCCATAACTTCCTCTACATTCATACATCGTAACATACTCGTCTTCTTTTTCCTTGTTGTAGACCTATGTGGTATGTTCTTCAGAGTGTTGCTCCTCCTGTGAGATAGACTCCTGGGAAAGATGGAAGGACAGCTGGGACCCAGCTGTCCTTCCATCTTTTAGGAGGTCTTCCAAGAGAACGAGTTCCTAGAGGTTGATTATGTAGTGCAATATAGTGGAGTCTGGTGGTGTCCATTCTTTGAACATGCCCGTACCAATCCCTTTTTAGCTGCCTGCTCCATCTTATAATATCCTCAACCTCACATATCTCTCTTATTCTGGTGTTCCTCACGCAATCTCTCAGCGTCTTGCCTGCTATCGTCCTCAGTGTCTTTATCTCGGAAGTCCTCAAAACTTGTTTGGTCCTTATACTGTGTTTGCCCTTGCTTCGACGCCATATGTTATTATTGGTCTTACGCATGCTTTATAGTAGATTCTTATCTTACTCTTAATGGCCATGTCTTTGTTTTTCCATAAATATGGTGGATTTTAGAGCGCCAGAGATTGCAGCTGCCATGTTTACTTGAGTTTGTATTTCTTCCCGCATACCGCCCATAACATACTCGCTCGTCAATTTTTCTGATTTCGAATGTGGCCGTCTTTTAGTATTTGATTAATTTGGTCATGTCACGCTTTCCTTGACCTTCCACGGCTTCTCTTTCACTGCATACAACATTTTAACCATGCTTCTCTCGTCTTTCGATCCATATGTCCGAACCATCTCAGGGATCCTTTTATAATTTTCCTTTATTAGTTTATTAAATATGTAATCATTTTTTCTATAATGTTATCTTTACTGGTGTTTATCTCAAGAATATTAATAATTATTATAAATTCATATCTGTATTGCAAATATACAATGTTTACTGAGCATTGTGGTCCATCCTCGGTGCCGGATTAACCAAGCGCGGGCCTGTAGTAAATCGTCGGCTAATAGTGCAAAACTGCTAACTCCGTTTTTTTACAATAGAAAATTTCTTTTTGATATGGTTAGAAAGAGAAAAAATACTCTGTATATGTATCAAACATCAATATGGCGTGTAACATACCGAAATTGCTGTTTAAGAGTCGCAAAAAAATCTACTAACTCCACTGGCTAAAATTTCAAAAACTCCATAACCCGCTCAGGTGAAAGTTCCTGTTTGATAAATTATTAACCCTTTCCACTCCATTATTTTTTGATATTGTTTGTCAGCCAAGTCTAATTTAAATAATGTCAAAATATTTTTTTGATAGGTAGTTACAAAAATAATCTTTGAAAATTCATTTATTCTTCAAATAAAAAACATTATGGACTATTTATAGTTTTGCATAGTATGGTACTTTTCAAAACAATCTCCAGGGTGGAGACCAAGTTTTCTGGAACAGGTCTCACAAAACCACACTGTTTCCCGTCTTCCCCTTGGAATCTTTCTGTTATTGCACACAGTACAGTCTTTAGAACCTTTGTCCAGTTTCGCAATGAAGTGGGGCTTGTACTCTAATTGCTCCTCTGCATGACGTATCACGCGAAGTTCCCGCTATTTTAGGTTATGTGAATTTGCAAGGATTATTGTATAGTAAAATAAAAACGGAAAATAGTCAAAATCTTATTAAAACGTGAAATTAAATGTTTTTTTATCGAATAATCACAAGAAACAACGACACGTGTCAAGTTTTGCGCGCGAAAATACACTGCGCGCGCAAGTCTTATCTTGTCGACCGCCAGCCGACAACTGAGTTGTAGCGACAAAGGAGTGGTAAGGGTTAAAGTTTTAGCTACATGTCTGGTATTTTTTTGTAACTGTGGGTACTATTCTTTATTACTTTCATAATATTATTGATTTCCATTTGAGTTTTTATGCATAAAATATAATTTATTGCACCTCGAGCTTGTCATTGGAGTAAAATCATAAATATAAGAAGTGAATGGAGTATGAATGAAAGTATTATGAACACAATAATGGAAGAATCGTAAAGATGGTTTGGACATATGGAAAGAATGAATGAAAAAATAAAGTACCTTTATGTAAAAGGCGTAAACTAGAAACAGAGAAATACCGAGGAAAACGTGGCATCATCAAATAAATAAAATGTTATATTAATCGGTATATAATGTCAGAATAGAACAGTGTGGCGGTTGACCCTCTCTGCCTACCCCTCCGAGGAAACGGCGTGATGATAGTTACATATTTAGGTAGTTGGTGGCCAACATTAAATTGAAAAAATCGTCATCATTTTCTGGTCCGTTATTTCAGGTTTTTTTACGCTTTCTTTCATAAATATATTTTAAATCTATGTGGTATTAATATTTTTTTTAAACGTGTAAGAAAAGCTACTTGTTTCGAAGGCTTTACACCTTCATTATTGGGAAAACGATGTAAATATCCAGTCTATGGAGGTGTCAAGCCTTCGAAACAGGTCGAGAAAATTAGTTCTTTTTCTTTAGTTTCAAGATGATGAAGGTATAAAATCTCAGATGCCAAGATAAATAAACTTGGACCCAACAGCATTTCTAATTTATAAAGTAGTTTCATAAAGTAGTCTTCTTCTTCGTTTGGAAATAACCGATTGCTTTGAAATTGTATTATTTACCTAATAATTAAATAAAACCATGTTTTTTAACTACTTCCACTTTTGTCTTTATTTCGACAGCGACCGGTTTCGCCAGGCTCGCTGGCATCGACAGACTGGTCCAGACCAGACTGTCTATTATCCAGACCAGTCTGTCTGGCGAAACCGGTCGCTGTCGAAATAAAGACAAAAGTGGAAGTAGTTAAAAAACATCGTTTTATTTAATTATTGTTTAAAATGAACTTCCATCAAGAGATTCCAGTAAAATCATTTGATAATCTTGTTATTTACCGATTGCTTCGAAATTTTGACACATCACACCGCGTCTCTCGAGGGGGCGAAAAGAGAAGGATGGAGTGCCGCATCGGTTAAATCGTTAAAGTGTGGCAGTCCATTCTTTCTGCCTACCCTTTTGGGGAGACGGCGTGATGGTTAGTTAGTTAGTTAAAGTAGTTTTGTAGTAGTTTGTTCGTTCGTTTTACGCACAGCGTAACTTCGAACAAGCACTTCGAGTTTCTTTTTATCTTCGGAAACTCTTTTCCATTGATTTAACTTGCATTGCTTACACTCTTCGGAAGGCTGTGGCGTGTTCGTATGTAAATTGGTCTGTTATTCTCGGAGAATATTCAAATTTGCATCTTCAATTACAAGAATGGAACAGCTGGCTCCGTAATTATTATTCAATGCAGCCGACCGACTGCAGGTACTGTTCCCCTTAATCGACTTGTGGTTCGATGTGCATAATTGATTCGTCACAAGTCTTAACCCAGTGGTTCTTAACTGTATTGAAAGAATCGCCCCCTTTACCACAGTAAAATTATCCAACAAAAAACGACATTAAAAATTGTCATTTTTCTCTATGTAGTTATGTATTTTATGCAATGGATTTCCTACTACAAATAAAAAATAATGAGAAGTACAAATAAAACATGCGCGTATACCTATTTTTTGCGCGTGAAATGGTAGTTTATTTAACAGAACTTTATCAATATAAAATCAAAGAAGAAAGATGAAGGTATATTCCGAAACTTGTCATGTTTTTTTAATATTTTTTTTAATTGTGGATTAAACAAAGTTATTTTCAATTTATTAAGTATATTACTATGGAATTCCACAGTGTTAATGCTTTAGCGTTCAATTAGTTAAAATCAAAGCTCCTAAATAAAATGTAAAAGTGTATCAATGTGCATAGTTTGTGAATGAGCTTATTTTTCTATATTGACACAATGTCCACTCGAACTTCTACAGCGACCCCTAAATGCTAAAAATTTCAAAACGCCCCGCCAGACCTGCAAAATGGCCACATAGGGAGGCGCCCCGGTTAAGAATCACTACCTTAACCGCTCGAGTACGTTTAAGGAATTAATAACGAGAATATTTTTGAACTATACTTCTTATGACTTTTTTAAAGGAAACGGGAACACATAAGGGTTCCCACTACATACCCAATGCTGTTATAGGGCGTAGCGGCGCCCTTTCGCCAGCCTTGCTCGTTCACTTCCTAGGCCTGTCCCCGTCCATCCGGGACATACATTTATATACGCAAACGCAATATACTACATCACATCTATAAGAAATACAACATGACGATCTCTATCGAAAAAACAAAATGTATGCCCTTTTCCAAAACACCCAAAACATGTAACCTGATTATAGAAAATCAACCCATAGAATAGGTCAGGACCTTCAAGTATCTAGGCATTGACCTGGTGGGAGGAGTTGATTTGCTGGAAGAAATACAAGCCCAAGTAAACAAAGCAGCTGCAATCTCTGGCGCTCTAAAATCCAAAATATGAAAATACAAAGACATGGTCATTAAGACTAAGATTAGAATCTATAAAGCATGCGTAAGACCAAAATAATAACATATGGCATCGAAGCAAGGGCAGACACTGTAAGGACCAAACAAGTTTTGAGGACTTCTGAAATGAAGACACTGAGGACGATAGCAGGCAAGACACTGAGAGATCGCGTGAGGAACATCGAAGCAAGGGCAGACACTGTAAGGACCAAACAAGTTTTGAGGACTTCTGAAATGAAGACACTGAGGACGATAGCAGGCAAGACACTGAGAGATCGCGTGAGGAACATCAGAATAAGAGAGATATGTGAGGTTAAGGATATTATAAGATGGGGCAAATAGCGAAAAAGGGACTGGTACGGTCATGTTCAAATAATGGACACCACCAGACTCCCCTATAATGTATTGCATAATCAGCCTCATGGGACTCGTCTTCGTGGAAGACCTCCTAAAAGATGGAAGGACAGCTGGGAATCTACCTCGCAGGAGGAGCAACACTCTGGAGAACAGATCACATAGGTCTACAACAAGGAAGAAGAAGAAGAAAACGCAATATAATGCCAGGCCACTTTTACTTTACTTTACATTTCCATCTGTGTCCCAAACTTCCACATTCAAACTTATATTTATTTCAAAATAGCGAAGTAATAATGATAATTATAATCTTACAAAATAGGGCTGAGCGCGCACCCTATCACGGAAGTGCGACATGATAAAATTAGCCATCAATTATAAATAACGGCCGGACATTTCACGCGTGCCAACTTACGCATTGCGAAAACATCTCATGAAACGAGACATGAATGAAATTAGTCGTAAAAAGTGTAAAATAGTATCAACGAACTGTCACTTTTTGGTGTACTTTGTAAATTGAACTAACCAACTAACCATCACTCCGTTTTACCGGATGGGTATGCAGAGAGGATTTCCCTCCACGGTGTTCTCTTCTGACATACCCTTCGAGATTTATCTACATTCCTTCATCATAACACGCACGCTCGTCGATTTTTCCAACTTCGAATGCGACCGCCTTTTAGTAATAGATTAATTTGGTTATGCCATGTTTTTTTGGCCGTCCTCGGATTATTTTTCAATTCACACTGCTTGCATACATTTTTTAACCATTCTTTTTTCATCCATTCGTTCCATATGTGCAATACCATCTCACTAACTCTTTCTTTATTTTATTTAGGACGCATTCACCCGCCTTACTTTTTTCTTTCTTCTTCATTAGGTAGTCTCTTACAGTGTTTTTCCGCTCATTCTTCTTAGTGATCTTATTTCTACGGCATTTATCCTACTTTCACCCTTCTTCCACCAACTCCAAGTTTCGCTTCTATACATCCATACATAGAACCCCATTTTGCACTGCCATCTTTACATTTATTTCATTATTTCAAAACAACTTTGTTTATTTATTGTTTCTTGAACAATGATGTAAAACCCATATTAAATAATTAATACGAATGAAAACTCATGTTTTTCTAGAAGTTTTATTATATTTTATGGGAATGACATGTTTCGCCCTTTTAAGTTATGTCAACTTTGTTTGTTCGATTTGGATATAAAATCCAACTACTTTGTGCCGATTGATTCGACTTGTTTGAAACTAATTCATATAATAAAGTTTTAACCCAGTCAAATTAATCGGCACACGAAGGGTTAGAAGGCAACCTTGTGAACAATTTCGAAGCCATTCAAATCGCGTACATTTCGGATTTAGAATACAATACTTGTCGGTCGTTACTTCGGTATATTATATTTCTATAGGTTTCTTATTAACTTCCTCTTCTAACGTGTCCTGTCAAGACCCCCGACACTGACTACCACCCGTGAGAAGGCGTCTCTGTCCCTGGCAGTTTGAAATAGCCTCTCAACACTCCTCAAGCCAGTCCAGTACCTTATTATTATTATTTTATTGAATCGCTCTTTACATCATTACAGCGCGAGCCAAGGTCATTTTATTGTCACGTGAATTCTACACCAGACCATAGACAGGGTGACAATCACACTGCTATCCCCAGAAATGGAACCCGGGACATTCGGGGTGGCAGTCAAAAGACCACGAAGCCACGTAGGTCGTCACCCTATGCTATGGAGCTAGGAGATGCCTCTTGCTAACACCTCTTCGATCCTTAATCTTTTCCTCAATGATCGTGTCGAGCGATTCATATTTTTCTCCCTTATCACATGTCCTAAATATGCCACCTTATAGGCTTTTTTTTTAAAGGAACACAGAAGTTCCCGCCACATACCCGAGGCTGTTATAGGGCGTAGCGGCGCCCTTTTGTCAGCCTCGCTCGTACACTCCCTAGGCCTGTCCCCGGTCCATCCGGGACTTACATTTAAAGACGGCGACAGCAATGGGGTGCCAGACCACATTTAATCTACCCCATCTTACTTCTATGCTCCGCTGTACTTTATTGAATAAATAAGCATAATATATAATACATAAACATTTGAGAAACATTAAAAAAAGATAAAAATAATGATACACCACAGCAATTTACAACGGGAAGATCGGGAGAGGCAGAGGAGACAAATGCGGAATGGGAAAAAAATGGGGAGTACAATTTTTGGCATGTAGGACAAAGGACGAGGTTTAGGAAGCATTTCATAATATTAAATATATATAAAAAACCACTGCACAAATTATTATAATGGCCGAGAGGGAGAGGAACGAGGCCCGTCACAGAGAAGCAACCCCCTCCTCCCAGCTGGAAAACAGCGCACCCTCAGAGGGCAATTTATCTTATAGGCTTTACTATTGGTCAACAATTCTCTATTAGCCATGGCTCTCTGGAGAACAGTTACGTTGGTGACCATATATGTAACATTTTGCGATGCAGCCACATTTCAAATGCTTTCAGCCGGTTCATGATACCAACATTAAAGGTCCATGATTCAACACGATACAAAAACCATTTTGCCATTCTCATTTGTTTATATCGTGGGTATTCTGCGAAAAAGCACTAAGTCAAAATTACTACTTCTGAGATAATTGATGTTCAATGTTTGTAAGGATATAATTTTTTTTATTATACTAAACATTACTAAGCCAATATAAAAAAAATGGTATATTGATCTATTGACTACATTTTATTTAATGGTTTAATAAATAATAACTGAACTATCAGCACATTTTTTTCAACATGATAATTATGGATTGACATGACTTAGTGCATTTTCGATGATACATAATACTATTATAGTCACTTTGTGAGAAATGTTTTATTTTTCTTTAATTAAAAAAGTTATGCAATAATTTTATCTTATGTACAGTACCTATTTTTTTTTTTTTTTTTTTAAAAGACTAATATCAAGGATTTAAATCAGTGATATTAGAATTTATTTTACAATCTTCAATGTGAGCAGAAAATAGCTCATTATTATGAAGAAGGAATCTGGTCGTGTCCAGGCTTGAACCCATGTCCCCTAGATCAGGAGCCAAGCGTTCTATCCCCTAGACCACCACCCGATTATTACATTAGGTAAAATAATAATTAATTAGTAAAAAGAGAAAAGAAGGAAAATAATAATTGCCACGTTTGCCCCTGAGTGAAGCATGTAAACATCACTTACTAGACATCTCCAGGATATCATGTCGCCGACCATCAATCTCACCTTTTTTCAAGTCAGTACTGCTCCATAAGCTCCGCTGAATACATCCAAATTTTGTTATTGATAATTTATCATCAAAAATTTATCCAGGGAATTTGCATTAAGTCCCTTGGTGCTTTTTCCCTGAACGGATTTATGTTATATTGACTTAACTAACTAACTAACTAACCATCACGCCATCTCCCCGAAGGGGTAGGCAGAAAGAATGGACTGCCACACTTTTCTTTCCTGACATATTTCTCTCGCTTCCTCAACATTCATACATCGTGTCATACACGCGCGTCGATTTCTTTGACTCCTCACATGGCCGACATTCAATATTTGATTTGTTTGATCGTGCCACGTTATCCTCGGTCTTCCTCTATTTCTGGTTCCATTTACATCGTTAACATATAATTTTTTTACCATTCTTTCTTCATTCATTCTTTCCATATGTCCAAACCATCTTAATGATCCTTTCATTATTTTGTTCATAACACCATCATTCGCACCCCATTCACTTCTTATATTTTCATTCGACACTATCATACACAGAATATCACACATTCGTCTAAGAGATCTCATTTCTACTGCATTTATTCTACTTTCATCCTTCTTTTGCTAGTTCCATGTTTCGCTTCCATACATAATTTTTTTAAATTTTTTTTATTGACTTATTACAGAAAATATCTCGACTTGTAGTGTAGATAGGACTTAGTGCGTTTTTGCAGATTGTAGAGTATTTTTTTAACAGTATAACCTCATCGTTAAGTCAAAACAGCAAAATTTTGACTTAGTGCTTTTTCGCAGAATACCCACGATATACTTGTAATATACATAAGAATGCGTCGCCTATACATTGTCTTTTCTTATGTTCCATTTGTGTAAAAAGTAGGTATATAAGTACTACCTATACGCAGTCCTATCCGGTCGCGTGCCTCTTCCTTATTGCCCAAATTCGTGAATAAACACTGTCAAACCCGATAACCTGAGACATTTTTTATCAAATTTACTTTTATTCGATCTCTATCAGTCGTTTGCGTACAATGAAGTTTGGAATTTTGCAGCGGAACCCGGAATATTTGAGTATAGGCGATAGAATATACTCGCGAGCCGTTTCCAATTTGCCTGTCCCTAAATAATAATACCGGCGAAGTGATCCGTTTCTCGGTTTTTTGGGTTATGTCCTGATTTAATATTCAATTGGGATTCTTTTCAACTCATTTAAATGGGAAAATATTGGCAAGAGTCGATTCAGGCTCGGTTCTGAATTGTAAATTTTCGGAGATCTGTGTATATTTCCGAGTTTTCGGTATTTTTCTGCGCTCCGAGTCTCCTAATCTAAATATCGTATTGGGTCGTAGAGCGAGTACATTTGCATATCGACTTATTCCCGGAGTTTTGATGAGGCTACTGCGCTGTCGATTTCCAAACTGGAGTAATTATCTCGGATTGTTTATCACTCCGCACTAAGTTCCGGCCTGCGGAAACTGTTAGGAGAGTGCGTGCCGAGTGGATCTCCGATGTGTGCCTCGCCCGAGCGTGTCTGCTCCCCTATTAGAAACTAATTAAGAGGGTCTCGTCAAATTAGCCGTATTCGGCAAGGCATTAGCGCCGCACTACAAATTCGCCGATCCTCGGAATCTCTCGAAACGAAGCGTTCTACTTACGGCACAATGGCTGATAGCTATTGTAGCGGGAAGTGGAGAGCCGCGGCGGAGAGCTGTCAGCCTGCCAGGGCGGGGGGAGCCGCCGACCCTTCATTCAGGCCGCCCGCCCCCGCCCCCGCCCCCGCCCGCCGCGGTCTCGCCGCCTCGAGCCTCAGTCCGCCCCGGTCCGCCTCCGGTGACTCTCGCGAGCGCCGCCCGCCGCACCCCTCACTTCGCGCGTGTCCCTAGCTCACACTGTTCGGAGACTTGACTTCTATGTTGTCTTCGCTCTCCGTGCACGGAACGAATGTCGCGCTGTTAGATAGATTGTCCCCGTACAAATCTGAGAAAAGCCACCAGCATCAGAGTATATTTCTCGACAAGAAAACTTTTTACCAGAACTCTTTCAAACAGGAAAACGTTCCTCAAAATCAGCGCCCCAAGAGGTCCAGGAGGTTTTACTCCACTCAGAAAACTAAACTCAGGAAAGCGGCGCCCCCTCGCTCTGCATTTACTTTACCTGTTCAATGTTTACCAGGGCCCCTGCTGCTGGAGAGGAGTGAGGGCTGCCCCCGGCACCGCGCGCCCCCGCCCAGCGCGCCCCGCGCCCCCCGGGAGTGCGAGGAGTGCGAGGCAGCGGCCAGCCCCGCGCCCAGTAGGCGCGTGAACACCCTCCACCTCGAGAACAAAACGTTGATTCAAATCAGGGAAGCCAGGAAAGTGACCGACTTTAAACGGATTCTCAGCTCTAATGCAATATTGCGCGGCGCGGTGCGCTCGCGAGCCTCCCTCCGCCTGCCGGAGATGTGCGGCGCTGCGGCCCTGAGCGCCCCCGCCCGCCCGCAGTCCTCCCTCTCCGCGTGGAGCGTGTCCGAGGCCTACGCCTTCCTGTTCCAGGGCCACCTGGACGCGCTGAGCGCCATCGCCAGCCCCTTCCCCGGGCGGCGCGGCCCCCGCTTCTACCAGCCGGGAGGGAAGTCCCGCACCAGCCCCGCGGGGCGCCGTCTCGCGGTCCCGGACTCGCGGCTCCTGGAGGACCTGTACCACCTCTCCGAGTACTGCGAGCCCTCCGGCGCGACCTCGCCGGCGCCGCTCGATGAGCCGCCGCGCAGCCTCCGATCCCCGCCTCTGTCGTACGCCAGCGACTCTCCGAACGGATGCTCCAACAATTTCAACGTCAACTTGAGCGATCTCATATCGGCCGGCAATAAGAATGACAATAGTTGGGTTAACTCGTGCGACGAAGTGAACCAGCCGGAGTACATCAGCGGGAGCATGAGCACGGGGGGGCAGGAGGGACCGCACAAGCACTGCCTCTGCCTGGAGGTGAAGGAGATCGACCGGGCGCTGTGCGCGCTGGAGCTAGGCCGGGCGGACGTGCCGCGGATCACGCTCAGCGAGTGCCGCCCGCTGTCGCCCTCGTCCTCGCCCTCGCCCGCCGGCCAGGCGCCGCCCTTCGCGCCCTTCTCGCTGGCCGTGCCCGCCGTGCCGTGCGGCGTGGAGAGCCGCCCGCCGCCGCCGCTGGCGGACTGAGCTCTTATCGCCCCTCGCGCGTCTATTATTTCGCTTCAAACATTGCTTTGCGACAGTGATATCTTTACGAAAACATATTTACGACTCGGAACTGTTGAAACGACATTAAAACACGTAAGTCACCAGTCGCGATACACGCGCGGACAGTGCGGACCAGAGAGTGAACAGTGAGACGGAACAGTGCAGTGTATTATGCTCGCCATCCAAGGAGAGCAGACGATGATGGGCGGCGACGACAAGTGCCCGAAGCCGCGGCCCCCGGAGGGCGGGGGCCCGCGCGCCCTCAGCCGCTCCAGCGCCGTGAGCCAGAAGTCCGTGGAGCTGAGCTTCTCCCCGGACGCGCCCGCCAACAAGTCCAAGCTGGCCACGCAGAGGTCGGTCCCGGAGTGCCAGAGCACTGTCAAGAGGGCTTTGGACTTGCGGAAGACTAAGAACTCTTCGATAGAGTCCACGATTAGCTTACCGAACCAGAAGTCGTTGGATAAGAAGCAGGCGACGCTTCACCACCAGAAGTCCATCAACACGCAGTCGGACATCATCCTCAGCGCCCAACATTCCATAACCGACGACCGCAAGGCGCTGAGGGACGCGCTGTACCAGGGCATCTTCCACCGCCACCGGAGGACCATCTTCGCCGTGGGCTCGTTCCTCCGCATGCTGAGAAGTAAGAACTCCAACTATGACTCTATCCGCTCCGACTCGGACGACGTATAGCTATAGTGATTGCTTTTTGTTTTGGATTTTCTAATGTTTGTTTTAAGATGATCCTTACAAAATACATTATCTCCGCGGCGACAACAGACAACAAAATAGAGCGGCTTATCGGGGGAAACCTTTCTCGTTGAGTGTACTTCCATCTGATTGAATGTACGGGGTGGCCGGTACTTCAACTGTCGTTATTGAGTAACGAGAGTAAATATTTGTTAATACTCCGCGCTGGTCGCGGATTTTATTGGCTACTGTCATCTCATTGTGTTCTTCAAATTGTTTAAAAACTAACTTTTTGATTGTTTATTAATTAGTATAAGGAACTTGTTAGTATGAATTAGTACGAAGGAACATGTCACATTCGATTTCGAAAATATGCATCACATTTTCATTAAACACAATTTTTGTGTGTTCAAAATCTTGAAGTGAAAAAATAGTATTTCAATTAGATATAACCGTATTTTTTTATTTAATAATTTTGTTTTTTAATTATTTTTGGAAATCATTGAAAATTTTTGAAAGTGAAGGAAATACTTGATACAAAGTGGAACTGAATTAATAAAAATCGAAGAGTTTACATCGCACCGTGATTGTAAAACCGAAACAAGTGCATATATACAGTTTGGAGATATGGGAGTTTAAAGACTTCATATTGCTTGGAAAAACTGTTTTTTTTTAATAAACCAATGATCTTTAGTTTAAAGTAATATAAATATAAACCGAAAATCATTGGTTTATTTAAAAAAAAAACTGTTTTTCCAAGCAATATGAAGTCTTTAAACTCCCATATCTCCAAACTGTATATTTGCACTTGTTTCGGTTTTACACTCACGGTGCGACATGAATTGTTTTTTCAGTATGTAAATTTATCTAATCTCAACAAGTAAGTACCGACCATCCTGTGCATACAAGTACCATGCAATAACCCAAAACTTTGTACAATGAACAATTAGATAGTAACTTATATTGATTGTGTGTATTTTGAATATTGATTTTATTATCAGAGCATTGAATCTGTAGTCAAAGGGCCCGATAGCCGGTCGCGGGAGAGATAATGTGTTATAAAAATGTTGTTTACATTATTGAATACATAATATATCTAATGCCCTTAATATTTGATAAGCCTAGAGGTTATCGTCAAAGAAATTGCCTGAGAACATAATATTGTGAGCCTAATATAGGAAATACAATATTGTTTCATACCACTACCTGTTAGCTCTTATGCATGTTATATTATGAGATAAATGAAACCCTCATATTTTTATACATCCAATTGAGACATATGGGAACACATACTACAGTATTTTAATAAACGTTGTGTTCGTAGATTGTAATTGCCTTGCAATATAATTTATATTTTCTTTTAATCGCCAATTTATTACTGCCTATGTCCAATCAGTTTCGTAAAGCTCAGCTAGTTTGATTGTATACTTGTTGGAAGACATTGGCAATCATAAAATAATCTGTGGTTCAAACAAATTATACAAAATGATATTGCAATAATTAATTAACTGGTTTGAGGTTGTTTTAATTATTATTATATAATGAATTATTTTAGATCATTAATTTGTTCGTTGACCCTGAATCCTCATTAATTTTTAATAAAATAAATATTTTATTCTCCTTAGTTCAGGTTATACTTCTTCTTCTCCTCCGTTTAGACCTTTTGTCTGTTCCTGTACTGGTCTTTCTTGGATAGTGGACTCCCAGCTATCCATCTCTTTGACGGTCTTCCAGGGGGACGGTAGCCTACAGGAATCTGATGCATCACAACGTGTGGAATTCGGGATGGATCCATCCTCTGCACGTGCGCATTCCAGTGTCTTCTGCGTTGTCTGCCCCATCTGACAATATCTTCCACTTTTGCAGACTTCGCAGATAGCCTTATTCCTCATACTATTCTCTAAGAGTCCTTCCTGCTATTATTGTCCTCAGCGTTCGCATCTCTCCCACCCACACTTTAGCCTTCGTTCACAAGAATACCACAAGGCATATATTCTTGTCTCAATGCCATAGTCAACATAGGCCTTACCCAGGTTTTGTATATTTTGATCTTTCTGTCAGTTCTTGTATATTTATTCTTCCATATGGTCTCCTCGAGACAGCCTGATACCACCGAAGCTTTGTTGACTTATATCCCATTATTTTGTTGACAAGGTCATTTTGACTAAGCAGATTCACTCCCAGATATCTAAATTATATTAAACTGTTTAAATGCTTTTTTTGTTAGTGATGTTTTTGATATCACAGAATGGCTATCATCAATAAGAGTTATATAATTATAATATGTGCGTCACTGTAACAAAAAGTTATTTCATAAATTACCATAATAATACTTCAATGTGCTCATTTATTAAATGTGCAAAACAGTTATATTTTAGACACTCTGACTATCCACCTAAAATGCATCACATAAATGCTATTAGACAAACAATGTAAAATGTGTAATTGATGTTTCCATATGTCTCAAATAATATTTAAAAACAAATATGTCTATGTATGTACAGATATGATAAGTATATTTTTTTGTAATTTTTAAGTGTTTTGTTTTGAGTATTTAGAAATTATTTATAGTTTTACCATCACCATACAATTGTAAGTCTGAAAGTGTTGAATATGATATAGTAGAAACCAATCTAAACGTTGTGAACCAATGCACCAGCAAAGTATTTGCCTGTTAACCTACTGATTCCTGTTCGCGAGCAGTTGTTGCGTTCGCCAAAGTATTAATTTTAATGTTTGCAAATTTGGAAGATCATACTTGCTTTGAGGTGTCTAGATCATAGGAGCTGTACATATTGTAAGATGTAAGAGAGATTTATATATTAAAATGTTTTTATTTGGTGCCAGGGTATCGCTTTTTATATATTGTGATCGGATGTGCTGAGACTGCTACGATTTTCAACGTGAAATATTTTCAGACATTCCTCGCAGCGGTTATAATGATTTTATTAAATGTATGTAAACTCAGTGTTTTTATTAAGTGTATTAATCAACATAATAAAACTCCCGTATTAGCATATTTCGTGGGATGAAACAATGGAATTTCATTGCATGAAATGACTATTCAAATAATACAACTTTTTATTTTAAATTAATAACTTTTTACTTCTCTTCATTCTAATGCTAATTTATATTGATTTTAGTATTGGACTAACTCTGTGATAATCATTTGTGACACATTCTTGTATTTTTATTCCTCCATCTTTAAAGAAATTCAGGAAAAATAATATGTTCATTTTTAAAGTGCCATTTTCATGGTGTAATCACTTCAAAGGCACCCCCTAGTATCCCCAGAACATCTATTATATTTCCTACCAACAGTGTATGTAACAACTTACCATATTATAATGTTGGTGTTTTCCGTATTCTGTTTATCAAAGCAATTTACAAAAGTACAGTTTTATAATTCTGTATTCTCTTCCATACTCTTTGTTGCCATATATTTATCCACCATTACTTTCCTTAACCAGTACAAGGAAAACCAACAAACTGAATACAAGTCGTCCGCTCTGTATAATTTATAAAACACATTTTACTTTATCGACAAATCACCAATAGAATATAAATAGTTTCATTTTTATTAAACTACAGACATTTATGTTGTGGGCTACTTTGTTTTGTGGAATAAATATACATCTAGTGATGATGTTACTGTTACACAATTCAGATTGTGACATGTTTTGAATGCATAATCATACATAACTTATCTTATTTATATAAAATTATATATTCAAAATAATAAAATGAATCATTAAGAGATTTATGAAAACTAATTTAAGTAAAGTGTTTCTTTTGAAAATCATGATGTATTTTTCTTAGCAAATTCTCCGTAGTTTTTTTTAAGAATGTGTATCATCGTTATTTTTTAATAAATACATTATTTTTATTTAACCCTTCTATCAAATCAAACTCTCAAAAGTCACTACAAACATATTTACAGTTTAAGACATCTATTGAGAACAGGTAAGATACCAGGAACGCATGAGAGATGGTTCAACTTTAGAAATACAATATACTCTCTAAAGTCAAGAGTATTTTTCTTCTAAACGTACTTTCACTAATAAGAAAGACGTCGATCTCCAAAGCGATCATGTTCAGCAGTTTGATTACTCTCCGCACCGACATCACCAGAGGGTACATGTATAACTATTGATGCTGAGTTAACCTGTAAACACAAACTCAAAAACGTACTTTCTATAAGAAGATTATGCCATATTAATTTGTTAAGGCAGAGCCTTTGAAATATTTAAAAGTTTTTTATTACATTATCAGATTTTAGATTGAATAAATGAAATTATTTTCCGCATATGTATATTTATATTATACATGTATTAAACTAAAACAAAAAATAGACATAGATTGGAACCCAATGATTAACACACAAAGAAAGCATGAGGTGGAATTAAAGCTCATATAACCTCACCAGCGAAATTATGAAATAACAGGGTATTTTCTTCTGACTCTCTCTACATAACAGTGGATATTTTGCATATTTTCACATTGCAAATCATGAGCTTATCAAATTATTACTCGTAACGCTAATACATAATCTTACATGTATATACATAGATAATGCTCCTGCGTACATTATATTATCCTTGTGTGTGTGCTTACATACTATTAAATATGAACTGATATATGTACGACCTTCATAGCCGAGTGGTAAGTGCTTTGACTGCCACCCCGAAGGTTCCGGGTTCGATTCCCGGCGATGGCAGTGTGATTGTCACACGGTCTTTGGTCTGGTGTAGTCACGTGACAATAAAATGGCGATAGATTAGCTTACCTATCACATGTCACGAGAATCAATATGATAACCCTTTACATCGATTTGGCTCGCGCTGTAATGATGTGAAGAGCGATTTAACAAAATAATTATTATAATAATAACAATATAAGAGTTATGCTCAAATACCAATAACTTTAACGGAACTATTTATATTAAACAAAACAATAATAGTTTTTCCATCAATAAGAGAATATTACCATTTTATGAGATTTTTTAAATTAATAATGTAATTTGTATCTCAAAAAGTTTTCAATAATAAATTAATAATTTTGCTGGAGTCATGAGCATTTTAATTTTTGTTTAAAAATCATAACATTTTGTGGAAAACACAATACTTTCACCGGCACAAGTAAATCTTTATAAAATGTTAATTTAGGTGGTATTTGAGCTGCTCTTTTTGAATCTTCATAATAATCTAAAGTAAAAGGCATCAAAGCAAATATTTGCGGAACATTTCCTCTTCATTTGAGAGTTAATCATTAGTTCTTTTCTATTGAACAAAAGACACACCCAGCGGGTTCCTCCTTCTCAATTCTCAAAACATTTGTACATTTACTCGTACTATAAGACTCCACACATCAGCATCACTTGAATAAGTATTTATATGCATTTGGTTGTCCCAAATTGACTGTTAAAATTATATAAAAATGATACCTTGTTAATAGTTGTTAGATTGAGCTTTTGTACCAAAAAATTTGCTAAAAATTAATTATTACACATACCTAGGACATAAAACAATTTTGTAAAATCTTTAATATCAAGTATGATAAAGACTTTGTTATTTTAAAGTACATAAAACTATTTTATATATATACAAATGTTTTTATTATTATTATTACAGAATTCATTTTAGTGCAAATATTCAAAAACACATTATTTTAAACAGGTAATACTTAAAAAATCTTTATTGTACTTAGTTATGTGTTATTATTATTTATCTACTAATTTTACAGAACATCAAATAATCCAGAAGTATTGCGTGAGTGTATACTTCACTTAATCATTTCAGCTTAAAGTTTAATGTTACCCAATTGACAAGAGGGGCTATTGGACGGACTTAAGCGTGTCCATTATTGTAAAATAGCAATTTAAAACAACAATGAAATATGTTTCGTAAAACAATACTCCTTAAGACACTTCTTATTATTTCCTTGTTCTGTGACTTACATAAAATTTTATTTGTTAGTAATCAAGTGCACTGAGTTAATTTAATTTATGAATTTAAAAAGTCGCACCATAGATAAATATTGTCTATAAACAAATCTTTGTGATTAGTAGTTTGCCTTTGAAACATTGTTATTTGCAAATAAGTTGCGAAGTATTAAATGTATTTTACAACACCAAATTCATCTCCAGTGATATAATAAATATGTGTTAACACGGTTGTTATTTATTTCTTGGATCTTGGGTATATTCTCAGCCTTTAATCTTTCTCCAGCCCAACATTTAGGAGATCGTTCAGTTATCCTGAAAAGATCAAATGCAACTCTCTTAGAAACATCATTTACAGAAGAAATCATAGGACAGAGACATGCCCAAAATTCAAGTAATGAATCAAAAATGTTTTAAATTTATATTTTACAAAAAAAAACTGATAAATTTGTGTCTTCCGGAAGAAAACGGGAATCAAGAAATCTATGAATAATGAATTATACAAACTAGCAGTAATCTTCTTTTGCAAAGCCTAGAGCTTTTCTCTTCTAAACTATGTGCAGTGACGAGCCATTTAAAATCTTCTTCCATCTTTGTTCATTTTGCTACTTACCATCTCTATTGTTATTTTATTTATTTTAACAATGTGCGTACATTATCACAGTGAGTTAGATTATTTCCTTACATCTTGGAAATGTCTTCCATATATTGTAGTTACATTAGCAACCATTTGGTATGAATCATTGCAGTCTCCATCCTAATGATTGATCTGTGAGGTGGATTTGTTGAAAGCCGAGCTCTATCAGATCTAGCGCTGCTAGCTCTTAAGCAAATGAAGTTCTTCTTCTTCTTCTCCAGCCTTCTTCTCTTCACTGCTGGATATAGGCCTCTTAAAGTTTCCTCCACTCGTCCCAATCTGTCGTCACTCCCTTTCTTTGTCCAAGGGTCCATTGAAGTATTCTGAATGTCCATCGGGTACTGCCTTGTTTGGCTATATGTCCAACCCACTACCACTTCAATTTAGCTGTACAAGTCTCCGAGACAAAATAGGAAATGGATAAATAAGACACCGAACCAAAGTTGCATTGTCATAAGCGAATTTTTAATAACCTGACATTTAGCAGCCAACTCTGAATAGTGACATAATATATTATTTTAGATAGCTTTAATCTCAGAACTACCAATCATAAAAGAGATGTCAAGAAACAAATACACACCAAGATCCAAGGAATAATGCAAACTTTAAATGCAAATAATTGAAAGGTCACTTCCTAGTAGATATAATAATAGATCTTGACCTAATTGTGATCAAAAAAGTAATGTGCATGACAGTCGCAGTAATCGCTTTATTTACTTTTTGCAATATAAGGTCAGCACTTGTGCACTATATTTATGCAGGGTTGCTTTGTTATCAATGCATACTGGATATTTATTTCTGGATAGGGACAACTAATATTTCAAATTTTATATCCCCATTATCTGTTTTTAATTTTTTAAATACATTAGAGAAAAAGATTAGCATATATTAAATGTTTAATTTGGAACCTGTAAAGATGAACTGCTTCAAAAGGAAGATCCTCCGCAGAATCTTCAGACCCATTAAGGATGGTCAGACGTGGAGAAGGAGATACAACACAGAGCTCTACGATCTACGAGTATACCAGGACGTCAGCGTGGTCAAGTTTATAAAGATTAACAGACTGCGCTGGCTAGAGTCTAGGCTTGCACCGCATGGTGGATCTGAAGCTCCTCAAAAGAGTGTTGTATGACAATCCAGTAGGGTGAAAAAGCGTCGGCAGGCCGAGAATGTGATGGTTGGATAGTGCCATGGCAGACTGTTGGCAGGCAGCCAGAGACAGGACGGGATGGAGACGTTTCTTGGAGGAGTTCTTCACAATTATTTATTTGTTTCCTATGAAATTGTCATGACAGCTGTTTTGCCAGCCTCCACATTGGCTTCATTAGATGTTACAAATAACGATGCAACAAATGCTGTTTGTAAACATCTGATTATGGCAACACAGGTTGACAAAACAGCTGTTGTGACAATTTCATAGAAATTAAATAAATATAACGGCCTTTGTGGCAGAGTAGCAAGAGTTATAACTGCCACAATGAAGGTCCCGAGTTTGATTCCCGGGAATGATAGTGTGATTCTCACACTGCCTTTGGTCTGGTGCAGAATTTCACGTGACAATAAAATGGAGATAAATTAGCTTACCTATCACATGTCATGAGAATCCATAATTAGCTAAAAAAACAGAAATTGGGTTCAATGGGCCTGTTGTCCATACCACAACAAAAAAAATGTCACGTTATAATATAACGTGACATTATAACAGTGTTTCAAATTAAACAGTTAATAATGTGGAAGTATCATAGTGGTTCCGTCAAAATAAGGGATTTTCATATACACGTAAATACACACATGTCTTTGACCTTCCTTGACTTCTCTTTACATTCGCACTTACTTATAGTTTTAACCATAAACACTGTAAAATATTATTTTTTTAATCATGAATATTTCAAATTCGATAAGTATTAACAATAATTTCACCCTAAACAAACTGGCAACCCTGCTAAATACAAATCTTATTTACCCTCAATTCTGTTAACTTGATTAAATTTATATTGAGCGCAATTACATGGTTGTATTGTCAAAACATATTTTGATATATTTGTAATGTGAAGATTTTAATATTAGGTCAAGCTCTGGTTATTAATTCTTCACACCACAACCAGATTTCTTCCCGTATCTTCAAAATACACATATCAGTGAAAATATTAAACTTCTGGCGGATCTGTAGCCTGGTGTATTCTAATTGGTTCCATTATCTGCTGTTGTGAGTTGTTGATTGTCACTTTTGATGAGCGTTTATTTTTTAGGGCAGATTTGTAGTATTATCACTAGAATTCACATATCTAGAATTTTTAGAGATTTTTATGCATTGTTAAAGCCATTTGTTAAAAAAAGTTTGTTATTGAAATTTGTTTGTAGAAGATTATATTGTAGCTAGTAAAAATAAAAATAAATACATTAATGCATGCGGAGCACTGACCGGAACAGTGGTAACGGGTGAACCCAAATGGCGGACGCCTGTCCAGGTCAGGCCCTATACCATTCAGTTTTAAGTAACTAGTCACTGATGAACCTTTCCCTGATGGTTAAACCCCTCCTACTTACTTAAAACCAATCGGTATAGGGTCTGACCTGGACAGGAGTCCGCTGTTTGCGATCTCCCCTCAATACTGTCTCTGCCAGCGCTCTGCAGTCAAAGTGTTCAGATTATTTAAGATTATTTTGAATCTACTTGTATGTCTTGTAGTTCCCATCGATTTCCGCAGCTCACTATTGTCAAAAGTATGGCTGGAGCTACTAGACAAACAAATAAAATTAAATAAATATGTTAAATCTGTAATTATCATTTTATTTTTATTATTTCCAATAACTTAGTGTTGATTTATTTGAAGTTGTATAAATGATTCCCCTGTATATTAAATAAAAACTAAAACCAGGTTAAGTTTTACAAGCTATAAGTTATGTTAATTAACTAACAAAAATGTATAATTTTAATTTAATGCTTTAGAATAGTGTATAAGTTTCCACTGGAAAATATGATTTTTTAAATATTTAGATTGTATACTCGTATGTATTTAAAAATTATACTTTCCTTGCTGGACAATTTTTATCATACTATTTTATTTAAATTAAATCCTTTATTTTTTATAGTTTGTTTTAATTAATTAATATGTTTTTTTAGTTTGTTAATTGAATTATAAATATGGTTAGCTTGTTATTTTATATTCTTACATCTGGGTATATGAATACAATCTTTCTCCCTCCCCCCTGACACCGAGAGTTATGTGAATTGCGTAATTGTGTTTAAAACATTTTATAAAAAACAATTGTTAAGTTATATTGTAAAGGTGGAAAATAGAAGAGTGTTTTCAATAAAGCGAGTCCTTTCATTTCAGAATATTTTATTATCTCCGAGACATCAAGAGTTACAGTCTTATACACTTTGGTCCCTAGGCTTTCATTTGGTATTTCTCTAACATTCCCACAGACACCTATGTACAACGAACACGTAACATAATTAAATGGTAACAATATGTACGACTGGTAATAATATGTATAAATATATATAATATGCATATTAATTAAACTAAACTTATAAGACACACATTTCCTCTATTAACCCCTTAAGACACACACACACACACACACACACTTGGGACAATCCTAGAAAGCTTATAAAAATGAATATCCCTTATAAATTAATATACAGCTTAATCTGAGATCCCTGGGTGAGATCTGTAATCCACACGACACCTAATAACAGCCTGCTCTCTGCAACTTTCAGTGTTTATGTATTCACAAACATAATTAAACCACCGCATAATGCGTCCGATGGCCCTGAAATCAAATCTAGATCCTACACAACATGATGTAATTTTAAACCTGATGAAGACCCGGCCACTTGATTCGGATATATCATAGAGATTACTTTCAGATGAAACAAAATTAAACTGCCACGAAAGGAAAATCAACACGGATCTCTAGGATCTATTCCAAGATGTCAAATGTGGTCAAGTTTAACAGATTAAGCTGGCTAGGTCATTTGCACCACATGGGGAATATGGAGCCCTCCAAAAGAGTGTTGTTTAACGACATATCATAGGGCGCGAAGAAGCATCAGCGGACCAAAACTGCGATGGTTGAATGGTGTCGTGGTAAACTGTCGAGCCCTGGGACAGTAAAACTGGAAGGTGACAGCTACAGACAGGACAGGATGGAGAATATCTTTAAACTTCAGCAGATTAGCCGATCAAGCTGTGTTGTAAGGGATATACATTTTTAATTACACTGACTGATAGAATTTAATGGCACTTCAAGAAAGGGGCCGATTCAAATGAATATTTTTTTATTTACCAAAAAGAATTCTTCCTTCCCTTTTCAGTAAGTACTGTTAAACTGAAATGAAACCATTCTAGGATAAAACATTATTTAAAATAATATATACACACAATTTAAAAACAATTGGATATGTCTAGGGGTTAAACTGCCTCTCACAATGAACTCCATTTACAATTTCTGTTTACTTCTGGGAATTGTGTTTAAGAAAACAGAAACACGCTTCTCCTTTTCTTAGAAACACAAAAACTTTCCACGAGATACTTTTTACAAGTTGCTACTTTTCTCGGCTCCGGCGTTTAGAGAAAATTTTACATTCACATACAACTTTATAACTGTCTTAACACTTCGTATATATACTATGACACTTACTCAATTACATACATGGGAGTCATTTGACAATGACACACCCGAGTACATTTATTTTTAACAAGTTTTAAAAAATATATTTTTAAATAACTTGTAATATAGAGATTTGGTTTTCTTTTAACAACTCCTGGTAATCCACGGAGTTTACCTTGAGTAAAATATTATTTACCGCAATTGAATTGAAAAAAATTAACTAACTATATTAATCTCAGAGGGGAGGCAAAGAACAGTGGTGTACAACCCACAGTTGTTGGCTTTAGATATAATATTAAAGTCAAAAATTATTATGTGAAATTGTACCCGAAATGTAATGATGTAGCAAAAAATACATAAATTATATTTTATGTTATTAATTTGAGGCCATACATTATATCCGAATTAAGGAGGCCTATCCAAAAAAATTAAGATAGCATTGCACAATGGTATTCTTGTGCCGACCCTTATGTATGGAAGTGAAGCATGGAACTGTCAAAAGAAGGATAAAAGTAGAATAAATGCAGTAGAAATGAAGATTTTTCAGACAAATATGTGGTAAATGTATGATAGAGTGTCAAATGCCAAATATAAGAAGTAAATGTGGTGCTAATGAAAGTGTTTGAACAAAATAATGAAAGGGTCTTAAAGATGGTTTGGACACATGAAAAGAATGAATTAAGACAGAAGAAGAAAATATATGTAAACGATGTGAAAGGAACATAAATAGAGGAAGGCTGAGGAAAACGTGGCACAGTCAAATATGAAATGCCGGTTACGTAAGGAGTCGGAGAAATCGACACGTATGTCTGAATGTAGAGGAAGCGAAAGAAGTATGTCAAGACAACATAATGTGGCGCTCTATTCTTTCTGCCTACCCCTCCAGAGTGACGGAGAGTTTTTTCTTAATCTTTGTCAATGTTACCATATGTAATTTGTTGCAAAAGTTAATTAAATTGATTTAATATAAATACTGTTAAATATAATAGATTGTTAATTTAAAAAAATATCTTCTCTTCGAGAACCATTTTATGAATAGCAACATCAAAGACCATTTTGATTAGCAATCCTCAGGATACGGCGTGAAATTGAAAAAAACTTTCAGACAAATCTGAGGCCATGGGAATAACAGAAACAGTCATAAATTTATATATACACAAAAAACTACAATGAAGAAATATTCACTACGTAATAATATATAAAGCATTCACAATAGAAAAAAATCCTAAATAAATAAAGAGTGTATTTTATAATTGTCAACATATAATAAAACTAGATTAAAATTTTTATTTACATTATTTTTCTATTTAGAGAGAAAAAATAATTATACATGTCCTTGGAAGGAACGAAACGTGGATACATCTAAAGTTACATCACAGTTAACTTGTTCACTATGAAATGATTTATTTATCTAAGTGGAGAGTTGATGGGGGACTCCTGTATGTTGCTGAATAATTAACTGAGGAGAATACAGGCAACAAGCAAATAGGTAATGTATTCATGAAATAGGATGAATCCAATACAAATTATATACAACAATTCTTGATTGGAACTGTACAACAATCACTTTAATTTTATCCACTAGTTCGGGTGACCTCACCATTCTTCAAAAGATAAAAAAATTATTTGTTAATTCATTATCATCGAAAGAGGTTCAAGGTTCACTTAAAACTATTTGATAAAAATAGAGTGGAAGAAAGCACTGTTTTTTATTACTTTTACATAAAAAAAACAAAAACTAACAATGTATTTTTAATAACTAATGCAAGGAAGTAAAAAAATGTGATGTAGAACAGTCAGCTAAATTTATTTATGTGATTATAGAACACTTCACAAGAACACAGTCATCCCAGCTTCTTTTTTTAATATTAATAGTATATTTAGATACATTGCTAACGTTAAAAATGTTATCACCGGCAACAGAAGTTTTTATACAATTTCCACCAATGTGAGAATAAATTAACTGAACTAACTTGTTATTACGAGGAATAGTCTTCTATGCTTGAACTCATGCCCCTTGGATTATGAACCAATTGTTTCCAATTTATAAAACTACACCTCTGATTTATTAAAAATATTATGAATACAATAATATTTATAACATTTTAAATAAAATAAATAAATACCATTTTGCAATAATTAATAAAAAATAATAATTTTGTGAAGAAAGAATCTTCTATATGTTTTAAACTTTGTGGTGACATATTCAATAAGTATAAATAAGCACAAATAACTTAGTTAACACCACATTATTATGAGTATATTTATTTGTCAAATAAATATACTCATAATAAAGTGGTGTTAACTAAGTTATTTGTGCTTATTTATACGTAAAAAATAATTATTTAATTTTCAAATGAAGCTATCACATTGTGGTTATATATTTTAAACTTATAGGTATAAAATAATAAAACATATCATTTAATTTAACTACGGTATGGTTATTGTAATTGATGCCAACTAGTTTTGCTTGTACCCAAGCTTCATCAGAGCAGTATAATAACTCCCTAACTAAATAACAATACAGTGACCGACCTCAATTATAATAACTATACCATACAAAGTGTTTTATTAATTTATACAGGTATATATAAGTTTAAAAAATGGAAAACAATGGGAAACTACCACATCAAAAAGGACCAAGTGGCATCCCAAGAACCAGCAAAGATATTAATAAACTTTGCTGCAAACCAATCCCAGGATTGAAACTTAAGAAGAAGAAAAAATAATTATATCAATATTTTGCATATTTAATTATAGTTTTATGTAACAATTATTGTATTTAAAATATTCCTAACAATGTTATCCAAAGACTTTGCTGGCATGCCCAAGTTCCTACGTACTAACAAGGTAATAAGGCCAGTAGAATTGATCGAACCCATCAAGGATTATATTAAATATCTATGGGAGACGCAGAAGTCAATATTAAAGCGGTGTCTCATAGTTAGTATTATTGGTGTCGAAGAGGACTTTGAACTCCGTGAGCATGATCTCGATGACGAGGTTCTGCTGCAGGCAGCCGATGGATATGACGTTCATCATCTCGGGCGGCGGCCACAGCAGGGTGGGGCCCAGCACGATGGACAGGTTGGCGATGTGCATGCGATTCTTGGCTTCCCGTTCTGTAACCCTGAAATAAGAATACGGTAAGATTAGATTTTAATCCTTTATTGCATGGTGTAGCAAATTTGCTACAAACCGAATCTACCAATATTTGAATTTCATAACTATTCTTGTTGTACTTTACACTCCACATGGCTCATCTACCTATTAAAGTACACAAGACTTCGCTAGTGGTGCTAGTTTACAAAAAAAAACTATTTTACTTTGACATTTGGTTGACGATTGACCTGCTTCAATAACTGCCAGTTTATTAGACACATTTTGAGTTTAAAAAAAGTGTTCTGTTAATGAATAAAAAATGGCAACATTACCAGGAAAGTATTTATATCACAGTCAATTATTTATTGTATGTAATAATAAAATAAATTATTACTGTTAAAATTTAAAACACTGTTATATATCACAATTTCTTTTTATTTACAGAGTGTCGCGACAGCTGTTTCGCCAACTGATGTTGGCATCATCAGGTGTTACAATAAATATGTTTTAAATTTTAACAGTACCTAATAATGTTGAAGTATAGTGTTTCGGCCAAAATAATGGACTATTTAAAATTTATTATGAAATATTATAAATTTTAGTTTTCTAATAAATAAACCACAAAACATTTGTATTGATATGGGTATATAAATAAACTAAATTAATATTTTTCATTATTTTCCCATTCACTATTTTACAATAAATAACTTAAAATATTCTTTGTGTTAAAATTTAAAAAAAAAATCACAAGAAGGGTTAGGCCATTAAATATAGCGAATGGAATCAAATTTCAAAAAGGAGAAGAATATCCCATTTATTTTCATCATCACAATCGTTACGAAAGTTATTGTACCTTAAGAGATGCTCCAGTAAGTATTTCAGAGTGTGTCGGTTGCACTCGGGCAATTCTTTCGCTATCTCTTTGAATTCCTGCAGTCGGGCGTTGTAGTCAGCAATAGCTGGAACAGAAAATATACATGTGAGTACATACTTTTCTTCTTTCGGTGCCGTGTCAGGTCCCCCCAATGTTGGCGATCACTGCAGGAAAGGCATCTCTATCCTGCGCCACTTGGAACAGGTTCTAAACTCTTGTTATTCCTGTCCACTATTTGATGTTCCGCAGCCAGGACAGCTGCCTTCTACCAACTCCCCGACATCGCTCCACTTTACCCATTAATATCTGTGGAAGGAGGTGGTATTTTTCTCCCCTTAGCACATGACCCATTTAGCAGACCCCCTTAGCACATATTTATCATTTAATGTATATCAAAAATTCATTATAAATATATATTTAGTTTTATTCTAAGTGATTTTTAGCTTTGACCGGTTTCCACAGCTCACCAGAAGTTGGCAGTGAGCTGCCGAAACCGATATAAATCAAGGGGAATCGTCTCAATCGTTATCGAAAAATTAAAAAAGGATCCTTAAGATGGTTTGGACATATGGAACGAATGGATGAGAGAAGAATGGTTAAAAAGTTGTACACAAGCAGCGTGAGTGGGAAAAGAAGCCGAGGACGACCGAGGATAACATGGCATGACCAAATTAATCAATTACTAAAAGACGGCCACATTCGAAGTCGGAATAATCGACGTGCGTGCATGGTACGATGTAAGAATGTAGAGGAATCCCGAGAGGTATGCCACTACAGAGCATGGTGGCGATCTATCCTCTCTGCCTGCCCTTCCGGGGAAATGGCGTGATGGTTAAGTTTGTTAGTTTATCAAGGGGAATAAAACTTAATAAATATATTACAATGGATTTTTTTTTTCATTATTTACAATGAACTTCTTACAACATATTATGTCATTCATATTTTATATACGAGTATATTATTAAACATAATTGACATCATACAAATTATGGTAACCAGAATTTCATGTGTATAGTGCAATTGGAAATTGAGAATGATGGAATGCGTGGAATTGGTATATAGTTGAAGTCTATATTGAACAAGGGCGGATCCCTCTCTTCAGCGGCACCACCCTAGGCAGGATGTAGGAGGTACTCACAGGTGGCATCCAGGACACGCTGGTAGAGGCGGCAGGGGATGACGGGCTCCTTGAGTTCGCGGAAGAAAAGCTTCAATGCTCCTGCCAGCACATGAACGTCGGTATCCGGTTTCTCCAGGACACTGTAGTTGTTTTTATCAATCTGAAACATTTATTATGGATGATCATATCATAGTTTCATATCATATCATAGATAGAATGGTAAATACTTTGACTGCCATACCGAAGGTCCCGGGTTCGATTCCCGGCGATGGCAGCGTGATTGTTACACTGTCATTGGTATGGTGTAGAATTCCCGTGACAATAAAATGGCTTAGCTACCTATCACACGTTTACTATTACGAGAATCAATATGATAGCTTACCCCTTTACATCGATTTGGCTCACGCTGTAATGATTGTAAAGAGCGATTCAACAAAATAATATTATAAATTTAGATAAACTTAAGGAGTTAAACACTGTGGAATTCCATAATGACATTTTTTTTAAGAATTAAAACAGTTTTAAGGATTAATTATATCTCAATAGAGACGACGATGTAAATTGTTTTTTTTTTTTTTGGAAACAGAATATGGTAGTCGAGGCGTTTACAGGACTTATGACCTGTCATTGGTTGGGTTAAGCGATCGCTTTATGTTAACAACATTCCCCATTCCTTCTTACGACCACCACGTCTGACAATTTTTTTAAAGATTATATATGCTACTATGTCAAAAAAAAAACAATTTACATCTTCGTCTCTGTTGAGATACAATTAATCATTAAAAATGATTAACCCGCAATGGGTAAAATCCAGTATTTCGTCACCTGAGAGTAAGAAGGTTCCAACTGTCAAAAGCAAAAAGCTGAGAAAAATTAAGTCAAGGATTTGTTGGTTTCGGGTGTGTATCTTGGAATAAAAGGGTTCCATCTGAAGCAGAAGACACTCTTTTGTAAGCGTGTAAATTTTCTCTGGCGACAGTTGGAATAATAAATTTCCAAGTGTAAATAAATCCTTCTTCAGTGAATGATCAGATGGAACTTGATTATTTTCGTAACACCAAAATGTCGATACTGTTACATGTTTTTTTTTTAATTGTGCGTATAGATAAGGTAAGTAAGAACCCTTTTCACGAAAAAAATCCAAATTTGAATTTTTGTTAGTTGGAACCCTCTTACTCTCAGGTGACGATTTGTCTACAAGTATTTTTATACATTAAAAAAAATTAAAGCGGTGTTTTTTCCACATTTGAGTTTATTTTTCTCCACACCACACACGAATCATCGTAGGGATTGTACCATCGTAGGGTTACATCGGGAGAAGGATATATCGTTCTCCCGATGATGAAGGTGCAAAAAACTGTCAAAACATATCGAGAAAAATAAACTAAAAATTAAAAAAAAACACTGTTTTAATTCATGAACAAATCGTAATAACAATATAGCTTGACGGGATGACAAGCTACAGGCGTATGTCTCACCTCCATCCTGATCTTCTGCACCTGGCTGAGGTTGCCCGAGGCGCGGTAGAGGCCGTCCGTGTCCATGTGCTCGTCGCGCGCCTCGATGGCCGCTATGCAGCGCCGCACGAACTCGGGCACCAGCGCGCGGTCCTTGGCGCACACCTGCTGCAGGCTGCACCCGAACACCGCCTCGTCTGCAACGCGACCCATAGTCAGACAATGTACCCTCCGCAACATTCCTCACACTACCCGTTCTTAATTCAAATTTAAATTTCTTTAGAATATCTTCTATATTCGCCATACTTTGTGTTGTAATTGCTTTATTTCACTTTTTCTTTTTTTATACACTTTATTTATACAACACTTACATTAAAAAAAATTAAATTATATAGACATGTTTCGGACAACCAGTCCTTCTTCAACAGGTCGTTTGAACCCAATTACTGTATACATTTATTTTTTAGCTATTATATTGATTCTTATGACATGTGATAGGTAGCCAATCGATCGCCATTTTATTGTCACGAGAATTCTACACCAGACCAATGACAGTGTGACAATCACACTGCCATCGCCGGGGATCGAACCCGGAACCTTCGGAATGGAAGTCAGAGCTCTTACCACTCAGCCACGAAGGTCGTATTATAAAGATACATATTTTTTAAATATTATAAAATTGTTTACATGATCTGACAGATGTTATAAAGATTTATTTTCGAAAATTAAAATTACATAGACATGTTTCGGACAACCAGTCCTTCTTCAGTGAAACACATTATAAAGATACATATAATCTGACATATGTTATAAAGATTTATTTTGGAACCTTAGAATAAATAGAATAACACTTGCACTGGCACAGCGATGGTACCGGGTTTGATTTCTTCTTCTTTAATGTTGTATACAGTAATTGGGTTTAAATAAACTGTTGTATATAAATGTGGAAAGCAACGGGAAACTACCACATTAAAGTGGCATCCCAAGAAACAGCAAAGATGTTAATTAACTTTGCTAGGATTGAAACTAAAATTAATTAATTATCACAACACTTTAATTTTTTTATTTGCAGACATGCTTCGGTTCTTTTTCCGAAAAGGGACCGAAAACATGTCTGCAAATCAAAAATAAAGAGTTATAAAATTACAAAGTGTTATTATATTTATTAATATGTGAATCCACAACACAACTTTATGGCGAATATAGAAGAAATTCTAATTTATTTATTTATACAAATATAAAAACATATAAATTGCCTATTTGGAAGAATGCATCTATACGTGAATATTTGGAGTATTTTAATTTTGAATATTGTTTGCATCGATATGAAAAATGTCGATCTCCGAAGCGATCTTGTTTGATTGCTCTCCCTTCGGCATCACCAGAGGCAGGTTGGTTTTGCATGTTGGGAATTAAGACATTCAGCAAGGGCAACTGTAGGTACCACAATTTTATTTTATTTTGAGAGCCAAATTTATTTATGGGAATCGTGTTTTTAGATGTTGGTTAATACTGTTTTCACTGAATAAAAAATATATATCATACTTTATGATCATCTTACACGTTGATTTATTTTTTTAATTTTATTATGTTTAATTTGAACAAAAGCTTTGTATTTCCATAGAATGTTTAGGTATGTCATGATTGTTTATTGCTGTTTTTCGTGATTTTAATTTCATTCACCATCTCAAAAAAATCATGTAATCTTGCATAATTTTTTAAACAATAAAAACAAACCTTATTTTCCAGAACATTCCGAGGAATTGATCGGACTTACCATCACAATAATTATTATTAATAAAATCGTAATATTTATCAAAAATAAAATTATTATAAAATAAAAAAATCTAGCCTTATTTTGTGAGTCTAACTTTAAATCAAATAAACAAGAATTAAGTGAAGAAATTTGGCTCTAAAAAATTAAATTGTTATACAATATTTTAAACTATCCTCAAAATGAGTTTAGTTCAGATTAAAACCGAACGCAATCATTATATCATTACCTTCGAGTATTTTAGTATTTAACTGAAAATAATAACATTTTTAAAACACACATAGCAGTTAAAACGTAATTATCTACTGATAATCTAATCTCACTCCCGCTAAAGATATCTATTAAGACTATTTTGTATTGAATTATGTTATATACCGTTACATAAATTGTATTTTAATAATAATTTATAAATATAATCTCTGAAAGAAATCTTAATTTGTTGATAAAAAATGCATTTACTTAAATTAAATGTATTAAAACGCGCAAATAAAGTGAATGATTAATTTAATTAATACAAAGGTACCCATTCGATAATCAAATAATCAACGGTTAAAACAAACATCTGAGTACGGGTAATAAGTTAATACACACAAGTTAAGGCACAAGTTAATATCATATCAAAAATAAATCAATGATTACATCATGCAGGTTAATCGTAAACTACTATACTAGGATTATATTAAAATATGGCACTTACCCAAAAGGCAACGTTTTTAAATATATTACAATGCGATTTTATACCAACGTTTTATAATTTGTTTAATTTTAACCCTTCCTTTTTTATAAAAAAAAAACTAACATACTAATCATCACGCCGTCTCTCCGAAAAGGATAGGCAGAAACAATAGACTGCCACACTTTTCTTTCCTGACATACTTCTTTCGATTCTTCAACATTCATGCATCGTGTCATGCACGCGCATCGATTTCTCTGATTCCTCACATGACCGACATTCAATATTTGATTTATTTCATCGTGCCACGTTTTCCTCAGTCTTACTCTATTTCTAGTTTAATTTACATCGTTAACAAATACTTTTTTTTACCATTCTTCCTTCATTCATTCTCTCCATGTGTCCAAACCATCTAAATAGTCCTTTCATTATTTTGTTCATAACCTTTTTATTCGCACCGCATTCACTTCTTAATATATTTTCATTCGATACTATGTCATACACAGTTTTTCCACACATTCGTCTAAGAGATCTCATTTCTACTGCATTCTACTTTCATCGTTCATTTCCCAGTTCCACGATTCGCTTCCATACATTAGGGTCGTTACAAGAACACCATTGTGTACTGCCATTTCAGTTTTTTGAATAGGTTTTTGTAAATATTAGTTTCTTAAAATTATTGCAATGAAAATGATTATTGTACATTTTTAATGTCCACATTAAGAAATTAATACGAATGAAAACGTCTGTTTTCTAGAAGTTTTATTATACTTTATGTGAATGACATGTTTCACCTTTCTAAGGCATTATGAAATTTCATCCACATTCAGACTTATAATAATACTTCTTATAGGACTATTAGGCAAATGTGTGATAAAAAAATCTGTAGACTCTCAAAATTCAATATAAAAATATTTAGTTATATAAAAGAAAACGAAATTATGAATGTTGATGTTTTAAGCACGTGGAAAAAATGAGTGAAGAAAATGAATAGTGTGTAAATCAGTCATTGTTTTAAGATCATTCAGGTAAGGAAAGAAAAATCAACAAAAATACGTTGTAGGAATACAGAAACACGTCTAGATAGAAGCGTGCACGGGCTCCATATATGGATATGTTTTAGATTGCAACAAATAGATACCTTAAACTACGTTTGATTTGATTTGCTTTAATAATCTATAACAGAAATATCAGGTTAAATATTCGACTTATAGTTGCGTCATTTATTAAAACTTATGTAATCCATTGTTTTGGCCGAAACACTATGATACCTTAACATTTTAAACTGTTAAATTCAATAACTTTCGTTTATGCATCACAATTGTATTTTATTTTACGCGACAGCTGTTTCGTCAACCTATGTTGACATCATCAGGTGTTACAATTATATATCAAATGTCGTGATTTTTCGAACCTTTATGTGTATTTGTTCCTATGTCAATTTGAATAATTTCTTTGATATAATTTTGAAATTCTTGCTGGAGTTGAGTTAGGTACCTAAATATTTTAATTAAAAGAACGGTTAGTTACTACTTATAGAAGAAAATACTAAAGGTGGAAAATATAATAATAAAATAATAATTATAATAAAACAGTAATTAGATGGAACAATTACACATGGTATAGAGTCAAAAACAATGAAACATAATAAATTAAAAACGATAAACAATAACAGGAAGTAGATTACATTAATAAGAAAGGTGACAAAAGTTGAAGGTAGTATTATTATTTTATAGCTAGATTGTATAGGTGAAAAGTTTTTAATGTACTATATACCAATAGGGAATATGCTGGAATTTGGTAATTTATAACATTTAATTTACATTTTTTTGCCTTTAAAATTTCTAAATTTTCTAATTTCTCTAATTTTTGGGGATTATTTGTTATATGCAAAAAAAATGTGTTTTTTGTTTCGAAATGATGGTCAAAATTCACAGCAAGAACGTCAAAATTATATCAAAGAAATTATTCAAATTGACATGCACATAAAGGTTCGAAAAATCACGAAATTTTGACATTTGATATATTATTGTAACACCTGATGATATCAACATAGGTTAACGAAACAGCTGTCGCGTAAAATAAAATACAATTCTGATACATAAAACAAAGTTATTTAATTTAACAGATTATAATATTTATGTGTTCACTAATATTAGTAACTACTATAATAATATATTATATTACATTACAGAAATGTTAACATGCACATAAAAACAACCCAAGCACTTGTTAGTAAACAAACAGAGAAACAGATAAATGTTAATTCATGCACAGAGAATAATCAGAAAGTACATCGCACCTTTATAAATCCCTTTTGAAGTGATCTCCTCTTTGGTCTTTCTTTTTTTAATCAAGTTCTGAAGGGTGAATATCCTTTTCTTTAACGTGGCGTTCTGGATCTCCAGCGAATCCCCGCCATCTACAATACAGGTATTCTCTACGTCCCTCCTAGCATAGTTCTCCTTCATAGTTCCGTTCCTCGCCTCCTGCAGCGCGCCTCTGTCCGACTCTGGAACATGCAGGACGGAAGCCACTGTTAGAGCGAGGGAACAGGCGCATCACGCGACGGGTTCGAACTTGCAAGATAAACCGTCATATTTTCTGATTGGCTGATTCAAATTCCGACCTTCAAAGTATCTATACGACAAACTATCACTCGATTGCCGTTCGGTAGGCAGCCATTTTTTTTACCGAAAATTACTTAATACATTTTATTATAAAATATAATAACAATACACTTGTTAACTTAAACACCATCATGAAGCCAGTGGTGACATATGGTTCTGAGTCATGACAATGACTCTAAAAGAACAACAAAGAATCTACTGGTTTGAGAATGTAATACTTATCCTGGGACCCAGACCCGACATTGCAGCGGCAACTTGGAGGCATAGTACTAACCAAGAGATCCGTTCGATGCCCCAGCAGCCTCTCATAACGAGCACCGTGAGAGCCGGTCGCCTAGCATGGATTGGGCACATATGCCGAGCCGAAGAGGCGGCCATGTTCGAAATAGGAACAATCAAAGGGCATACATGTCACGATGTGTGAATGTGGAAGAGGCGCGAGAAATATGTCAGGATAGAAAAGTGTGATGATCCATCCTCTCTGCCTACCCCTCCGGGGAACGGCGTGATGGTTAGTTACTTATGTCACACCACAAATTATGTGCTTCATACGAAAGTACATTTTATTATGGTTTATGCTACTCCCATAAACTATTGTAAACCTTCAAGAAAACAGACGTTTTCAATCGTATTAATTATTTAATATGGAGTTTTACATCACAGTTCTAGAAACAATAAAGAAAATTACCTAACTAAGGGAGATATGCGATGTCAAGGAAGGCAAAGGAGAAGATACTGGTATGCACACGTGAGGATAATGGAACCATCCAGTCATCCCCTCATTGCGTTGCACGGCCAGCCCCAAGGTAGACGACCCCCGGGCAGACCACCAAAGAGATGGATCGACGGCTGAAAGTCGACCTCGCAGGTGCCCATTTATGTTAAGTCCCCCACAGAAATTTTAACAATTCATTTTGAAGATTGCTGCTGATAAATGCGTTATATTTTTCGTGCTGTTTTTAAAATATCTGGTAAGATATCGAAGTCTCTATAATATAGGTACACGCGCCAAACAGAGCAAACAGTGGAACACATCATCACCCACTGTCCAATCCACACGCGTGAGAGATGGAAACTGGAGAAGGAATGTCAAAGAGAGACATCCCCATCACAGATCTCCCCGCCATCCTCCGCAACAAGGATAGACTCTGCAGATTCGTTGACTTCGCAACCACGGTGGTGAATCGGTTGCGAGAGACAAACAAATAATGAACATGTCTTTTTTACAGGTACGTCGCGTCCCGACTGAGGTTTTCCATGGTTCCCTCAGTTGTGAGGCAAATCTCGGGATGCTTATTAGCTAGTCCATGGAATCTCACAGATAGGAACACCACTTCCCTTATTTTCATTCTCATTCTTACTCATTTCTCTTTCACCTCACCCTTTTCACGTTTCTATCTTTCGACTTCTTTCGGCCATCTCTGCCCACTCCCTCGAATAATAAAGCCAGATTACTTCGTAGAATCACAATCAAACGTGTCCACACCGCCCTGATAATTAAAACGCAGGGTATCAATAATAAAAGACAACACAAGTAAAATAAAATAAAATAATATATACGCGCGCCTAGGAATGGGTTATTGCGTATATTTTTGTCAAATGAAATAGTCCAAGGCGGATCGAATAACGGATCAAACGTCCTGAAATAGAAACATTTGACATACGAGCAGCTCCGAGTGACTCCTCCTTCCGAAAACTGAAAGTCAGGTGCGTCGTTAAGCGATTGCCCGCGACAGGGGTCGCCAAGGCGGGTATGCTAATGATTGAAGACTTAAAGCGAAGAAAAATAAATAATATTTTTTCTTAGAAACACTTTATTTCGTCCCACCTCAAATAACTTATTTTTGATTTATATAATATCATTTAGTATCCCCTAACTATGTAACCATTGTCATAAAAATTTTTAACGAGTTCCAAGAAACACTTTCCAATATTTTTAGAACTACCCAAATAATTATTTGTATAAAGTTACATCAATTTTCGTTAATTACCATATTCTGCTCCATTTACTAGTGTACGAGTATATAAACTGCAACGAGTTGAAGGTTCGTCACATTTGATAATGCCTTGGAAGAGCGAAATATGTCATTCCCTTAAAATATAATAAAACTTCTAGACATCATTTTTCAAGAAACAATAAATATCTTAGAGGCGTTTTACAGAAAACTGTGACGATTATAAATATTGGATTTTGAGGATATTTTGCTAAAAGAATAATTAGAATGACCATAAAGCGCAAGACACTGGAGTACGTCGGGCATATTATGAGAAAAGATAATATTAAGTCCTACAACTTATTATCCAAGATAAAATTAATGGAAAATGAAATATCAGGAGAAATAGAAAATCCTGACTAGAAAACTTCCTTGTTAAGTATTGCTGTATCAAGGGTAGAAATAGCCATCATTCTGTTCAACCTCCAATAAGAGAGGAACAGGAAGGAAAATGATGTTGATTATTATTGTGCTATAAAGAAAGTATGCGTTTGTGATGTAAATGAAACAAGAAATACATGAAGACCGATCAAAACGTGACAATCAATCGAATCAATCAAATATTTAATTAAAATTCTCAAACTAAACATTTTAAAGAAATACTCAATTCAAGAATCAGAGTCGATTTTGAGCGCTTCTGGCGTCTGGGGATGTTTGGGTCGTAATTTGAGAAGTATTTTATTATGGTCGTAATTTGAGAAGTCAAGGGAGTCCTTTGTAAAAACGTTCGGAAAGTTTTGAAAGGTATCCCTATTTTAGGTGCAATTGTGTGATCGAATATTTAAGTAAGAGACTTTAGAAATGGTTAATAAGCTATTGTCCCAAGATTTTCCACCCCTACCCAGGCACGGAACAACCTCCCCGGAAAGCGTTCAAGCTAAAAAAAAAACCTAGCCATTCCTCGATGCCTAGAAGCGTGCTCGGGTTATTCCCACAAAAAGGTCAAAGATATAAAACCTTCGCAAAGAGCATGTCGATATCTGAATTTATAGCAAACGCACAATATTTTTGATTCTCAAAATAACACAATTGGCGGGGAAATCCAATACAAAAACGGCAATTCTTATTAAACAAGTAGTAATGAAGACGCCAATAGGCGGTGTAGTAATTATATATTATGGCAATCGGGCTGGACACGTGAGCCGACGGGATGATGGAAGATGGAGCCAGAAGGCTACTACTGAATGGAGCCCAAGGTTGGATCGGAGAAGTGTCGGGAGACACTCTACCAGGCGGAACGATGATACTGTGCGGAAGGCGGGAGGGATGGAGTGGGGATGGAGAAGCTTACGACAAGCAGTGGATGGAGACACGCCGACGAAGAGTAATTATATAATTTCTTTAGTATGTTCGCGCCTTAAACGTTCTTCGGTTACACACGTATCGGAGATTATTGTAGTTCTTTAGCAATCACCCAGTAGACGCTTCCCTCCTAGATGTTAGGAAAATATTTAAAACTGTTGATATTTCGATCCTCTCAAGATTTTTGAATAACCTTATAAATTGGATAAAAAGAGAAGGTATTTTTATAATTAGCGAAAAAATTTGTCAAGCTATCCATTATATTTTTTAAAGTCTACGGCAACCAATATTTGACACCGTTATTACGGTATTTAGTTGTTACTTTATTTTTTTCTTAACAATTTAATAAGCATATTAAAAAAATAACATTAATTCAAAACGCATATTTTCTACAAGTTTTATAAAATTTCTTTAAAGAATGACATGGTTCGCTTTTCTGGGGAATTATTAAACAAATGATAAACTCTAGTAAAACGAATAATGTCACCCCACAAAACATATTATAAAACGTAAAATACATACGTACTTCTTTTTAAGTTTAAGTAAGTTGCCTGTCGCCGTTCAAGCAAAAATAAATATGTTATTACTAGATTTAATATTCTCTAATACAGGTATAAGAAAATTAAATATCGGAATGAAAATGAATAATTGAAAAATATTGTGCAAAATCCGTAAGTTTTAAGGTATATTATTAACCATTATCTGGCCATACAAAAGATTATTTTGTACAAAAAAGAGCACGCGGAAACCCTTAAGATCCAAGTCCAAGGAAAGGCGCTACTCCCACCTACGGCCACTACGGCACTACGGTCACCGGCCACCAGCCACCAGCTATTGGCCATCGGCCACCAGCTACCGGCCACCGGCCACCAGCGACTAGCCACCGACCCGTGGGGCAAACATTCAAATAGTTAATTTAACTTGCTAAACTCGCCTCAAAAAATATTTTATACGGGTCGGTACCCGCCTGGATGTGAGGGATATGTATTATTGACGAATTTGTATCTAGGGTTACTATGATTCATGGTACAATTTCTATCAGAAATAATCTTCGCAAATTTACGTATTCTAAAGTTATCACATTTACAATATTGTGAGTCATTTTACAACGTGTTTAACCTCGTAAAATTTATCATATATTCATCATATCATGTATAATTACGCTTCCTCAATTTCAAACAAACTTGCAGTGCGTAAGTCATGCGTAGTACGAGAAATTGATGCTTGAATAGACATATTTAAGCTGAAAATATTTGTATGTTTTATTATTTTGCAGTTCTTTCGGATTAATCTATGTAATAATTGTAATCCTTAATTCATAAAACATAAAATAATAAATAATAAAAACAACGTTTTTTTTAGAAATAATTCCACTTTTATCTTTATTTCGACAACGAACGATTTCTTGATTGACAAACTGGTCTACTGGACCAATCGATCTCGATGCCAACGAGCTTGGTGATATCAGTCGCTGTCGAAATAAAGACAAAGGTGGAAGAAGTTTTAAAAAAAACATCGTATTATTATTTTATGATTTATAATGAATTTCCATCAAGAGATGTAAATCATCAGATTACATTATTTAAAAATCGTTTATTTTTATTGACGCCTATAAACTAATTCAAAATAAACAAAATTGTTTCGATTATTAGAAAAAATATGTATGATAAAATAACTTTATGTTATATAGGTACATATTTTGCGTGGTTTGTGAGTTAACCATGTTTTGTTTCTGGAGAAAATCGTTTCTTTGAATCAGCTGACGATAGAAACGATTGTTTCCCATTCTTGGTCGTGGTTAACTCACAGATACAGTCAAAATACATAACATTATACATATAAGTATTATTTCTAACATAATTTAAATTTCTTATATCATTATTTTAAATTGATCCTAAAATAAATAATATTAGCAAATGTAAGGTCCACTGTTTCTACTGTCACATATTTTGTTAGATGACATCAAAGACAAAAAAGATGACAGAAAAAAGCTAATGAAGCATTATCATTAGACAAAACATGTCACACTCACACCAATAGGGACAGCGAACAAAAGCATCTGTTGTTTTCATGTTCCGCATTATCAAATTCGGCTTTTATCATTCTCTGACAAATAATATTTTTGTACCGTTTCATGGGAACAACACCCTAAAAAATATCATAGAAACTTGTACGTACTTTCGAATCTTTCTAACCGGTACTTTTCTTTCCATCCGAACAGCGTCTTCTCCTGTATCCTCACCAGCCCGCTCCATATACCGTTTCTCTTCGTCTCTTCACTTTTTTCATCTTCTTTTGGGGGTATTCGGCTGCCCTTTGTGTAAAAGGTACTCATCAAAACCAAAATTTGATTCACACAAAATAATACTTTCCACACCTTTATACAAATATAAATTAATATTCGATTAAATTATCAATTAATATTCATTAGAATATCCCTCTATACAAATAACAATCAGCATATTTGCCGTTTTAAAAGGCAATCGCCGTCCATCTATGGAGACGGTATTAATTAAATTGATCACTGAAACCATGTTGAGAGCACAAAACAATGACACTTTGATTCTGTGTCGAATGGTGACGCCTCATTATGCAGAGAGAAGATTCTGCAGCCATATTAGCAGGCCTGCCCGACTGCGACGGGTGAGAGAGCCACCCGACAATACGGCGAAGTTGATACAATATGACACCAGCTAAAAGTGCTGCTCTTCAGATAAGATAATACTAGACCAAGCACTTGATTTATCGGTAGTCACGGGCTCAACATTCAAGAGTCACATTATTTTGACAGATTGTTCGTAAAATGTTTTTGGAAAATACTCGAATTTCTCTCAAAACGCAATTATTGCCAACGGAAATTGCCCATGGGGAGGAAAATTAAATTATCAAACTGTTTCGAGATGTTTCGGATACTCTGGGCGGACTTTGTTGGCAACTCGGAAGTCTTAGGAAGGTTAAGTATTATCAAAGAGCTTTTGTCAATTATAAGAATAAGAAAACCGGTTAAAAAGAATGCTGCGTTCGACCTTGTAAATATAAATAGAATTGAGACAAGGGCTGAAACCATCTAAACGAAAAGTCTGCTGAGAACCACAGAAACGAGTAATCTCCAATCCATTGCAGGAACGACAATCTGAGACAGAGTGAGAAATTCCAAAATAAAGAAGTTCTGCGATTTCGACGATTTTGTGCGGTGGGAAGTACTAAAAAGACGTTACTAGAGAGATCATGTGCAGAGAGCCTGCTTCTCGTTAAATAAGAAAACCTCTTGTCATTTAAAAATGATTGTGGTGTGAATTTCAAACCTTTGCTCTAGGCGGTGACATCTTATTTACTCGAATCATTCAATAAATCTCAAGTCAGAACTCATCATCTTTAAATAGCTTTATGTTTGACATGAATTAACTTATTGGGACATAATCAAAATGAATTACCAAATGTTTTTAATGCCCTAATGTAAAGTAACGTGTAAAACAAATATAATACATTTAATAAATCTTTGATTTCATAATATTTCATTTGAATTGTAAATCAACTTATTGAAAGTTAAGGCATTAACCCTGTTGAATTCCATAGTAATCTACTTTGGGAATTAAAAAAACATAGTTTAAACCACTTTTTAATAAAAAAAATATTACACGACATGTTTCAGAGAATACCTCCATCTTCAGGTGTAAAAATATAACAAAAACTAAACAAAGAAAGACTAATAAAAAACGCATTTAAAATTCGATACAGAAATTCAAATTTAAAAATTAAGTTGGGCTATTTGGCAGAAGTGATGAAGAAGTCATTTTTAAATTTGAATTTTTGTATCGAATTTTAAATGCGTTTTATATTATTCTTTCTTTGTTTAGTTTTTGTTATATTTTTACACCTGAAGATGGAGGTATCCTCTGAAACACGTCGTGTATTTTAATATTTTTTTTATTAAAAAGTGGTTTAAACATTGTTTTTTTTAATTCCTAAAGTAGAATTGTAAATCATTAGGAAAATATACGTAGAAATAAATAAAAACATAAAATGTATGCTATTTTCTAAGTCGAGATCATACACAAATAAATCAAGTCAAATGAAAATTAAACAGTTATTTTTTCTTCTAGATATTACAGAGAAAAATATACCAATAGGATATGCTTTCATGGGGATAGTGAAATGTGAGTAGCGCCAGTGAGGTGAGGGTAATCGGTTGATCGGCAGAAGTGATGAGTGTGCGGAGCAGGCTGTAGGCGAGATTAGATTAAACTAGATATCGGGGCGAAGGTGCAATCGCGGTAAGTAGATCCCCGGGACCACGTCACGCCAGTGGGGCATTCGTGTTTCCGGACATTCGGAGAAATCTCTACACGAGTGCGGCTACATCCCCCAATATCGCAACGCAATTCCTCTTGAACCTGAGGACCGATGATTTTTAATGAACTTAAGGCGTTAACACTGTGGAATTCCATAGTGACGAATTTTTAATGATTAAACCTTTGTCGCCAGGAGAATAATCTAAACTCACTATGAACCTTCGAAACATGTCGATGAAAATAAACAAAATGTAAAAGGCAGTGATTCAATTCACAGAAATTATAATTGTGATATATATCATTTCTGTCTAGCTGACTCTAATCACCTATACAAGATAATGGCGATACCAGTGGGAAGAGAAATCAATTAAAAGAAACGCTTTAGATCAGGACAATTTTCATATTTATGAAAAAAGTTCAAATGTAAAAAAACACTCTATTCTTTATTCAAATTTCTAGCAGTCGAAAATTTCTTAAGAATTTATTATAATATGAGGGAATATGGTAACTATCTGCGACACTATTCTTCGTGGATATACTGAGGACAGATCATTTTCTCTTGCGTAGAAACGAATTGCAAATAACTTGTCGATAACATCCTTCATGTATAGATATCAGTACAGGGTCGTATGTTTTATACATATATTTTATGGCTCGCAGAATCGACCTGATTCTGTTGATGCCAGTGGGGAAGAAAATCAATGTAGTTAGTATCCAGCCTTCTTCATATTGGGCCATTGCTTTTGCACTCCTAGTCTGAACACGTTGTTCCAAATATTTGTTGTGATGACAAATTGTATAATAAATATAAAATTATTGAACGTGATCTATGATAATGGTATCAGGCCCACCTAGTTGCACCAAATACGGCGTTATCGCAAAATGTAATAAACTATTTGATTAAATGAGAAAAAATTTCCTACAATTTCAATAAAGCACAAAGTCTAGGAAAACATGACTCTACCAAAACTATAATATTTTAAATAGAACAATCAACCGTTCATAAATTCACACGACACACTGTTTGAATGTGGAATAGGTAACAAGTGTGCCAGGATAAAAAACGTGTGGCTATTCACGGCTCATCAGTAGAAACAGAGAAAGTCAACTGTGATTGTACAACAACAAACCACCACGCTAGATAGAATAGACCGCCACACTACTCTATCCTGACACACCTCTCTAGATTCCTCCACGTTCATACTTCTTCTTCTTCGGTAGTCCTACAGCCCATATAGAGCCTTAGCCTCCATTATTCCTCACCTCCAACACCTCCTGTCCTCTACTTCAACTCTCCGATTTGACCCTCCACATTCATACACGAACGGCAATTCTTTCGATTTCTAATATTGCCGACTATAAAATTTTTATCTATTTAAAATGCGATTCCCCGGTCTTCCGCGACTTCGTACTCCAATCAAAACGTTAACGTGTTAACGTATGCTTTCTTAATTCATCCATGCGTTCCATATGTCTAATCCAACGCAGAAGTCCTTCCAGATATCAGTATTCTGTCGCAATCTTATTGCTTAATCGGATCGTCTCAAAGGTCGACATATTTCGTGATAGTGTGAGTTGCCTCAGGGATGCAATATCAATGTTATGATTATTTATAATTGTTAAGCTTATTTTTATTTTTATTTTTTATGCTTCTCTTTTGAATTCTCATAATGTAATTGCAAACGACCTGGAAATATGTCTGTAATGTTTGTAATTTTTATTTAAATAAATGAAAATGAAATCTGTCTAAGGCCTAAGGGATCAAATCTCTACCGCCTTTATATAAAGCTCATCCTTCTTTATTTCCATACATAAGAATTGGAACCAGAACTCCATTGTGAACGACCATTTATTATTAAAATGCTATCAAAATCTTGAGAGAGACAACCGCTAAACTAAGCCCACCAGGAATATTAATGCAAGAGCAAAACACTCTGAAGACAGACTCGTGTCTCTAAAGGAAAAGGAAAATACGGGTCTTCGTGACGGATAAATTGACCTGACTGTATGTACGATGTTCGGAATGAAATGAAGGGTAATCTGCAAAGCAAATGCCGTCCAATCAATAATTCCAGTCCATTATCCTCCACTTCCCCCGGCGGCTGGCGCTATGGCGGCGCTGCCCGGAGTGGCATACACCAGCCATCAGCCATCAGACATCAGACATCGGCTGAATTCATTTTATGGGCCATTATGACGTCACATGGTTTCCTAAACGGCCAATAACTAAGGAAATCAAACCATTTATATCGTGCCCCTGCTTTTAGAAATTTACATTATTCGTTAATACGGGAAGGGCGGCTCGCGGTTTCTTTCTTACTTATCTAACTAACTTAATAACCATTACGCCATTTCCCCGGAGGGGTAGGCAGAGAGGATGGATCGCCACAATGCTCTGTCATCGCATACCTCTCGGGATTCCTCTACGTTCATACATACTACCATGCACGCACGTCGATTATTCCGAATTCGAATGTGGCCGCCTTTTAGTAATTGATTAATTTAGTCATGCCATGTTTTCCTCGGTCGTCCTCGGCTTCTTTTTCCACTCACGCTGCTTGTGTACATCTCAGGGATCCTTTTTTTAATTTATCCGTGATGCAGTCATCTACCTTACATTTCTCTCTTATTTCATCGTTTAGTATTCTATCATACAACGTTTTCCCGCACATTCTTCGTAGTGATCTCATTTCTACGGCGCTTATCCTGCTTTCATCCTTCTTTTGCCAGCTCCAAGCTTCACATCCATACATGAGGGTTGGCACTAGAACTCCGTTGTGTAATGCCATTTTTGCTTCTGTGGATATATATGATATATGACTTTGAGTGCGCCATTTATTTTATTCCCAGCACCAACCCTTCTTTCGATGTTCTAATTATAGAATACGGGTCAAATAATTAAATTAAGATACTATATTATACCAATAACGGCTACTGTTTAGTTCTACTATTGCAGTTAAGATGATTCTCTTGTTGTCACATAGCCCGGAGAGATCAGGACAACCTCGAAAGGTTCGTAAACGTCGGAGATCGACGTCTTTCATATTAGTGAAGGTACGTTCAGGAGACAAATACTCTTGACTTTATAAAGTATCTTGTCATCCTAATGTCGAACCATCTCTAATGCGTTAATGGTACTATGTTGTATTTTTATAATCTTTTACCTGTACTCAATAGATGTCTTGTATTTTGAGTTAATAAACTGATTTGATTTGATTTGATTTGATTTGATAATAATGGGCAAAGTACTCGTAGAACTCAGGACCTTGTCCGAAAGGCGTGCAAGATGGATCGGCCATGTAGTACGTCAATAAGGTCTCTTGCATGCCATAATGGAGGGTATGACTGAGGGGACAAACTCTAGGGGACGCCCACGCCGGGAGTGCCTGGAGGACCTGTTGGTGGACGTGCGCTGCTCATCATATGTAGATTTCAAAAGAGCCGCACATGACAGGGAAGAATGGAAAAGAAGAATAGAGGAAATTGCTGCAAACCAATCCTTGGATTGAAACCAGAGAAGAAGACTCGTAGAAGGAACGCAACCACAAGGACGATCACCAAGCCGCAGGTCTGATCGAATCAAGACGCTGATTGGCTTCTCAATAGCTGCAGCCTGGAGACTGACTGGTTACAGGGGCGCATGTTGGATGGTTTAAGCAATAGACACCACCCTCAGTTATGAGGAATACGACTAAGGAAAAGAAATTTGTTGTTATATACTCGAATTATACAATTTATTTGTAATCCCTGAGCACAGAAAGGAAAATTTAGGACAGCTTAAATGTGACCAGGTGTCCCTTTTGATTTGCAAATTAAATAACTTTTAACTTCACTCCTGGATGGACATAGGACGGGCCTAGGAAGTGAACGAGTGATGCTGGCGAAAAGGCCCCGCTTCACCCTAAAACAAACTCGGGTAAGTATTAGGTACCCTTCTATGTTTGGTTCAATACATTAGCAGCCGGAAACCACTCTACAACTAATGATAATTTTTTATATATGATAACTTATGATTATCTTGGATTAACTCAGAAGCGTAACTGCTCTCTTTCTACTGGCATCAATTGAAAGCAGGATGATTCTTCAAGCTAATAAAACAGCATATACTTTCATTTGAAACTGACCGAAATACTTAATAAGAATATAAAGATTAAATAATATCCATAATGAACATAAAGAAATCAGTGAATACGAAGCAAAACTACTGTTTTCAATAATATTTAATATATTTTATGGGAATGACATGTTTCGCCTTGATAAGGTTTTATCAAATGTTTGATTAATGCCTTAGCAAGGCTAAACATGTTATTCTCATTAAATACGAGGGTTTTCCGTAAAATAAGTTTCCCTGCTTGCCACGGGCGCGCGGATCGCTGTTACGTGCGATCTGGCAACACTGGGTCGTAGCTTGGTCTTCCCCTTCCACATCCCCACCCAGCCGAACCTATATAAAACATACGACTTCATCCGTATTAATTATTTAATATGGAGTTCATTTGAGTTAATATATGCAGAATAATATGTTCAAGAAACAATACTACAAGAAACAACAAGTGATGGTTTTCGAGAAAGAAAAATGTATGACGATTTGTGATATAAGTGCGATGGGCAAGAAATTGGAGCAAGTTACTGAATTTACGTATCTGGGAAGCATGTTTACAAGAGACCGAAAAATGGACAAAGACATCGAAAGAAGGGTTGGTGCTGGGAATAAAATAAATGGCGCACTCAAAGTCACTACTGCAAATAGAAATATATCCACAGAAGCAAAGATGGCAGTACACAATGGAGTTCTAGTGCCAACTCTCATGTATGGAAGTGAAGCTTGGAGCTGGCAAAAGAAGGATGAAAGCCGTAGAAATTAGATCACTAAGAAGAATGTGCGGGAAAACGTTGTATGATAGAATACCGAACGATGAAATAAGAAAAAAATGTAAGGAAGATGACTGCATCATGAATAAAATTTAAAAAAGATCCCTGAGATGATTTGGACATATGGAACGAATGGGTGAGAGTAGAATGGTTAAAAAGTTGTACACAAACAGCGTGAGTGGGAAAAGAAGCCGAGGACGACCGAGGATAACATGGCATGACCAAATCAATCAAATACTAAAAGGCGGCCACATTCGAAGTCGGAATAATCGACGTGCGTCCATGGTACGATGTATGAATGTAGAGGAATCCCGAGAGGTATGCCAGGACATAGCATCGTGGCGATCTATCCTCTCTGCCTACCCCTTTTTTTTCATTTTTTAAAACGGTATATTACGGCTGACAAATGTATTTCTTTGTCCAACTGTGATTCCCATTACAATATTTAGTTTCGGCGAAACTTCCCTCGCGATAATCTCCACGCCTCTCAGAAGATCCGATTATGAAAAAACAAAAAAAAAGCACGAAACGCCCTCGGGCGCAGTACGAGCCATTACCGAAGCCCTCAGCCCCAGACGTTGAGAACATTTTAAAGAAATCTTATTGTCTTTGGAAACCAATTTCCCGCTCAGAAATCAAAAATGGAACAGGCAATTTCGGCTCCGCTTCCCCCGGAAATGGCGGCCTAATGAAGTCAGGCGCGGGGACTTCCGGCAACAAAAATATTGTAAAATATACATACCTATATAAATATATTCAGATACTATAGATCGGAGCCAACGCGGATAAAAATGTAAGGAAAATATTTAAATTACATTATTCAATTATAAAAAAAACAAATCAATTATGTTTTTCCAACATTTTTTCAAACGTATGTACGAGATACGAGTATATGGGTTTTTTTTTTAGAGGTTTGGTTTGTAAACTGGCAACATTGTTTCTACAGACTGCCAATTTGACAGTTGACAGTTGATTTATAGTCAGTACGTTTTGCCATTTTACCCAGTTGCTCAATAAAGGTGTCGAAAATTGGACTTCACGATTGCGCTTCATTCGAGCTAGCCGTGGCGCTCATATGCCCGAAATTATATTTAAACAATAATGGCAAAGAAATTATCTATTAAATAAAGCCAATATCATAGATATTAACATTACTTTAATGTGTTTTTTAGAGGTATACAAATTCAAAATGAAAATAAACAAACACCTTAAAATAATGTTAATGTCTGTGATATTGGCTTTATTTAATAGATAATTTTATGCCATTGTCGTTTAAATATAATATGATTTTGGGCATATGAACGCTACGGCTAGCTCGAAAATGAAGTCCAATTATGAAGTCCAATTTTCGACACCTTTATTGAAAACTGGGTAAACTGGCAAAACGTACTGACTACAAATCAACTATTAATTGTTAAATTGACAGTCTGTAGAAACAATGTTGCCAGTTTAAAAACCAAACCTCTAAAAAAAAACACCTTATACTTCCAAATAAATTGACCCCCCAAGAGGTTTCATTAAATTAAAAAATGTTCTGAGGTAAATCTGTATTGTTTATTGTGTAAGTATTTAAAAAGTATAGTAAAGTGTTTATCAATATAAAAGTTACGGTTTCGGACGATACTGCCGAATGTATCGATTTTTTTAATGATTCTTCAACTTAGTATACAGTCACATTGACTGGCATTGATTTATATACGCTGATAATATCGGCGCCATGACCGACATAGGCGATCAGCATAAAAACAATTCATTTCGTAAAAATTATGAACATAGTGAAATAATTTTTCTCCCCAGCTTTTCCTTTTTTTTTTAATTGAGGACGAAAACAAAAGATAGCGAGAATTTTTAGGATAAAATCCAAAAATAGTACATAAAAATAAAAAATAAAATAATTTAACACGAGGAATCATAAATTTGTTAAAAGTTTTAATATAAAATAGGTTTTCTTTTGTTGTGTTTATATCAGTTATAAGTTTCGTCAGTGTTATTGACATCAACAGACTTGTAACTATACGCTTATCTATTAATATGTAAAGTATGTAATTGATCCAGGTAATCTTTAAATGTTGGTAAATTAAATAATCGGGGTTCAAAAGGGTAGTAGGGCTACGACGGGGTATGTTTTGCTGGAAAGTATGCCTCTACAAAATGTCGTAAGGCGCCATGTTGCATTTACAAAAGCATCACTGCTATCAAGCCCAACTATCTAGCGTCCACGAGAGGTCTTTTTAAAGACCCCGCGAACCCCGGGCAATGTGGCACATATTAGATAGAGAGAGGACGCATGGCGAGCTTCCAGTGCCATAAAACTGGATACACCCAGCTAAGGGAAGGTAACCCCGACAGAAAATTCTCCAGAGAAGACAAGGGGATATCACTCTGCATATTTTTCCCCAGATCATCACTTTAAGGGTGATAGTCAACGTTGGGGAGACCTGACAGGACACAGAAAGAAGAATCGTTAAATACATTGCGAAAAGGTGTTAACCAACCTTTTTTAAATTAAATATAATGGTAAATATACATACAGATAATACTAACTAGTATAATATATACTTGTAAAGACAATTACTGTGACATTTGATAATGCTTTAGACGTTTTCATTCGTATTAATTAATTACTGCGAGTGTTAGCGATATTGACTGAACTATAATATTATAACAATATTTAAAACGTAGAAGTAAGTTTTTTTTATATTAGAGAGTAACAATATTAAATGTGCCTACTATATTAGAGTACAATAATAAAAAATCGTACTAAATTATACTCGTGTAATATTTATATTACAGATTGCCAACAAAGATTGCCAACAAAGCAATCAAATCTCACTTATCCTTCCCTCTATAATGGGAAGTCAAGCACAACAACTGTGCGGAGTATCGATCACGGTGTTATATTGCCGTGCAATCTAATTAATATTTAATATCGGCTCCATTTAAGAGATTAATTATACAAAAGCAATCGAGTATGCGCATATTCGTACCGTGATCATTATTCCAGTGAAGCGTTCTCAGTGGAGTGGCTCGGTAATGAAAAATGTATGAGGTCCGTAGCGTACGGAGGGCGGGTTCGGTTAGTCGCGGAATAGGCGAGGAGGAAGACAAGTGATGGGGGACACGTGTCACCTTCTCGAAAAAATGGCGGAATTAACGAAAATTAAAAATAAATAAAAACGCGCGCCCACACACAAATAAAGGCAATACATTATTTCGTTTCAGAGGTAAATAATAATTTCGATATACTTAGGAAATTGAAAATAACTTTGTTTAAGGTGAGACGAGAGGAGGTTCCGACGAGAATGACATGTCTTTAGATTAAGAATTTTCAAGAAATTTTGATTTCAGATAACATCAAGAGCCAAAATCTCCCGGGCCACCCACGCGCTTTTTTTTCGAGGTGCCAACTTCGATTAATAATAATAATAATAAACCATTAAATTTTTTATTTAAACAGTTAATAATGTTGAAATATCAAAGTGTTACCGCCAAAACAATGATGTAAAACTAACTTCATATTAAATAATTAATACAAATGAAAACGTCTATCTTCTAGAAGTTTTATATATTTTATGGGAATATTTTTCACCTTATTAAAGCATTATCAAATCAATTTAAAGTAGTAAATTTCCCTTAGAAAGCCGAAACAAGCCATTCCCATAATAAAACTTCTAGAAAATAAATGTTTTCTTTAGTATTAAGTAAAAATGTTCTTAAAAGAAACTTAACTTGTTGATTCAAGTTATTTCATGCTTTCAAATTATTCCAAATTGTTATTGTTAACCTGAGTCGAAACAATTAGTAATAATTCATTGTTGTGTTTATATAACTTTGCTTTTTATATAAATAACTACGGAAATTTTAAACAATGGTCTATGTTTGTTTGTAAATGATAATATGGATTCATAATGATAATTATTTGTATTGAATATTTTTAGTATTATTTTAGTCTTATTTGTATTTAAATAATAAGACTATAACACATAATAAAACTAAATTGTGATAATAAAAAGGGTTAGAAAATCCCTTCCTCGGAACCAACTTGCTCATCACATACTATGGAAGAAGGAATGACCCGATGCCACTCGCCACCCACTCACAAAATAATATTATGTGCCTTTTAAAACAATTTTACTTACCTACATTGTCAAGATATTCCATTATGTCATTGGATATAAAAAATAAAATAAAACTTTTTAATCATATTTTTCTTGAAATCTCGCCTGAATTGAGGATTTTTTTATTAATAAAAATTACCAAATCAAGGCCTCTAGAATTTTTTATTGTTTCTTGAATAAAGATGTAAAACTCCATATTAAATAATGAATACAAATGAAATTATATGTTTTCTTTCACCTTGCTTAGGCATTATCAAATGTATGATTAACAAAGTAGACGTTGAACGATCGAAGTGTGCGCGGGAGATGCCTTTTGGTGGCGATGAGGTTCGCAACCCATCACACCGCGTCTCTCGCGATGGCGAAAAGAGAAGGATGGAGTGCCGCATCGATTAAAGTGTGGCAGTCCATTCTTTCTGCCTACCCTTTCGGGGAGACGGCGTGATGGTTAGTTAGTTAGTTAGTTTTTAAATTTTTTCAAAAAAAAAATTATATCTTTATTATGTAAATAAAAACATCCTAAATTTCCAAAACGATTCATTTTTATTTTCCTACAAAAAAACGCCCTCCAAAAAGACATGAAAATCGGCTTAAGTACCCAGACCTTCTTAATCCACAAAATAAAAAAAATATATTTAAAAACACGACATGTTTCGGAGACTACCTCCATCTTAAGGTCGTGGTTTTTTTTTATATTACGCTTCTTCTTCGATAATGTAGGCACATACCTAATGTTTTGTTTTACTTAGTTTTTGAAGATCAAATCAGGTAGGTGCCGTCCCGCATTCTCCATACACTGAGTAAACCGATTTCTGGCGTTTGTCATGGCTCTTGCCAGCATATTGGCGGCGAAATTTCAAAAAACTCAATAGAAAAAATCACAAGGGGACAAATCGGGAGAGCGGGCCAGCCTATCCAAATCGCCCCTAATTGAGATGAGGCGCTCTGGGAAGTGTGCCTTCAAAACAGCCATCCCGTGACAGAAATCTCGTGTTTATGTCAACCGTCCAGGGACCCTAAAAGATTTGAAGACCAACGGTCCAGGAAGAAATTGCCAAGATTACGCCTGATATGCTGGCAAGAGACTCAGTGTATGGAGAATGTGTATGGAGAATGGGGGGCGTCACCTACCTGATTTGATTTTCAAAAACTAATAAAAACAAAACTTTAGGTATGTGCCTACATTATAAAAAAACAAATATTTTCGGATTCATGCAATGGGTTTAATTAAGTTTTTAAAAAAGGAAGTTATGCTGCTGCATCCTTGAACATCCGTTCGAAAAGTAGGCCTCAACGGCAAACGCACGCTCCTCACTGTTCGAACGCATGATGCCGACTAAACTGTGCCGGGACAAAACTTTATAGTTCCGCTTCTCGGACGAGACCACTAGCGCTGCGCTTCGACATCAACCGACTGAATGGCGCGCATTTAAAAAAAAGGGAGTTATTCTGTACTTTCTTCCGCTCTATATTCCTTCTTGAATTGAAATTCTACTATACTTCGTTTTAAAACACATACACATGTCTAAGGGATCTCATCCCTACCACAATTCTTCTGACGTGTCCCTTCTTCTGACAGTTCCATGCTTCGCTTCCATACATAAGAATGTCCGTTTTCGCACCAAATCTGTTGTATACAAAACAGATAGAACGTTTACTCAGTGAACACCTTGACCTCACCTCGCATGTCCATCAGTCTGTGAGGTTTACGAAAACGTCCGATTGTCGAGGGAAGAACGCGATTGGAAAGGGGTAACTAGCACAAAGGATTCAGCATTACGCCTGAATGCAATCAAATAATTTTCTGATCAATAATTCGTTGAACCACTCTGTTTCCCATTCTTCTATTATACCTGTGCAGACCAATTTAGGGTTTGTAAGAAACCTTAGTTCTGTTAAGTGGGAGAAATGAAATAGACGTGGTTCGTTTTATTTTATAGTAAAAAGCACAAAGTGAATACCAAATATCTTTTTTAAGTAAAATTTTGATTAAATAGTCCATTTTTTGGCCGAAACACTATGATGCTTCAACATTATTAGGTACTGTTTAAATTTAAAACACTGTTATAATATCACAATTTCTTTTTATTCACTGAGAGTGTCGCTATAATAAACTTTTATTGTAACACCTGATGATGCCAACATCGGTTGGCGAAACAGCTGCCGCGACACTCTCAGTGAATAAAAAGAAATTGTGATATTATAACAGTGTTTTAATTTTTAACAGTAATAAAATTTTGATACTATACTTTTTTAAAGTTTGTAAATAACTATCAAATTATCACGCTGTCCTTGATCTGGTAGAATTCACGTGACAATAAATATAGCGATAGAATAGTCATGAGAAAAAATTTGTAGAAGTACAATATTATAATTGGGTTCAAATAATCTGTTGTACACCATGTGGAAAGCAAAGGAGAAACTACCACATTAAAGGTTGTGCCTTCCATGAACCTGTTAATAGACATTGCTAGAAAAAAAACTTCCTTATAAATTAACCCCTAAAAGTTTGTTTCATTAAAAACTGAGATATATATACGTTTTTAATTAAAAATATATATCTATATCAGTGCCATAGTTTAGATGAAATAAGCTCCTAATCGAATGGTTAATAAGGGATAAAGGTGGAAACAGACTTTTCTACAAGTTAATCCCTACGACTGAAACATAAAAATAAACAATAATAACTTTCTATCTGCCATGTAGAAAGAACGCCAGAGAGTAGAACAAAAAAAAATATGGCCAAATGAGTGCCGCGTGAAAAGAGACCGAGAGGCATACTATAGACATAGAGGATTCCAACAGCTTACCCGAAGCTATCATAAGCGTTACGGTGCCATTCGTCAGCTTCGCTCTTTCAATCCCTAGACCCGCCCCTCGTCCAAGAAGTAGAGCAAGAAAAAGATGGGCGGAATGCGTGGAAGAGGTCTGGGAGAAATTAGAAAGATTTGGAGAATGGAGAGAGATGGCCAGGGACAGGAGAAAGTGGAAGACTGTTGTGAAGGAGGCTAACTCCCACACCGGGATTGTAGCGCCGATAAGAAGAAAGAGAGGAATAACTATCTATTCATGACATTTTTAGTCTTGTAAGTTAAACCGAAAACTGTGTTTCAAAAATATTGATGCATGGCATACTTCATTCGCTAGATTACTCATTAATTAAACAATCAATTTCTTTGTCATTGTTATAATATTAACACAATTGATTTATAGTCAATCTAATCTAATTAATACTACTGTAACTAACTAACGCAAACTATCATGCATTTTCTTCTTCTTCACTTTTGATAGACTCAGGAGTCTGCTATTTCAGGCGAGTCCTCTTGAGACGGTGAACTCCAGCTTTCTTTCCACCGTTTCGGGGGTCTTCCTGGTCGGCGTTGTCCGTTTGGCGTTCCATGGAGAGCTATGTATGGTATCCTATTTGAGCTCATTCTTTCTACACGTTGATGCCAGTATCGCCGTCTTTAACGTCCCCATCTGACTACATCTTCGACTTCGCAGATTTCTCGGATTGCTGTATTCCTAACTCGATCACGTAGGGTTTTACCAGCTATAGCGCGGAGTATTTTCATCTCGGTTGTCCTGAGCATGCTCTTTGGCTTGACAGTGTCGCCCTCGATTCAATGCCATATGTGAGGATTGATCATACACAGGTCTCATAAATGCGTACCTTGCTGTCAGTCCTCACGTCCTTGTTTCTCCATATGACATCTTTCAAGCGGCTTGCAACCGCTGCAGCCTTATCTACCTGTGACCTTACTTCTTTGGGGAGGTCATTAGAGCTGGTTAAATTTTCGATATAAAAAAACACCTCAATGACGTTATATTGAGCTAAGCACCGTCTTCAAAATAGTACGAAATACATTTTAATATATTTTCCAGAATGGTGTTCTATCATAATAAGGCAAAGAACCCCTCGCTTTGCTACTAAAACATCCCCCCAGTATTGGTATTGGAATTTTTTCAAGGTATTCCCACGCAAATCATTACACGAGGATTCCAATGGCAGCACAAGGGCGATCCGTGACATTTTAAAATAATAAACGAGCTTTCTTTGCAACGCTATAAAATGCTTAGTTTTTAAATTAAACATACTCTATTTAAGACAACATGAAAATTTAAAGCAAATTTTTATTGTTTATTTCACATACAAAATGTATGAAAGATTACAGTTATTAATTAAAACTCAACTTATATCGTAGTGATGATCGTATAACATTAAAAATACACTAAATAATTTATTCCTTCATTCATTCGAAAAACACAATTTTGGAATTCAACCAACGCAACGCAATTTCATTCCTCATGTTCGATGCTCAATTATCGTTCAATCTTCACATAGTTGCTCTATGTAATAATTCCATTAAAATGCTTGGATTTGTTTTTAGGAATGCCAAGATATTTTCGATCACTCAGGTACTTCGTATGTTGTATAATTCCCTGGTAAGAAGTCGGCTGGAATATAGTTATATTATTTGGTCACCACCTGGGATCCGATATTCTCTGATGGTGGAGCGAGTGCAGAAAAAAAATCTGCGCTTTCTTAACCTCAGGGAGCGCGGTTATTACCCGTGGCTCTTTCCGACTGAATTCTTGCTAGGTATGCTAAGCTACCAATCATTGGAGAGAAGGAGGAATATCCACTTGGGAGTTCACTTCTTTCAGCTGATTGGCGCCCGTATACAAAACTCGGATGTCCTGAGTGATGTAGGTCTATTTATGCCTAATAATTACTTTCGTCAAAGACAGCACAGATTGTTTTATTTGCCTGACTGCAGAACCAACCTGTCAATGGTTATGCTTGTGGGTAGGGCAATCTTATTGCTTAATCGGGTCGCCTCGAAGGTCGACATATTTCGTGATAATGTGAGCTGCCTCAGGGATGCAATATCAATGTTATGATTCTTTCTAATTCTTAAATTTTTTTTTTATGCTTCTCTTATTAATTATTATAATGTAATTGCAAACGATCCGGAATTACACGAGTATATCTGTCATATTTGTGATTTTTATGAAAATAAATTAAATGATAATGAAAATGAAATGTTCTTCTAGTTTAGGGCGGTTTTTAGAGCTCACTTCAGCAATATTTCAAAACTAAATCTGGATAGATTTCTGATTCTGAATCACGGCATTTCTTTTGGGAATGTTAGGAACTAATCTCTGCAGCTTCGAAGAAATAGGTTTCTCATAATCCATTTCTTTAGATAAAATCAGGGGATATTTCAAAAACTCGGCCGTGTGTCTTTGATTCTGATAAATATCTCCGCCAGCATAGATTGTTTTACCTACCGGCCGCCAGAACCAACCTGCCTCTGGTAGCACAGGTGAAAAGAGCAATCAGTATGTTAAACATAATCACTCTTGACTTTTAAAAGTATCGTATCTTCCTAAAGCCGAACCATCTCTCATACGTTCATGGTACTATTCCTGTTCTCAAATAAATACCTTAAATTTCAAATACATTTTGAAAAAATAAACTGATTTGATTTTATTTCATTTGAAAAAATAATATGCTTTAATAAACAATATTTAGCATTTTATACGTCAAAAGTGAAAAACACATCGTCTCCAAACTAGTCTTGATACCGCATTGTTCGATAAGCACGGAACCCAAAAGATTAAAACGAAATTATTTTTCATAACATTCGATAGTTCACATTAGTTTAGATTTATTTAACCTAGTTAAACGAAATAAAAAACGAGAAATCAAAATACAAGCATACTTTATCACGAAAACTCACTTCGAGCAGAATAATATTTCTTCGACCTAAATTTCAACACAAAAAATTAAAATATTATATAAAAATACGCTCTGTTCTAAATAATTATGACTTTAAAAGAGGCTAAAAATATATA
>JAHDVF020000231.1:0-134171 GCA_022606425.2 Lepidostoma basale
AATATTTATTGTTTTTTGAACAATGATGTAAAACTCCATATTAAATAATTGATACGAATGAAAAAACTTATGTTTTTCTAGAAGTTTTATTATATTTTTTGGGGGTATGACATGTTTTGCCCTTCTAAGGCATTATCAAATGTCTACATTGATTATGCCTTAGAAGGGCGAAACATGTCACGTCACACCCACAAAAAATATAATAAAACTTCTAGAAAAACATAAGAGAATAGAGAGTGAAGTCGGTAGTGAAAGCGCGGAAAGAAAAGCTGAAGGAGGAAGAAGGGCTCAAAATGACAAACAACTTCCAAGCAAATTTAAAAATGTTTTGGAAAGAAGTTAAAAAAACCCGAAATCCTCCTGATAGTGGATGTGTGAAAGCAATTTTAGACAACGAGGGAAGAATGTTAACGGAGAGTAAGATCATACAAGAAAGATGGATGGAATATTTTAAGGAGATGTATGGTGGTGATACAAGCGTGATCGAAAATATGACAGCTAGTGCGAGTGCGGGACCTATGAATGATAATATTGAAAAAATAAGTACGAATGAGATGAAAAGATCCGTGAGTGCAATGAAAAGTGGAAAAGCTGTTGGGTTTGATTGTATTGCCATAGACTTTATTAAAAGCGGTGGCGAAGTGGTTTCTACATGGTTATGTAAGTTATTTAACCAGTGCTTGGAGGAGGGATATACGCCGCTAGACTGGAGGAGAGCAGTAATTATGCCCCTGTACAAAGGAAAAGGATCGCGTATGGAATGTGGAAACCACAGAGCTATTAGTCTTTTGAGTGTCGTTGGTAAAGTCTATGGCAGAATTTTAATAGAAAGAGTAAGAAAATTGACGAGTGACAAAGTTTGGGATGTGCAAGGTGCCTTTATGAATGGCAGAGGATGTATGGATCAAATTTTTGGACTTCGTACATTGACAGAGAAGTTTCTGGCCAAAAATCGCAAACTTTTCTGTGCGTTTGTCGACTTACAAAAAGCATATGATTACGTTAATAGAGAAAAGTTGTGGAAAATATTGTCTGAATATGGAATAAGTACAAAACTGATCACGGCCATTAAGTCGCTATACACGGAAAGCACTGCTAGTGTCAGAGTAAATGGAGATCTTACAGCCTGGTTTGATATCAATAAAGGTGTCAAACAAGGTTGCGTAATGTCCCCGTGGTTATTTAATCTGTATATGGACAATTGTATGAGAGAGCTGAAAGGGTTGGATGTAGGTGCCAAAATGAGCGGAGTGTCAGTAAGCTGTCTCTTGTATGCGGATGACGCTGTCCTACTTGCTGACAACGAGCATGAACTACAAGTCCTGGTGAATTGTATGTATGAGGTATGCATGCGAAATGATCTGATGATGAATGTTAATAAGTCCAAGGTAATGATTTTTGAAAAGGAAGAAACCACGACAGTCTGCAACATTAGCGTGAATGGTGAAAATTTGGAGCAAGTAGTTGAGTTTGTGTATTTAGGTAGTATGTTTACAAGAGATGGGAGAGTGGAGAGGGATATTGAAAGAAGGGTTGGGGCAGGTAACAAAGTGAATGGTGCACTTAAAGTTGTCATCGCAAACAAAAACCTATCCAAAAAAGCTAGAATGGCAGTGCACAATGGTGTTCTTCTACCGACCCTTATGTATGGAAGCGAAGCATGGAACTGGCAAAGGAAGGATGAAAGTAGAATAAATGCAGTAGAAATGAGATCTCTTAGACGAATGTGTGGATACTCTGTGTATGATAGAGTGTCGAATGAAAATATAAGAAGTGAATGCGGTGCGAATGATGGTGTCATGAACAAAATAATGAAAGGATCATTAAGATGGTTTGGACATATGGAAAGAATGAATGAAGAAAGAATGGTAAAAAAATTATATGTTAATGATGTAAATGGTACCAGAAATAGAGGAAGACCAAGGAAAACGTGGCACGATCAAATAAATGAAATATTGAATGTCGGCCATGTGAGGAGTCAGAAAAATCGACGCGCGTGCATGACACGATGTATGAATGTTGAGGAAGCGAGAGAAATATGTCAGGAAAGAAAGGTGTGGCAGTCCATTCTTTCTGCCTACCCCTTCGGGGAGACGGCGTGATGGTTAGTTAGTTAGTTAGTTAGTTAGAAAAACATAAGTTTTTTCATTCGTATTAATTATGAATAAAAATAGATTAATAAAAAAGAGTATTAAAATACATCAAATCATTGGACACGTACAGCGAGATACTAGAATAATGTCTTCTTCTTCTTCTTTTTCGATGGCCCTTAAGCCCATATTGAGCCTTAGCCTCCAATATTATTCACCTCCAACTACTCATGTTCTCCGCTTCGACATTACAATCTGACACTCGTAAATATTTCGCCACATTTTCTATAACCTCTTTTCTACGGCATTTATCCTACTTTTATCCTTATTTTGCTAACTTCAAATATATTATTTGATTAATACGAATGAAAACGTCAGTTTTCAAGACGTTTTATTATATTTTATGGGAATGACATGTTTCGCCCTTCTAAAGCATTATCAAATGTGACGAAACTTCAACTCGTCGCGTCTTCAATGATTTATATAATATCATTTAGTATCCCCCAACTAAGTAACAATTCTCATAAAATTTCTAAACGAGTTCCAAGAAACACTTTCCAATATTTCTGAACCTATCCAAATAATTATTTGTTAAAAATGTATAAAGTCACATCAATTTTCGTTAATTACAATATTATAATCCATTTACTAGTGTATATAAACTGCGACGAGTTGAAGTTTCGTCGCATTTGATAATGCCTCGGAAGGGCAAAACATGTCATTTCCATAAAATATAATAATACATACTTCTAGAAAACTGACGTTTTCATCTGTATTAATTATTTGATATGGATTAATTGTATCTCAATAGAGACGAAGATGTAAATTGTTTTCTGGGAACAGAATGTGGTGGCCGTGGCGCTTACAGAACTTATGACATGTCATTGGTGGGTTGAGTGATCGCTTTATGTTTAACAACATTCCCCATTCCGCCTTTTTTATTATGACTACCACGTCTGACAAATTTTTGGAACTTGTGTATATAGTAGGATTCCACGCCTATCTTTACATATTTAAGTTCACTCTACATCCGCAATGGGTGAAATCCAGTATTTGTCTACAAGAATTTGTATACATTCAAAATGTTCTATTTAATATGGAGTTTTACATCATTGTTCAAGAAACAATAAATATATTTTTTGTATTTTGGTTTTAAATAATAGATTATTTAAGTTTCCCGCGGCACAAACCATTCCGTTAAAATTACATAATACCTTAATAGCAAAATCGTGTGTTCCGGGTTTATAAAATGTACCGAGACATTAAATCCATTCGTTTACAAATTTTCACCCGCATACTAACAAGGTTTGTTGATGTTTTTGAATAAATTAAATATAATTTCCATACGTGGGGCGTCGAGCATCGCGAAAAATATGCTAATTACTTGTAAATTAAGGCTTAGGACGAAATTATTGTCACAGCCTTATGTATTTTAATGCTCCCAATATTATGAGAACAGGTTTTGAAACGATTAGACATTTAGACAAAACAGCGCTATTGTAGCCAATGGGATGAATATTGCGTAGGGGGGCTTTTCACGTATTCTAACGTATATTATAGAGTTGCCTTTATGAGATTTATTCAGTGGGTAAATATTTGTTACTTTAGAGATATTGTTAATAAAATATGATATCTTAAACTGTTGAATTGCTATGGTTGCTGAAAGTGAAGAAGAACTGCAAGAGGCCTTAACAACTATGCAAAGCATTCTTCGAAACAACTACAACATGAAGATAAATAAAGACAAAACAAAGCTGCTGACTGTAGGCCGAACGCAACATCAGATGAGAGTAGTGATGTCAGGAGTTCCACTAAATAACACGGAGTTTGTCTACCTCGGGAACAAAATCACATGGGACGGTCGGTCAAAGAGCGAGGTCGACAGCCGTATACATCAGGCTAGGCTTGCATTTAATAAAAGGTCGAAAATAATATAATCGAATAATATAGACCTAAAACTGAGAATACTCCTCATTTCTGAATGGAAATATTCGAGACCGAGGATGTCATTAGGTAAGGAAGGAAAATGATAAGATACTGGTATGCACACGTGAGGAGAATGCATCCATCCAGACTCCCCTTTATTGTGTTACAAGGCCAGCCCCAAAGTAAACGACCCCCGGGCAGACCACCAAAGAGATGGTTCGCCAGCTGGGAGTCGACTTCGCAGGATGCCAATTCCTCTTAAGAAACAGGCCACTAGGCTTACACTAAGAATAAGAAGAAGAAGTAATTATAAAGCGCCGTAAAAGAAAGGCTTGTTTATACTTCTTCTTATTCTTCTTCCTTATTGTAGACCTATGTGGTCTGTTATCCAGAAAGTTGCTCCTCCTGTAAGGTAGATTCCCAGTTGTCTATCTATCTTTTAGGAGATCTTCCACGACGACGAGTCCCATGAGGTTGATTATGCAATGCAATAAAGGTGAGTCTGGTGGAGTCCATTCTTTGAACACGACCGTACCAGTCCCTTTTTCGCTGTCTGCTCCATCTTATAATATCCTCAACCTCACATATCTCTCTTATTTTGGTGTTCTTCTCGCGATCCCTCAGTGTTTAGCCTGCTATCGTCCTCAGTGTCTTAATTTCGGAAGTCCTCAAAACTTGTTTGGTCCTTACCGTGTCTGCCCTTGCTCCAACGCCATATATTATTATTGGTGTTACGCATGCTTTATAGATTCTCATCTTACTCTTAATGGCCATGTCTTTGTTTTTCCATTTTGTGGATTTTAGAGCCCCAGAGATTGCAGCTGCCTTGTTTACTTAGGCTTGTTTATACATTAATGCAAAAATTAAAAAAAAAAGTTTGTTTTGTGGTCATCTGATTTTCTTTATCGCATACGCAGTAAAAGCACTCATGGTTTAACCGATTAAGTAAGCGCAATACCATTTATTTATTTATTTATTTATTTATTTATTTATTTATTTATTTATTTATTTATTTATTTATTTATTTATTTATTTATTTATTTATTTATTTATTTATTTATTTATTTATTTATTTATTTATTTATTTATTTATTTATTCATTTATTTATTTATTTATTTAGGGTAACATACAGCGATATCAATAACATATATATAAAAGAAACATTCAGAAAAATTAAAATAAGGCCAATTACATGCTACCACAGATTAAAAATAATAGTTAACAATCAACAAAGGATAGTGAGAAACAAGATTGAACTTAAACTAAGACAAAATAAGGTATACATAATATTTAAGAGTTAAAATACTTATAGTACTGGAAATAAAAAATTAAATTAAGATAAAATAAAATAAAAAGTAATATACAAGTATTATAATATCACGTTACATCGTGGTCACATCCGCGCCTAAATGTTGCTCCGATCACTTTTTTCAAATTACAAAGACGTCAATGTCTCCAAAATGTTTGTTGTAGATATCACAGATTCGATAGAGTGCCGCGCTCAGAGCGTAGTTTGTACGATAAACAGGAAGGTGGAAAACTTGGCTCGCGGTGTGTCTCGTGCGAGACATGGGGGTATTGAGTGACAATTATAGTATTGAGTGTATTGAGGGTATTGAGAGACAAAGTTCAGAATTGTCAATTTTAAAGTGAATTATTTTATGAAGTAACATTCTTTTGGGAATGCTCGGAACCAATTCTCTACAGCTTCGAAGAGATGGGCATCTAATTACCCATTTTTTTAGATTAATTAGGGGACACTTCGAGAACTCGGCCGTACTGGAGGGTGTTCGGCTTTTTGTCCCCGATAGATATCTCCGACAGCGACAGCACAGATTGTTTGACCTACCGGCCGCCAGAACCAATCTGCCTCTGGTGACACCGGTGGGAAGAGCAATTAGTCTGCTGAACGCGATCTCCTCGGAGATCGACGTCTTTCATGTTAGTGAAAGTACGTTCAGAAGGCAAATACTCTTAATTCTGGAGAGTATCCTGTCTTCCTAATGTTGAACCATTTCTTATGCGTTTCTGGTAGTATACTATATATAATATATTATTTTACCTGTTCTGAATAGATGCCTTAAAAATAAATTTTGTAATGTCTGTTGATGAAATAAACTGATTTGATTTGATTTGATATCGTGAGTACGTCTATTTTATTGTAGTATCCGCCATACTATTAGTAGGCTATCGAGGAAAGTTTAGGGATTACTTGGTCTGTTTTTCTGGGAAGCAGGAGGACCCGTGGCGGTGTCGATTACGACCCATAAACAAAAGGCCTACTCTAATTTCGCGGACGAAAATTAAATTTCCTGTACACAATTTGTCAAAGAGGGGTCTTTGATGATATTAAAATGTCGAAATACAGAGAGAAGTAATTGTGTTTCTGGATGGTTTCCCTGGTTTATTGTTGTTTTCTTTTTTCACGAAACGAAACGTTATTTTGTTATTTCGTTATCATTACTGCTTCGCTTATCGTTTGAGATACATTTCATCCGGATAATATGTACAATAGTTCGTTTGGGGAACCCAATTGCGTTCTTATTAGACGAACAAAAAGCATTTTGCGGAAAAATTTGTCAATTATTAAATACAACGGTGTTTTATATATTATAGCTTCACCATCACTTTGTGTTGTGGATTCATAATTGAATTTTCTTCTTCTTCTTCTAATTAATTTAGGACTGTGTCCTGTTGTTTCTCGGAGCCTGTTCCTGGAATGCAGATGTCCAACTGTCTTGCCATCTTTTAGCTGGTCTTCCTGCAGGTCGATTTCCTGTTGGTACTTTATTTGCGCTATTTTGACCACTCTTTCAGTTTTTTCGTTTATATAAAGAATTTTAACAGTGCCTTATTACAGATAATTTAAAAAGAAACGGTGGCCACGTGGAACATAAATTAAGAAGACAATGTGTGCACCATCTAAAAATAATATTATGTGTTAAATTATTTTTATTTTGTTATTTTATTTTGTATCATTGTATTTTATATTATTTGTTTTAGATTTATTTTGTGGATGTAGAACGATCGAAGTGTGCGCGGGAGATGCCTAATGGTGGCGATGAGGTTCACAACCCATCACACCGCGTCTCCCGCGGGGCGAAAAAGAAGGATGGAGTGCCGCATCGGTTAAAGTGTGACAGTTCATTTTTTTTCCTACCCCTTCGGAGAGACGGCGTGATGGTTAGTTAGTAAGTTATTTGATCACTCTTTCAGAACATGCTCTTTCCAAATTTTAATTGTATCTCAATAGAGACGAAGACGTAAACTGGAAACTGAACATGGATGATCAAGGTGTTTACAGGACTTATGACCTGTCATTGGTTGGGTTAAGCGCACGCTTTATGTAATTACAACATTCCCCATTCCACCTTTGTTCTTTGTGATCATGCATGACAAATTTTTGGAAGATGTATATGTACTTCAAAATCCATATTTATCTTCACGTGGCAGTTTCAGTCAGCCATCTATGTAGATTTGGTTGCACTAGTGAATTTTTTCAAGAATTAACCTATACAACTGACCCACTAACGCCATCTATGGAGAATGCTCTTTCCACATGATCTCTCCAGTAGCGTCTTCTTAGTCTTCCCCATCGCACGACATCTTCCACATTGCAGTTCTTTCTTATTTCAGATATTTTATTCTGTCTCGGAATGTCGTTCCCGCAACGGATCGGAGAGTTTTCATTTCTGTGGTTCTTAGGAGACTTTTTGTTCTGATGGTGTCAGCTCTCATAATTGAATAATCATTTAAAGTTTGTTACACAACACTTTATGAAAATTAAAAAACAAAAATAAACATTCATGATTTTCTTCTATTTTTGCCATACTTTTTATTGTAGATGTTTTATATTTCTCTTTTTTTATTTTTTTTTTCTACAACACTCATTTTTTAAACAAATTAAAATTAAATTTCAAATTTTTTTCGGACTACCCAACCCTTCCTTTTCACATATGTTTCGCTACACAGACTTCCCTTTTTCAGTGTATGAAATTTTTGAAGGCGCAAAAGTGTTCTGAAAATACAATATTTAAAAAAAGGTTTTCAAATGTGAATTCACAACACAAAGTGATGGCGAATATGGAAGAAAAAAGAACGATAAAAAAAAATTGTTTGTTTTTTGAACAATGATGTAAAACATCAAATTACATGATTTCATTCATCAAACGTCAAGTTCTTTGTTCATTCATCAAATTTCAAATTCGTCAATGTGACATTTGATAATGTCTTAGAAAGGCGAACCATGTCATTCCGATAAATTTTAATAAAACTTTTAGAAAACAGACGTTTTCAACATTAATTATATTTTGTCCTAGTCTATTATGTTTTTAAGTGTTTAAAAATGTAACTAACTATCTTAGCATTACGCCATCTCCCCAAAGGGTAGGTAGAAAGAATGGACTGTCACACTTCAACCGATGCGGCACTCCATCCTTCTCTTTCGCCCCGCGGGAGACGCGGTGTAATGGGTTGCGAACCTCATCGCTACCAAATGGCATCTCCCACGTCTCACACTTTGATCGTCCAACATCCACAAAATAAATCTAAAACAAATCATATACAATACTATGATATAAAATAAAATAAAATAACAAAATAAAAGTATTTTAACGCATAATGTTCATTTAAGATAGTGCACTTGTTGACATGGACGATCCGGACTTTTGTGTTTATTTAATTTATATTAGTTTTGAGTTTTTAGTTTTGTGTTTATTCAATTTATGTTAATTTAGTTAGTTAGTTAGTTAGTTTTAATTTATGTTACACGCATCCACCGTTTTTTTAATAATCTATGATAAGGCACTCAAAACAATCTAACACCACCAAGAAATATAAAATAATATTGAAGCAATTTTTCAAATTGTCATTAGAACAAATGAAAAAAATATGTTTACACCTGTCAAAATTCTTTATATAAACGAAAAAACCGTAAAAATGTATAACGTGTCACAATCAACTATTATAAAGTGCGGCAAACATCAAATTGGCCAAAACAATTCACTTATACACGAATTATCTCCAAATTTACGTTATCACCACATGAACCAAACCAAATTTTCAAAATCAGAAAAAGTATCTAAAAATGTTTAATGTCTATATATATATATATATATATATATATATATATATATATATATATATATATATATATATATATATATATATATATATATATATATATATATATATATATATATATATATATATATATATATATATATATATATATATATATATATATATATATATATATATATATATATATATATATATATATATATATATATATATATATATATATATATATATATATATATATATATATATATATATATATATATATATATATATATATATATATATATATATATATATATATATATATATATATATATATATATATATATATATATATATATATATATATATATATATTAGGTCCTTACATATGAAATTGGCGTTTTGCCGTGCTGGCAACTTTGATCTCAAATATCTTCTCTTTGGTTAGGAATTCCAAATTCAAATTTATACAGCTATTTACTCAAGTATTTGTGTTTCGAAAATTATAATTCATTTGTTTTTTCCTCAATTGTTTTTTTTCTTAGCGTCACTCAGTTTACAAAATGGAAAACTTGAAATATCGCGTTATTTACGAGTACGAGTTCCACCGTGGCACCAGTGCTGCAGAAACGGCTCGAAGGATTAATGATGTGTATGGCGACGGTGCCGCAAAAGAAAACACAGTGCGTTTTTAGTTCCAACGTTTTCGTTCTGGAAATTTCGACCTGCAGAACAAGCCCCGTGGACGGCCGGAGACCAAAGTTGATAATGAAGAATTGAAGGCTATTGTGAAAGCGGATCCATCGCAAACCACGTCCGAGTTAGCTGCGGGCTGCGGTGTTAGTGATAAAACTGTTTAATCCACTTGAAGCAAATTGGGAAGGTGAAAAAGCTTTAAAGGTGGGTACCTCACGAATTGAGTGAAGCAAATCAACAAACGCGCTTTGAATGCTGCGTTGCATTACTCAACCGGCACAATAATGAAGGGATTTTGAATCGAATCATTACCTGTGATGAAATCTGGAACCTGTATGATAATCGGAAGCGCTCATCGCAATGGCTGAACCCTGCCGAACCACCCAAACCATGCCCCAAGCGAAAATTGACTCCAAAAAAGTTACTTGTGAGCGTTTGGTGGACTAGTGCTGGTGTCGTTCACTACAGCTTTCTTAAATCTGGCCAGACGATTACGGCAGATGTCTATTGTCAGCAACTGCAAACCATGATGGAAAAGCTAGCTGCTAAACAACCGAGGCTGGTTAATCGCTCTAGGCCACTGCTGCTTCATGATAACGCTAGACCACACACTGCACAACAGACGGCTACCAAATTAGAAGAGCTTCAATTGGAATGTCTAAGACATCCACCGTACTCTCCGGACCTTGCCCCAACAGAATACTATTTTTTTCGAAAATTTGGATAACTTCTTGCAAGGGAAAAAATTCAACTCCGAAGAGGCAGTCTAAACCGACTTCAAAGATTTTATTGATTCCCGTCCGAATGGTTTTTTTAGTAAAGGGATCGATGAACTACCTATGAGATGGCAAAAGTGCATAGATAGCAATGGTACATACTTTGATTAAATAAATATATTATATTTAAAAAAAATCAACTTTATGTTCCTCCTTACAAAACGCCAATTTCATATGTAAGGACCTAATATATATATATATATATATATATATATATATATATATATATATATATATATATATATATATATATATATATATATATATATATATATATATATATATATATATATATATATATATATATATATATATATATATATATATATATATATATATATATATATATATATATATATATATATATATATATATATATATATACATATATATATATATATATATATATATATATATATATATATATATATATATATATATATACATATATATATATATATATATATATATATATATACATATATATATACATATATATATATATCTATGTGCCTATATATATATATATATATATATATATGCTATTACATATATATATATATATATTATTATATATATATATATATATATATATATATATATATATATATATATATATATATATATTTATATTCTTATTCAATCAATCATTCTTATTTAAAATACCCGAGAGCTAATACGAATTGAAAAGATGAGAATATCGAAAACTGTAGACTAAACGGGAATGAAGATATTAATATGAGTGTAGAAATATGATGAATCTGATAACGAAATTGATGTTGTAGATTTTCGAAAGATGTCGCTTATCGTGAGAAGAGAACGGCGAAAAATAATTATTAAAAATTTTCCTCTACAAGTTTCCACAGTTTCTGGGTGAAAACGTCCCTCTAACTTAGGAAATTTCATTTTATTATCAAGATTGCCACGTAAATAAACGAATTTGAGTAATTATTTTGATTAAAATGAGCAACTAAAACTTTTTAATTAGCTTTGAGATGATAATGTAGGGAAAACAAAAGTTCGGGGATGGGAACAATGCTGTTACACAGAACAAAGAGACACTTTTTCTTATCTTTACTTTGTTCTGTTGGTGTGTCTAAATTGAAACGAATAAAATATCACAAGCCTTGCAAGTAACAGGGTGCACTTTGAAAAAAGGCTGAGCGTGAATTTTCACCGTCTTTTGAGCAACGTATTAAGACAAATGACATTTTTACAACGCGACAGAGCTGGATTTAAATGCCTTGGTGTTTCTTTCTGCCTATTTAAATTAATTCTTATTATTATGTTCAGATTGTTATGTAGGATGTTTAATGTTTTTCGTGTCTCTATTTAAATATTTTTTCTGTTATATATGAATTAAAAGTAATTATTTTTATGTTATACAATATATAAAATTAAACAAAGTATTGTAGACTGAAGAAAATATGGCAGTGCAAAATGGAGTTATAGTGGCGACCCTTTTATATGCAAGTGAAGCTTGGAGTTGGCAGAAGAAGGATGAATGTAGGATAAATACCGTAGAAATGAGGTCACTAGGAGGATGTGCGGAAAAACAATTTATGATAGAATATCTAATGATGAAGTAAGAAAGGAATGTAAAGGGGATGAATGCTTGATAAATAAAATCAAGAAAGGATCACTAAGATGGTTTGGACATATGGAACAAATGGATGAGGGAAGAATGGTTAAAAAGATTTTTACATGTAGTGTGAATGGAAAAAGAAGTTGACGAAGGCCGAGGAAGACATGGCATGACCAAATTAATCTGCATTACTGAAAGGAGGCCATGTTCGAAGTAGGAGCAATCGACGAGCGTGCATGTCACGATCTGTGAATATAGAAGAGATGCGAGAGTTATGTCAGAATATAACAATGTGGCGATTCATCCTCTCAGCCTACCCCTCCGGGAAAACGGCGTGATGGTTAGTTAGTTAGTTAACAAAGATAGAGTAGAGAAAATCATTCCTAAAAAATCTGTCTTTTTCACACTCAAAGTATTGATGAATGAGTTTTTTTATTCAATGAAAACATACATTTAACGTTTCACTAATTTGTTCTTCACATGCTTACGCCACAATTAAACACTTCTCAAATTACGACCCAAACGCCTCCAGCCGTCACAAGCGCTCAAAATTGATCCTCCTTTAGTCGACCTTCGTGGCAGAGTGATCGATCTCACTTCCATACCGAAGGTTCCGGGTTCGATTCCGGTGATGGCAGTGTGATTGTTACACTGTCTTTGGTCTGGTGTAGAATTCACGTGACAGTATAATGGCAAAAGATTGACTACCTAACACATGTCATGAGAATTAATATAATAGCTTAAATAAATTGTATACAGTAATTGGGTCCAAACTATATGTTATATACAAGAAAAAAAAACATTCCGGGTCATACAAATCAAGCCCCCGCATAAACCAACAACCCACCAGATCACCTTTCTAACAATATTCCCATCAGACGTAAGAGGAATAGTCACAAGAGCCGAACATTATGTAAGCCAGAATATCTCAGTCCATGACCAAGAAAAACAGCCTTTACTAATTGTGTTGAGCGGGAGCTTTTACAAAAAAATGCAAGTACAGTAATATATTTAGAAATAAGTAATTTCACAATGAAAACGTATGTTTGTATTTTTTTTTACGTATACAACAGGTCGCTTGGACCCAATTACAGTATACAATTTGTTTTTTTAAGCTGATATATTGAATCTCGTGACATGTGGCAGGTAGCCAATCCTATATATTGTTTATAACGATTAAAATGAAACTAGAAATAGAGGAAGACCAAGGAAAACGCAGCACGATCAAATAAATCAAATATTGAATGTCGGCCACGTGAGGAGTCAGAGAAATCGACTCGTGTGCATGACACGATGTATGAATGTTAAGGAATTGAGAGAAGTACGAGTATGTCAGGAAACAAAAGTGTGGCAGTCCATTTTTTCTGCCTACCCCTTCGGTGAGACGGCGTGATGGTTAGTTAGTTAGTGAAAAGGTTCCAATCAAAACAAACGACGATTCTTTTTTGTTTAATAACAAAATTAGCAATAACTGATTTGCGCTAACTTGTTAGCATAAAAATCTGTAGATCACTTTTTGTTTGTGAATTTAGAATTTAAATCTTTGATATGAATAACATTGAACAAAGTGTGAGTTCGTACAAAATGTCGGAATCTAGCTGAAAATCATTGAGAGAAATTCTCCCACATCTAAAAATATTGTATGTGATCATAAAACGTGGAGAATATAATAACAAGAGTATCAGGGGAACAGGAAATGATGCCGGCATAAGTATATTTAAACTCTTTAGGTAGGAAAGTTCTCATGCTTCCGCAATTCAGCAATATCGTACAAAAGCTCTCGGCGTCCTATATTCGTATGTAGATATGTAAATTCAAACAATACATAAACTAGTATATTGTATTATTCTACTATTTAAGGTCTCCGTTAGGCCTGAATAGCTTTAATAAGTTCCCGTAAAGAGCTTGAGAATGGGCTAAAGCGACGAAAACTTTGACCAAATATTGGACCCCCAGAAATGATTGAGACAAAGTTTCGCCCATAAACTTATTTGTATGTACATTTACGACGAAATCTCTCGTGGTGATTCGCAATATATTTTGTTATTCCGAAGTAGGATACGAGTCGGCCCTCTCTAGTCAATCAAACCCGTGGTCCTGTGTCTTATAGAGTCTTTATTAACACTTTGTATAACTTTTATCATTAAATGATAGGGCGGGGGTGAGTTTCAAGGATGAGAGCGGGAAAAAGTACTGTAACTTATATTGTTCTCTGTGTGGGGGGGTTTTATGTTTTGGAGTGCTCATTATTCGAGAAATAATAGAAAGCTTACCAGCGAAAACAACAATATAACGGGGGATCTTACATCGCGGATATTAAAGGAGTATGATTTATGTTTTAATGGCGTCGTTAATTATCCCAATCGTTAGCGGTTAGGATATCTGTGAATTTATAGATGTTTTCATTGCTGTTACCCCATTTATAATTTGTATTTGATGAATTACATTCCACAGATATTGGAATAATTTTACAATGCCTTATGTTATCCAGATTAATTGGTTCTTTGCAGGAGCTAAGTAGGCTTATCAACTAATTAATACACACAATGACAAGATTATACCAGTACTAATAAATATAGTTACACTTTGTATTACAACACTTTTTATTTTTACTGAGCCCAGACGTGTTTCGGTTACTAGTAACCTTTATCAATGCGTACAATTTTAATATTATATATTATACATTAATGAAGGTTACCTGTAACCGTCCAAAAAATAAAAAGTGTTGAAATACAAAGTTTAACTATATTTATTCAAATATGAATCCACAACACAAAGTGAAGGCGAATAAAGAAGAAAAACAAGATTATACATGTGTAAATCATCTTTCAAGATAATCGAATAATTTTTTTTGATAAAATGTCTTGTTGGAAGTTCATTTCAAATAAAACATTTTTTTAACTACTTCCACTTTCGTCTTCATTTCAACAGCGACCGGTTTCGCCAGGCTTTTTGCCATCAGTATATTGATGCCTGGCGAAACAGATCACTCTCGAAATAATAACTAAAGTGGAAGCAGTTAAAAACATTGTTTTATTTAATTATTTTTTTAAATAAACTTTTTTAACGGCATAGATAAGATTTAAATCTTCGTTTTAAATTATTATTAATGTCATAAGTTTCGTCAGTGAAGATCACATCATCCAAGTAAGAGCCATTATCATTTTTTTTGTAATTGGAAGGTTCTTTTGTTTTAGAATAAAAAAAAACTTTTTTTCAATATCTGATTCACTATCTAACATTTCTATCTCGCTATACTTTCAACTATGTAATTTATACTTGTGCACAAATATGGCAGTGCACAATGGTGTTCTTATACCGACCCCTATGTATGGAAGCGAAACATGGAACTGGCAAAAGAAGGATGTAAGTAGAATAAATGCAGTAGAAATGAGATTTTTTGGACGAATGTGTTGAAAATCTGTTTATGATAGAGTGTCAAATAAACATTTGGGGGTGACAGGCCGTCGTCGGGGTCACCACTGTGGGGGATGTAGTGAGAGTTGAAGTTTCAGCGTTTATTGCGGATCACAAGTAATTACACGTAAACAGTATGATGTACTCGTGATGGAGCGTGGCTGGATGTCGGTAGCAGCGGGGCGGAGTCCGGGTGGTGAGCCATAGAGGATGATGGCTCGCTGGGCGGTAGCGTCGCGTCGGTTGGCTGAAGCGAAGAGTCGTCGAAGGTTTCGTGACGTAGCCGTGTAAACAGTTGTGTACTCGGGAGGAAGGTAGGAGGTTTCTCGTACGTAGACTTGGTAGTGTAGACTCGTGTCGTTTAGAAATTGCGATACTGAATGACGTAGCTTCGTAGCTCGGCGTCGGAGGGAGTCCGATATCCCTCGTGGCGTAGACTTATTAACGTAGACTCACGTCTGTTAGGAGTCGTAAGAATGACTAACTATTTAGAGTTGACTGACGTATTGGGTGATCGGAAGTACTGCTTTTATATGCTTTATGCATTTAACCCCGACAAACATATGAGAAGTGAATGCAGTGCGAATGAAAGGGTTATAAACAAAATAATGAATGGAACATTTACATGATTTGGACACATTGAAAGAATGAATGAAGAAATAATGGTAAAAAAGAATATATTTATGATGTAATCGGAAAAAGGTATAGAGAAAAACCGAGCAAAACGTGGCACAATCAAATAAATCAAATATTGAATGTCAACCACATGAGAAGTCGGAAAAATTTAAGTGCGTGAATGACGTGATGTATGAATGTTGAGGAAGTGAGAGAAGTTTGTCAGGAAAGAAAAGTGTGGGAGTCCATTATTTTTGCATACTCCTTCGAGTAGACGGCGTGATGGTTAGACAGGTAGTTAGTTAATATACAAAAATGTTACCCGACTTAAGCATTCAGTATAATGTAGTTATGTTGTGAATTAGACGGTTTAATTTTGCATTGTCAATAGTCAGTTCAACCATTTAACAGAGTAATCTGGGAACACAATAACGCACATTGTGTTTTATTTAAATATGAAGCAAGCTGATTGTTTTCTGTCTTCTACCTTGTTCTGCGCTCCTGGTTATTTACGTATGCAGATAGGTTGTATTTTCACAAAACAAATAATTGTAATAAACCGGTAGAAACGGAAACAGCAGAGCCTTGAATTTTACGTTTCCAATGAAAGAAACCTTTTCAGGAAATGAAATTTTCTGGAGTAGGAAGCAATTGAATTAAGCACTCTAGTAAAATAAATATCAGTTTATGTCAAATATGTACTAGCAAGGTAGTTTGTTCAAATTAAGATAATGCTCTTTGAAATTTGGCATCGTTGTAGAATGAAGCCGTTTACATAATCATTTTGAAATTTACAAGATTTTGTGTAGGTTTGGCAACATCGCTACGTTTCACGTGTCTAGTAATACCAAAGGCTACGTCATGAAAACAATTGCTTTATAGGTCGTGGGACGTAACTGTCTTAAATGCTAACAATATTTTTGATCTTATGAAATTCCAAATAAGAATTAATTGTTATCTAATGATTTCACTGAAATCTCGTAATGGAAGTAAATTTTTTTTAAATAATAATTATACAATAAAAAAAACGTTTTTTTTTCTTCTATATTCGCCATACTTTGTGTTGTAATTGCTTTATTTCTCTTTTTCTTTTTTTTTATACACTTTGTTTATACAACACTTACATTTAAAAATATAAAATTACAAAGACATGTTTCGGACAACCAGTCCTTCTTCAGTGATACATATTATAAAGATACGTATTTCAAATTGTTAACATGATCTGACAGATGTTAAAAATATTTTTTTTGGAACGTTTATGCTTTTGTTATAACAAATATTATTATTAAATCAAATTTTTTAAATAATAGTTTAAATTTCTTTGTAAGTGTAAGTGTTGTATAAACAAAGTGTATAAAAAAATAAAGAGAGAAATACAACTTCCGTTCTCCGTCTTTATTTCGACAGCGACCAGTTTCACCAGACTAGCTGGCATCGACAAACTGGATCACTGTAGATCAGTCTACCTCAGCAGCTAGCTGGCATTGTCATAGTCACAAAAATGGAAGTTTAATATTAATAATAAAACATCATTCTATTTAATTACGAGTATAATTTCAGTATTAATTGAATGGTTAGATACCAAATTAAGCTAAAACAACAACAAACAAACAATATGTTTACTTATTAACTAAGCATTTAGCATAATTAACTAACCAACGTTTTTCTTTAGAGGTAGGCAGAGAGGATAGACCGTTACACTGCTCTGTCCTGACATACCTCTTGAGCTTATTCTATTATACAATGAATACATTATTTGCATAAAAACGCTCGTCGATTTTTCTGACTTCAAATGTAGCCGCTTTTTTGTAATTAGCACAATAGTTTTTTTAGACATTCTTATACTATAAACATATAATTTACCACCTTTCTTCTCTCATCCATTCGCTCCATATGTCACACAAAATACGTAATATAAAAATATATATTTGATGTGTTTCAAATCCCAATTGTTTAATTTAACGAAAAAATAATATTAATTAAACAAAGACGACCTTCGTGGTCCAAGTGGTAAGAGCTCTGACTTCCATACCGAAGGTCCCGGGTTCGATTCCCGGCGATGGCATTGTGATTGTCACACTGTCTTTGGTCTGGTGTAGAATTCACGTGACAATAAAATGGCGATAGATTGGCTACCTATCACATGTCACGAGAATCAGTATAATAGCTAAAAAAATAAATTGTATGCAGTAATTGGGTTAAAACGACCTGTTGTATACATAAAAAAAAAGTTTCGTTAGAAGAAGAAAATCCTGTCATTGTAAGCGGTGCTGTATCCAAAGTAAAAATAGTCACGAAGTTGTCCAATCTTTGATAGGAGATAAATATTTTTACACACTATTATATTAAATTAAATAACTCATTGTTTAAGTATTTTATTTTTGTAAAGTTTTCCAAGTTCATAATTTAAAATTCGAATTTTTATGTACTAAAACACTGTTTTTTCCACTTTTGAGTTTATTTTTCTCGACATGTTTCGAAACGGTTACACTTTGATCATCGGGAGAACGATATAAACATGTTGAGAAAAATAATCTCCAAATATTCCATTCATAATTACATACACAATTCATAAAAAAAATCGTTATTATGGAATTCCACAGTATTAATGCCTTAAGTTTATCTAAAAAAATACATTTAAAATTCATTGTTGATTGTTGATTTCAGGCAATAATACTGTGGAATTCCACTAGCCATTTGTTTATGAATTAATCCATTGCTTTTTCTACTTCTGAGTTTTTTTTTTCACAACATGTTTTGAAGGCTTGACATCATTTGGAGAAAAATTAATGAAAAATTGGAAAAAATATTGTTTTAAGTCGTGAATAAGAATATTTACATAAAAGTATATACAAAAGATGTAAATGAAACTAGAAATAGATGAAAATATAAGAAGTGAATGCAGTGTGAATGAAAGTGTTATGAACAAAATAATGAAAGAAACATTAAGATGGTTTTAACACGTGGAAATAATGAATGCAAAAATGATTCTAAAAAGTAAACGTGTATGGAACTAGATATAGAGGAAGATCGAAGAAAACGTGGCACGATCAAATAAATCAAATATTGAATGTCGGCCACGCAAGGAGTCTGAGAAATCGACGTGCGTGCATGACACGTTGTATGAATGTCGAGGTAGCGAAAGAAGTACGTCAGGAAAGAAAAATGTGGCAGTCCATTATTTCTGCCTACCCTTCAGGAACACGGCGTGATGGTTACTTAGTTTAAGAAATCTTCATTTTAAATTCATAACGTTTCAAGCGAAACGTTTTTGAATTTTTAATAATATCGAAGAAAACATAATATTCCGTTTGAATAATTCAGAGATGTTTTTATGTCTGTCAAAACAAAAGAAGCATAACATGTTTGATGGATTTCTCATTTAATGTTTATCTAGTAATATAATTTTAATATCATATCATTAAATGAAGTATGTTCTCCATGAGTTTACGTTTGCTTTTAGAAATTATTAATTTCCTTTGGATTTAATAAACTTATTAACTAAACATCACGCTGTTCCTTTCGGATGAGTAAGCAGAGACGTTTGACCGCCATACCGTTTTTTCCTGACAGACTTCTCTACTTCCTACACATTCATGCATCGTAAAATGCACGCTCGTCGATTTTTCCGACTTATGTAGCCGCTTTTCAGTATTTGATTTATTTTGTCATGTCATGCTTTCCTTGGTCTTCCACGTCTTTTCTCACCACTCACACTGCTAGTACACCACATTTTAACCATTGTTATCTCGTCCATTCTTCATTATTTCGTCGTTCGGTTTTCTATTATATATCGTTTTCCCGCAAATTCTTTTCTGTGATCCCATTTCATCCCCATTTATCCTATTTTTATCTTTCTGCCAGGATTAAGCATATTCTTGCAATGTAAAACATGCATATTTCACAACTAATATGCAAGTGTGATCTTACTCTCTCACCCTGACGAATCTCCGGCGGAAGCGAAACCGGTTAGTTTACCAAACAAAGTGGTTTAGATACAAATACTAAAAGTGCATTATTTTTTTTTACTTGTTTTAATATCACATCATTTTATTATACACTTTTTTTAAATCTCGCGACAGCTGTTTCACCAACCGATGTTGGCATCGTCAGGTGTTACAAACAGCCTTATATACATTCTAAATAACTGTACAATTAAAAAATATATATTAAAACAGTGTTGTAAATTGAAGGCTGGAAATTACAAAGGTACCAAGTGAAGATAAAGTTAAAAATAGAATTTTGATGCTAATTGGCTTTAACATAAAGATCTAAATTTGTGTAAAAGTGCGTAATGATTAAATAATATAGTGTAGTTAAAATGTCACCCAAAAGATGCCACCTTTAGGGTGACATTTGCACATCTGGTTTATGTTACAATTACTTGACACCTTTGTAATAACCAGCCTTCAAGTTAAAAGTTAACAAGTTTTTCTTCTATATACGACATATTTTGTGTTGTTACGATACTTTATTTCTCAATTTCTTTTTTTAATACTTTGTATATACTCGTACAACACTTATATTAAAAAAATAAAATTATTTAGACATGTTTCGGACAGACAGTCCTTCTTCAGTGATACACATTATAAAGATACTTTTTTTTTAATATTATAAAATTGTTCACATAATCTGACAGATGTCTGTCCGAAATATGTCTATGTAATTTTATTTTTTAATATAAGTGTTGTACGAGTATATACAAAGTATATAAAAAAGATAAAGAGAAATAAAACAAGTTTTTCTTTTAAGATTATCAATTATGTGAAGTGCGATAAAATATTTTTTATTATGCGGTCATTAAATCAATTTATTGGACTATCGTTCATATAGTTTTTATATGTCAAGAACAGGCGCAGAGAAGAGGTTAGGGATATCGATATTCCATTAAAACTACCAGGAGTAGTATCGCTGTGAGGAGACTCGTGACCACACAGTAGAAAAAAGCTGTTCAAACGCACTCTAAGACCTTTGTCCAAGACGTTTCTGCCGCCCTAATCACTCGAGTACTCTCATACACGAGTATCCCAGGAGCGAAAGAAATAAGAAACGTTTTCTCGCCCAAGCTCGGCGGTCCTAGGGGTAGATTGTTGTCTGTGCTTGTTTGCGGTCCGATGGTTCATGTACGGTTTGGTTTTGTAACTGGGCCTAAAAGTTGGTCACACAATTTGTAATATGGTAAACTTTTGGAGTACTCTCCACGTAACAAGCGACGAGAATGCCAAATTTATCATTAGCGAGTGGACCGTGTCCAGATATTTCGAGGGTTACCTCGATACAATGGCGCCTAAAAATATATAAACAATTAATAAATTCAAATAAAAAAATAGCTAGCCAACTAACCATCACGCCGTCTTTCTGAAAGGGTAGGCAGAAATAATGGACTGCCACACTTTTTTTCCTGATATATTTCTCCCGTACATCATACAGAGAGTCATACACGCACGTCGATTCTTCCGGCTTCTGACATGACCAACCTTTAAAATGTGATTAATTTCGTCATGCCATGTTTTCCTCGGTGTACCTCGACTCCGTACTCCGTTTACATCGTTAACGTATATTTTTTTAACCGTTCTTTCTTTACCCATACGTTCCATATGTCCGAACCAACGCAGCGATCCTTTCATAATTTTGTTCATAATACCTTATTTCGCTCTATATTTTTTCTAATATCAGCATTTGAGATTCTGTCGTACATCGTTCTACCACATATAAGTCTTAGGGACCTCATCTCTAACGCATTTATTCTGCTCTCATCTTTCTTCCGCCGGTTCCATGCTTCGCTTCCATACATAAGGGTTAGGAGTATACGTTAACGATGTGAATGGAATTTGGAGTCGTGGGAGTCCAATGAAAATTTGGCATGATCTTATTAGAATCGACGTGCATGCATGGTTCGCTCTATGAATCTGAAGGAATCCAGACAGATGTGTCGGGAGAGAGTAGTGTCGCGGTCCATTCTTTTTTCCTAACCTGTCGGGAAAACGGCGTGATGTGTTTTTATTATTTTACCTACAATAATGTAAAACTTCAATATTAAATAATAAATATGAATGATTGACAATGACAAAAATAGAATCATGTTTACCACCCCTGATCTGTATGTATATAAAGGACTAAGTTTACAATAGTGTTACCAGTCTGTCGATGCCAGCGAGCCTGGCGAAACCGGTCGCTGTCTAAATAAAGACAAAAGTGGAAGTAGTTAAAAAACATCGTTTTATTTAATTCTTATTTAAAATGAACTTCCATCAAGAGATTTCAGTAAAATCATTTGATTACAATGTATAAATATTGAGAAAGCTAGAGAAGTATGTCAGGATAGAAAAGTGTGTCAGTTTATCCTTAATGCCTTCCCTTTCGGAGAGACGACATGATGGTTAGTCAGTTAGTTAGTTTTATGTATATTTATATTATTGGTGGCAGTACACAACGTAATGGCAGTACACAACGGAGTTCTAGTGCCAACCCTCATGTATGGAAGTGAAGCTTGGAGCTGGCAAAAGAAGGATGAAAGCAGGATAAACGCCGTAGAAATGAGATCACTAATAATAATGTGCGGGAAAACGTTGTATGATAGAATACCGAACGATAAAATAAGAGAGAAATGTAAGGCAGATGACTGCATCATGGATAAAATTAAAAAAGGATCCTTGAGATGGTTTGGACATATGGAACGAATGGATGAGAGAATAATGGTTAAAAAGTTGTACACAAGCAGAGTGAGTGGAAAAAGAAGCCGAGGACGACCGAGGAAAACATGGCATGATCAAATTAATCAATTACTAAAAGGCGGCCACATTCGAAGTCGGAATAATCGACGTGCGTGCATGATATGATGTATGAATGTAAAGAAAGCCCGAGAGGTATGCCAGGATAGAGCATTGTGGCGATCCATCCTCTTTGCCTACCCCTCCGGGGAAATGGCTTGATGGTTAGTTAGTTTTTATATTATTGGTTATGACTTTGTAACGATACTGTATACAATAATACATCGATTATTCAAGTCTGGCAACAGGTCTTCAAGAGGACTCTGAACTCGACTCAACCTCTTCGAAATGACACCCGAAAAGGTTCATCTCTCTACCGGATATGCCGGCCTGTAAGTAATGCCGGGAAACCCGAAATATTTCGCGAAGAGTCCGCCAGTGGGCGACAGCGGTATTCAAATTCCCTCTGAAACTCCACAAAATTTCCCGCCCTTATTCGGCCGCGCGTTTCCTTGGAAAAATCATTAATATTAATTACTTCGAGATAACTGGCCGATTTTATCACTTAAACAAAACACTGAAAAATGGTTACGAAATTTCCCGTCCAATTAAATTTAATATTATTTGGTATATTAAATTTTATGTAAGAAATATGGAGAGCAAAGCGCTTTCCGATTGGTGGAAATAATTCCGATTAATATATTGACGGTAACATTTCACGAAACTAGGTCAGATATTATAATATTTGTTTGGCATTTTGACTTTATCATTGAAGTTGTGGCGCTTGATTGATCGGTTGTTCCTTAGATTTCCATCACGTATTAATTCTACGGGATTCAAATATGGTGGAAGAAGCTTTTCCACGTATAAATAGGTAACTAATGACACCCACATATAATGATATAATTATATTGACGTATTTTCCGTCCCACTCAAAATTCGAAATTCAAATCAAATTATTATATTAACCGCCCTACCTTTGGGTTGTTTTCCGAGAAACGAGCAAAAAAAGCAGTTTTTTTTATTAATGAAATTTAATTATATACTAATTTTATTTTTTTAAATTACGAAACGTCCAATACTCGGCCGAACACTTTGCCTTCCCCTTGTAAAACTATCATATTTATGAATACTTGTACTTGAGTGTTGTTGGCACACGCGCGTATCCCTAACAGTTTGTTTATTTTAGGTAAATTACTTTTTCTCAAGCGCGTACGTGATACGGGATAGCGCAGAATGGTACAGTCACAGTGTTCGTATCACGTACGTTCAAATACGTAGGGTGGTTAAACAGATTTTAAGATGTTTTGCCAGTGTACAACTATGGTATAGAGACAGTCACAATTGGTATAGAGACAGTAATATTGAATTTTTATATTTGTAAGAGAATCTATACGAATACATGTACAAGTATCAATTTTAACGCCGGGGTACTCTCATTCATTGCGAATCTAAATAGAAAACATCATACAGCATCTCCGCACAGATTTCTGTCTCTTATTACTCTTCTTAATGAATGGAGATGGCAGCCTCTCCACTTCAAATATTAACTGAAGCGATATGGTTTAATGAAGACCTTTGACGGGCGGTTTCGTTTGTGTGGTACCAAACAATGGAACAGGTCTTTATTTCAGTGTATTTTTGGAACGGCGGCACTGGGGACTGGCTTTATAAGGAATCAGCCCCTACGTTCACACACGTTTCTATTTTTAAATATCTTAAAGATAAACTTATAGATATAAAATAATAAAACACTTTGTATGCCAACTAGTTTCGCTTGGACCCAAACTTCATCAGGGCAGTATAATAACTTAGTTACACTTTAGGATTGAAAAATATTGAAATATATGCTTACTGTTAAAATTTAAAACACTGTTATAATATCACAATTTCTTTTTATTCACTGAGAGTGTCGCGACAGCTTTTTCGTCAACCGATATTGGCATCATCAGGTGTTACAATAGACTTTATTGTAACACCTGATAATACCTGATGATGCAAACATCGGTTGGCGAAACAGCTGTCACGACACTCTCAGTGAATAAAATGACATTGTGATATTAAAAGAGTGTTTTTTATTTTTAACAGTAATAATATTGAAATATCATAGTGTTTCGGCCAAAACAATGGACTATTGCTGTTTATTTTTCACCTTAATTGGGAGAAAACATAATTTATAATCAGATTCCTCCATTTACTACTTTCTCCTTAAATATCCTTTCTACTTTAAGTATTCCAAGCTTCCATTCTCAATAATATTTTCAACGCAAGTTTATTCATTATTAACCTTTCCCTTACGGTTCTAAAATAAAAACGTGCGTTCCGGTGTAGGGTAGTCAGTACGCGTTAAAAAAATAGCAATTTTAAATCGGAAAAATTGGAACATTTATAGCTAATCCCCTGATATAATTATAATTAAAGTAAAAAATTATAATAATTGAGATTTGATAGCTAAAAACATTAAAAAACCATCTGGCAACGCTCACGGAATGGGCATAGACCCGCTCTGGATGCAAGCCCGAAAGCGACTGCCGCCGGCGCGGCGGGACGGCGAGAGTACGAACATTGAGCTAGAACATATGCAAGAATGAGATGCGAATATAGTGTCGCGTACTCAGCGCTACGAATTTTGTTTCCGATGTTCATAAAATACCTCCGATGTACCCGATGAACTCTGATAATTATTAATATTATTTTTTTAATCAATGCGTAAATATATTATGGAAGAATATCTAAAATCTTAACCTTGTATTTATTAAATGTATAGAGATATTGAGGGTTATTAGAAGCAACGTGAAGAAGATACCCATCACAGGGAAGGGAGGGTTAATATCTAGACATAATATATCTTTCGAATCTATGTTTTTTCCAAACTACAACTTTATATTTGCACTAACATATCTTTATGTATTATGACTTAATTTCTATTCTAACTGTTAAAAAATACTTATTTTTTCTTACTGATAAAACTTAATAACTGTTAAAAATAATTATTAGTTCTTTAAGCAATTAGTCCAGGTAATTTATATATTTTTTAATTCAAATGTATTGTTCCTTTGTATGGTATCGATTTTTAAATGCGTTTCAATAAGTGTGTCTTTGTTTCGTTTTTTTGTTATATACAATATTTACACCTGAAGGTGGAGATCTCCTCCGACACATGTCGTGATATTAAATATTTAAGTCGAAATTTTATTTTAAAAAAAAGGTTTATTTAAGAATTGACACTCAATACCCCTACATCTCGCACAAGACACACCGCAAGCCAAGTTTTCCATCTCCTTGTTCATCGCACTAACTACGCTCAAAGCGCGGCAATGTACAGGATTTGTGACAATTACAACAAGTATTTTGGAGACATCGATGTTTTCCACTTGAACGAACGAAACTTCAAAAAAGCGATAAGAGCAACCTTTCGGCGTGGATGAGACCATAATGTTACATGATATTATAATATGTCATGGTCCAAGTAGGCATAAAATTGGAGAGAAATCTCCAGGCGAAATCTAGTACTGTATGATTTGCAGAGACTTTCACAGTACATCAATAAAGGTTTTCTGCTTAATGCTTTCCAATCTTAATAGATGACGCTAGTGTAGAGTGAACTTAAAAATGTAAAGATAGGCGTGAAATCCTACCTTATATACAAGTTCCAAAAATTTGTCAGCCATGGTGGTCGTAAGAAGGGAGGAATGGGGAATGTTGTTAAACATAAAGCGATCGCTCAACCCAACCAATGACAGGTCATAAGTCCTGTAAGCACCTCGGCCACCACCTTCTATTTCTAGAAAACAATTTACATCTTCGTCTCTATTGAGATACAATTAATCCTTATAAAATATCATAATATGTTACTTTTATTTTTACTCTTACTTTTATTTATACTTTGAATTTTGTTCTTATTTCGACTACTATTATTATGTTTAACTCTCAATCATTTTATTTGACCGTATTTTGCCTTAGATTTAATTAAATTAACTGATTATTGTAATTGTGATAGCATGTAATTGGCTTTGATAGCATGTAATTGGCTTTATATATTATTTTTCTTAATGTTTCTCAATCAATATATTGATATCGCTGTATGCTGCCGTTACTGAATAAATAAATAGTAATTTTTAAGAGACATCCATCCAGAATTATAATTCTGCAGATCAGTTATACGTATACTTTTGGCAGAAACAAATTATGATGGTCACGTGAAATATTTGATAGTTGTAATAAAGTTGTAAGCAATATTTTATTTCAATATTCATGTAAAAATCGATTGCCAGTATCTCACAAAAAAGGGTTCAAGCTTAGGAACCCGGAGACCAATATTTGGGAATGTTCCTGCAATATATTACGGGCACTTAAATTATTATTTGCTAGAAAATATCAGGCTTAGAATGCAACACACGTATGGGAGAGAATGGGACCCTCAATATTTATGGGTAGGGCTCTTAATAATATATATTTCTAATCGATCTCGCGGACAAGCGGGATTTTTCGTCACGCCCGTATCCATGGCAACAAACCGGATAGCTTCCGGCGGAAGTTCATTGTTTTGGCGGCAAAATTTGGCGCGCTCTTCTAATAACACCTGAACAAAGGATTTCCCGCCATTATTTCGAGAGGGATCCACGTCAAACACACGAGTCTTTTTGCTCTTTATGGAATCGCTCCACTTTTACGGGACGGAATTATAAATAATTGAATCTTTTTTGCGACGAGAATAGCTTCATTGTTTCTGATAAAAAGTAGCAATTTACCGACCGTTGATGTAAGAACTGTCTCCGGTCAATGGCGCTGTCCCCTCGAGACGATTTTACGACTGCGCGGAACTAAAAATGTCGTCTCGCTCCCACAAAATTTTATGTTTATATCTCGCTGAAAGAGTAAGTAAACATCTTACGGGACCAGAGTTCGACTTAAAATTTTCGCGCTATCTGCCTGCACTTTTGCTTTTGTTTGTATTATAATAACTCACTGAAGGATTTTAAATGTGTATGTATATGTACGTATATATGTGCACTAAAAATATTTTTTAATTACGACAAATATTAATTGTTTATTGAAAAATAATAAAACTCTAACTAACCACCTAACTATTTCTGGTTCCATTTATTTTTTTTACAATAATTTAAATTTTTTAATTAACCTGGGCTAATTGTTATAATTACTAATAATTCAATTTTATTAGTAAGAACTTATAAATAATATTTAACGATAATAATACATAATTTGAAAAGATATAATTTATATAGAAATTAATAAATGATTTTTTTTTAACTACTTCCACTTTTGTCTTTATTTAGACAGCGACCGGTTTCGCCAGGCTCGCTGGCATCGACAGACTGGTAACACTATTGTAAACTTAGTCCTTTATATACGATTAGGTACTCGTACATACAGATTAGGGGTGGTAAACATGATTCTATACAAAAATAATCTTCAAATATTTATGTAAAATTTTTCTGAATTTAACTATTGGTATTACAGGTATTCTTGGAGGTTCGTGTTTAATACAATGGGTTTTAATTTTTATTATCTCTTACATATTCATATATAATTTTTGAAAAAATGGTAATTTTGTTTAAATTTTTTACAATTTAAATATTATATGTGTTACTGATCTGTATGTATATAAAGGACTAAGTTTACAATAGTGTTACCAGTCTTTCGATGCCAGCGAGCCTGGCGAAACCGGTCGCTGTCTAAATAAAGACAAAAGTGGAAGTAGTTAAAAAACATCGTTTTATTTAATTATTATTTAAAATGAACTTCCATCAAGAGATTTCAGTAAAATCATTTGATTATAATAAATGATTAATTTGCATATTTGTGGCGATGAGGTTCGCAACCCATCACACCGCGTCTCCCGCGGAGCGAAAAGAGAAGGATGGAGTGCTGCATCAGTAAAAGTGTGACAGTCCATTCTTTCTGCCTACCCTTTCGGGGAGACGGCGTGATGGTTAGTTAGTTAGTTAGTTTGATTGGGAATGGGAGCTTGAGAGACTAAATTACAAATCATTATGTGTTATAATTGTTTTATATTATTTATAAGTTCTTACTGATAAAAAAAATAATTATTAGTACTGACAACAATTTGCCCAGGTTAATTTTCAAATTTAGATTATTTTAAAAATATTTGTGAAATGTATACTTATATCTGTATACGAATCCTGGATTTTCACTTGGATAAGTATACATTTCACAAATATTTGTAATTATTCTGGTCAATTCTTTGGCGTATAAGATAGGAGTGATACTCCAGGCGACTTCTAAAAACAGTGCGCTAGGAGGCGGTAGCCTCTTCGCATTGTGTTAATAAAGTAGTTTGCTAAATGCTAAACAATCATTCTTCATAGATGGCGTTAGTGGGTGGATTGTATAGATTAATCTTAAAAAATTAATTAGTACAATCAAATCTACATAGATGGCTAACTGGAACTGACACGTGAAGATAGGTATGGATTTGGAGTATATATACAACTTCCAAAAATGTATCATGCATGATCATAATAACAATGGTGGAATGGGGAATGTTGTAATTACATAAAGCGTGCGCTTAACCCAACCAATGACAGGTCATAAGTCCTGTAAACACCTTGATCATTCATATTCAGTTTCCAGTTTGCGTCTTCGTCTCTATTGAGATACAATTAAAAATTAGATTATTTTATCTAATTTAAAATTTATTTTTTACATGAGTCTTTCATTGTTTAGTTTTTATTATATATCGACACCTGAAGATGGAGTATCCTCCGAAACGTGTCATGTTTTTTTAATATGTTGTGGATAATAAACAAAGTTATTTTAAATTTCATATGTGTATTACTATGGAAGTCCACAGTGTTAATGCCTTAGCTTTCAATAAGTTTAAATCAATTTCATACATCTTCCCTACTTGGTACACATATTTATCATATTACTAAGAAGTTTATTTATGACTCTTCTCCATTATTAGTACCTTCGTAGCATTCTTTTGTATCGGATATAACTTATCGCCTTTTGCGGATAGGGGATGGGGAAGAATGGGTCTTATTAAGACCGAAATTAATGGGTGTACCGTCTATCTGATAACGGTTGTACACCCTCATTCCTATGGAGTAATTAGAGACACAACTGAAATATGAACTGTACAAAGGTAGGGTAACCACGAGCAATACGGCTTAAGGAACTATTCAGTTTTTTTATAATATTTACTCAATTAATTTATCTGTATTGGAAGGAAGCACGGAACAGGCAAAATAAGAATAAATGCAGTAGAAATGAGATCTCTTAGACAAATGTGTGGATACTCTGTGTATGATAGATTGTCGAATGAAAATATAAGAAGTGAATGCAGTGCGAATGGTGGTGTTACGAACAAAATAATGAAAGGATAAAGATGGTTTAGACACACGGAAATATGAAAGAATGGTAAAATAAGTATATGTTAACGATGTTAATGGAAATACAGGAAGACCGAGGAAAATGTGGCACGATCAGATAAATCTGATTATAAATGTCGGCCACGACCACGATAAGGAATCAGAGAAATCGACGCGCGTGCATGACACGATGTATGAATGTTGAGGAAGCAAGATAAATATGTCAGGAAAGAAAAGTGTGGCAGTCCATTATATTTGCCTACCCCTTCGGAGAGACGGCGTGATGTTTAGTTAGTTTTTATTTATTCAGAGGATGGAGAGCCGCAATGTTATTTTTTCCTAACGTACTTAACTCGTCTGCTCAACATTGTTACATCATGATATGCATGTCAATTTCTCTGTCACATCTCGTTACTGTAACTAAAATCTTGATTAGCTTTATCGTGCCATATTTTTCTCGGTCTTTCTTTATTTCTTGCTTCATTAAAATCGTAAACTTATTAATATCTTTGCCATATTTTTTTGAAGAAATTATCAAATAATCCATTTATTTGGCGCAAATTCGATGATACTTCGATACTGTTTAATTTTTAACACTAATTTATTTATTGTTTATTGATAATTTACCTTGAGCACGTGGTTTCAATACCACTCAATTGGGGTGACCCGTTCTAAGGTGACATTTTTAGCACTCTATATATAATCACAATAGAATTTTTTTTTAATAGATAGTGAATAAAGGGAACAAAACACAGATTCACACGAATTACTTTAAAATTAAATGTATTATGTGATGTATAATACTAACAGTATAACCATATTTACTTATTGATGAAATTTTATGAATTAAAATACTGTTTTCTGCAAATTTGAGTTATTCGACATGTTTCGAAGGCTTACACCTTCATCATCGGGAAAACGATATAAACTCCGACTCAACAACAGTTTATATCGTTCTCTAGATGATGAAGGTGTAAGCTTTCGAAAAGTGTCGAGAAAAATAAACTCCAAAGTGTAAAAAACAGTGTTTTCATTCATAAAAAAAATCGTCATTGTGGAATTCCACAATGTTAACGCTTTAAGTTTATCTAAAATATATACTTATTTTTAAAAAGAATTCTACGCTCAACTCCTTTTTTCATAATGAATTTATTGGTAAAATCATATTTATATGATAAAAAATTATGATATTATAACAGTGTTCCTAACTAAGTTAATAAGGAATGGTCAACCTACGAAATGTACTAACTGAGTCCCGTATTGAAACGGTTTAGAACCTGACTCATTTAAACTCGAGATTGTGGTAAAGTGAAGTTACTATTAATCAGTCTTTCTGAGCAGTAATTCGGTAAGTCTCCTTGGAGTAATTTTTATTAGATATACTCAAAAGTGAGTCCTTATCGACCTTGAAAAACGATGGTAAATAAAGTGTTTTGACTGAAAATCCGTTATAAAATTTTGTTTTTTCATTAAAGATTATGTATATTTTATTAAATAATCATTTTATTTTGTTTTAGTCCATGTCAAATCACCAGATATTCATAATAATATGCTATTTTCTAATCGATGGGATATCATTAAATCAAATATAATCAAATAATTCTATTAGACATTTAATAATACAAATTTAATTTTAAATTAACTAACTAACTAACTAACTAATCATCACGCCATCTCCCCGAAAGAGTAGGCAGAAAGAATGGACTGTCACACTTTTACTGATGCGGCACTCCATCCTTCTCTTTTCGCTCCGCAGGAGACGCGGATTTTAAATTATATATAATATTAATAGATCAAATTGTTATTTTATTTTATTTTAATTTTTATTTTAACATTATATTTTATATTATTTGTTTTATATTTATTTTGTAAACGTTGGACGATGGAAGTGTGGGCGGGAAATGCCTATTAGTGGCGAAGAGTTTCGCAACCCATCACACTGCGTCTCCCGCTAGGGCGAAAAGGGAAGCATGGAGTGCCGCATCGGTTTAAGTGTGGCAGTATATTTTTTTGCTTATCCCTTGGGGGAGATGGCGTGATGGTTAGTTAGTTAGTTAGTTTGATCAAATAAATTGAAATAATGGAAGCAAATCAGCAAAGTTAGAGAAAACTCTCTTGGTGAGAGGACGATATGCTACTTCCGGTTTCGAGAGTTTGGTCAGTCAATGCCAGCCAGCCTGGCGAAACCGGCCGCTTTCAAAATAAAGGCGATAATTGAAAAAAGTTTTAAAATAAACATGGTTTTATTCAATTAGTAAATGTTTATAAATCCATTTAGAAAAACAGAGATTTTAATGTTTAAGTCTTACTTCCTGTTATTGTTTATCGTTTTTAATGTATTGTTTCATCATTTTGACTCTATTCTATGTGTTCCTTCTAATTACTGTTTTATTATTATTATTATTAATTTATTATTATATTTTGAACCTTTAATATTTTCTTCTATAAATAGTAACTAACCGTTCTTTAAATTAAAATATTTAGGTACCTAACTCAATTTTAGCAAGAACTTCAAAATTATATCAAAGAAATTATTCAAATTGACATAGGAACAAATACACGTAAAGATTCGAAAAATCACGAAAATTTTACATTTGATATATAATAATATATCAAATGTCCTGATGATGTCAACATACCGCGCGCTTAGTAGTAAACTGACCGATTATGGTTTAGGTCATAATTGAATTAACATTAGACAGAGGTTTCTGTTAACGCTATCCATCTATTTTTCACGATGTTAACGCTACCATTCGTAAGTACGATAATCGTTCACAATGTTAACGCTATCCATTTGTACGTGTTTTCCGACTGTTTTTGTTAAAACACCGACTCATGTCAGATTGATCAAAACTTGCTATTTTGAGTTAAGCCAGTGTTCTATTAAGCATGCGATAGGTTGATGAAATAGCTGTCTCAAAAAATAAAATACGATTGTGATTGAAAAAACAAAATTATTTAATGTAACAGTTTAAAACGTTAAGGTATCATAGTGTTTCAGCCAAAATAATGGAATATTTAAGTCTATGTGTTTAATTTTTATTGAAAGAACAACTTATTATTTTTCCCCGTCTTTAGTTAACTACTCTATGGGAATACAATAAAACTGTTATTTGTACATATACGAAAATATATTATTCTACCACAAAATATCAATAAAGACATTATATTGTGCTTGTAGGATTGTATCGCCAGAGACAACTTAGTATTAATATAATTATTATTGCCAGACAAGGTCAACAAAGTAACCCGAAACAATTTTATTACGTCTTAGATTTCCCCTAACGGACAATAATATAATTAATTTACAAGAGTGTCTGAGTACCCGAGCCGATAACAAATAGAAATATTATCACTTAGTAACAAATTTTTCACTAAGTAGCGCAAAGTCGTGTAGCTTTGTATCCAAAAGTTTTCTCGATTTACTAATGGCCCGGCAACTTTTACCCTTATTTCATAGAAATCAAGTTATAAGATTTGCATTCTTCGCTGAATCCGGCCAGCAAAGTATTCCCCGAGATAAACTCAAGTTTCAATTCGTTTTTGATCTTTGAACTTTTAGGAGAACGCGTCATTAGCAGCGTTTATCGGAATAATTTCTCCCGGATAACAAGGTGAAATGAATGATTATCCTTATATCTTATTTCAGTGTACCTTCTTCTTCTTCTCTTTTAACAACTGTCGGGGTTAAATGCATAACCCAGATTAAATCAAATCAAATCAAATCAAATCAGTTTATTAACTCAAAAGACATTAAAAACAGGAACATGTTTAAGGCATCTATTGAGTACAGGTAAAATATTATAAAAATACAACAAAGTACCAGGAACGCATTAGAGATGGTTCGACATTAGGAAGACAACATACTTTCTAAAGTCAAGAGTATTTGTCCCCTGAACGTACCTTCACTAATATAAAAGACGTCGATCTCCGAGGAGACCGCGTTCAGCAGACTAATTGCTCTTCCCACCGGTGTCACCAGAGGCAGATTGGTTCAGGTGGCCGGTTGGTAAAATAATCTGTGCTGTCGCTGTCGGAGAAATCTTTTAGTAGATAAGCATATTTCATGATGAAATATATGATACGAATAACCGAAAAACGCCTGACTCAGGACCTACTTATCAAAACTAATGAGTCGAAGGCCCAGATTTATTCAGTTTGGTCATTAGGTCACTAGAGCAGAGCATCGTGTGAAAATGGAAGCAAAGCATATAAAAGCGGTACTTCCGACCACCCAATACGTCAGTCAGTATTACGGCTTCTAACAGACACGAGTCTACGTTAATTAGTCTACGCCACGAGGGACCTTGGACTCCCACCGCGCCGACCTACGAAGCCACGCTACTACAGTATTCCTTCTAACGACTTCTAACCGACACGAGTCTATGCCGTCAAGTCTACGTACGAGAAACCTCCAACCCTCCTACCGAGCTACACAACTGTCTACACTGCTACGCCACGTAACTTCCGACGAGTCTTCGCTCCCGCCGACCGACGCTACTGCCCAATGAGCCATCAACCCCAGCTGCTATCGACGTCCAGGCGCACGCTCCATCACGAGTACATAATACTGTAAACGTATGATTACTTGTGACCTGCAATAAACGCTGAAACCTCCACTGCTTTTAACTCTCACCACATCCCCCAAACACCTTTGGTCTGTTCCTGTAGTCAGGCTGGCCTCTCTTGGGAAGTTGAATCCCAGCTATCCACAGTCAGCACGAGTTTCTTCCACCATAGACGATTAAAATCCGTTAAAAGGAGTATTCCATATGACACTTTCAAAACTCTTGTAAATTGCTTCGTTGTGTCACGACTTGATTATTGTAATGGAATTTATGCAAACATTCCAAAACAACAAATAAACAAACTTCAATCTGCGTTCAATACAACAGCAAGACTCATTAAAAGCTCTCCAAAAAATTCCCATATAATACAACATCTCAAAGAACTTCACTGGCTTAAAAGTCAAGAAAGAATCCAGTATAAACTCTGCTGGGCAGTCTTCAAAGCGCTACATGGAATGGCACCAAGTTATATATCTGAACTCTGTATAACGGACAGCCTAAATACAAGGAAATCCGAAGTCTTGCTCGGCGAACTCTTCGGCAATAGGAAAATTAGTTGAGCCGAAGCGTTGCCCCAGTACAAATTTCGGGGATCGAGGTCGGTCCATCAACTTGGAACAATCTCCCTTCACACCTCAGATGTCCGACAGATTTCAGATCTAAACTGAAAACCTATATTTTTCATAGTTCTTACCCAATTTAAATATTTATACCTTGTTCTACTATACTTTTTAACCGATCGCGAAAATTTAGATTTTTAGCTTTAAAACACGTCTTAATGCGCCCTTGAGGTGATTACATCACGAAAACGGCGCTTTAAAAGTTAGCATATTATTATTATTATTATTATTATTATTATCCCTCTATCTCTTTGGCGGTCTTACGGGGGGACGTTAGCCAATAGGAACCTGATGCATTACAGCGTGTGGAATAATATGAGGGATCCATCCTCTGCACGTGAGCTTTCTTCTGCATTGTCTGCCTCATCTGACAATATCTCCCACCTTGCAGAATTTACGAATATCTGTGCTTATGCGATTACCCTATCTCGAAGTCCTTGTTTGCTATTGTCCGCAACGTCCGCTTCTCTCCAACCATGTAAATTTACGCACCGGAACGTGTGGGATTCAAGGGACCCAACCTCTGCACATGGGCATTCTTCAGCATTGTCTGCCCCATCTAACAATATTTTCGACCTTATAGACTTCGTGGATAGCCGTGTTCCTCACCATATCTCAAAGAGTCTTTCATACTATTTTCCTAAGCGAGCGCATCTCTGCCATCCATAGCGTTCGTTCTTGTGGTATCTGCTCTGGTCTCAATGTCATATGTCAATATGGGCCTTACGCAGATTTTGTATATTCTGACCTTACTATCAGTTCTCATATACTTATTCTTCCATATGGTCTTCGTGAGACAATCTGATACCACCGAAGCTTTGTTGACTTGTCCCATTATTTCGCTGACAAGGTCGTTTTGGCTATCCCTTTGTTTCATTGTACCATTGCTTATAAAGCAAACTTTATCACTTTAAATGAATTATTTAAATTAGAACAAGAAAGGTGGCTCCACGTGTGATTTCACTTTAACAATAAAACCAGCGTCCATAGAAACGACGACATAAACTCGCCCAAACCTTATTTCATAAATACAATAACAATTTAACCAAACCATTCCCCGAAAGGGTAAGCAGAGAGAATGGACCGTCACACTACTCTATCCTGGCACACCTCTCTAGCTTCCTCCTCATTCAAACAAATATGTATGTTAATACGAATGAAAACGTTTGTTTTCTAGGAGTTTTATTATACTTTATGGAAATGACATGTTTCGTCCTTCTTAGGTATTAACAAATAATACATTTGAAATATAATTATTATTTAATATGGAGTTTAGATCATTTTTCAAGAAATAATAAATGTTTGTATGTATATATTATTTGTTGTAAATTCAAACGCTTAATGGATTTAAATGAATTTGAATAACAGAACACCCCTTCAACCCATAGTACCAGGGAAGTATCATAAAAGGGTATGTCCCATCGTCGAAAATCTCAAGGGTTCATATCGAAAAACATTGTTTCATACAGAATACAGCATTTTCAAAGTAAAATAAAGAAATAGGTCGCGGAGGAATAAGTAAAGAGCTTATTCCCAGAGAGAACGACGATTTACCGACATTGCAGACTCTGCTCGACGAAAATTCACGTTGACCCGATGTGTAGAGAATTTGACTGAGTTTTCTTCTGGTACCTAACCGAAATGTTTTAGTTGAGTTTTCATACATTGCGGAGATGGTGAATCGCATTGTTTGGAAAATACACTTATTTTAGAGTGCATGCCATAACTGTGTGAGTGTTTTACGTTTTATTATTTGTATTGTTTACACCAATACATTCCCATATTTTAAAAATAAGTACGAATTCGTTAAAACAAACACATAAACTTGCAAATACGTATGAAAACAAGATAATTATTTTAGTTTATTTTTTCGGGTGGTAGTCTAGGGGGTAAACGCTTGGCTCCTGATCCAGAGGATATGGGTTTGAGCCTGGACACAACCAGATTCCTTCTTCATAATAATGAGCTAGTTTCTGCTCATATTGATTAAATCTTTGATATTAGTCTTTTTTTGAATCCCTTTTTACAAGTGCCTGAACAATCTCGGAGGTATATGAAAATAAACCTACAGGTATAATTTTATTTTTATTTATTTTTTATCACGGTATGGATATTATAATTGAGTTTAACTAGTTTCAGATATGACACAACCTTTTTCAATATACAAAATTGTTAACAATAAAATAAAACAAAGTGACCACTTTTATACTAAAAAGGGTGGAGTCATGTATAAAAGTGGAGGGGTATAATAAGGATTGAGAAGAGGGGAGAGATAACGGGATCATTTCGAACGTGGGAATTGAATTTAAATTTTAAAAGTCTAATAAAATGTTGTAAAAATACTAAGTGCAGTTATAATTATTCAAATATGAATCCACAACACAAAGTGAATGTAAATATATAGATGAAAAATATGCCATATAGTTCCGCTTGGACCCAAGCTTCATCAGGGCAATATAATAACAATTATTATATTACCCTAATGAAGCTTGGGTCCAAGCAAAACTAGTTGGCTGCAATTATAATAATAATTCCGTGGTTAAATACAAAGTGTTTTATTATTTTATATCAAAAGTTCAAAACCTTGAACCACAAAGTGAGTGCTTCACATGAAAGTTTATATGGAAATAGTAGAGAATCCGAACATGATACAATATTGAGAAGAGAACTTAATGTTATTGAGTATATTTCAGTTAGGTGTTGCTGACGACACAGTATTATTATTATTATACTTATTATTATTATTATTTTCTTGAATCGCTCTTTACATCATGACAGCATGAGCCAAATTGATGTAAAGGGTATTATAGCTATCATAGTGATTCTCATGACATCTGATAGGTAGCTAATCTATCGCCATTTTTTCATCACGTAAATTCTACACCAGACCAAAAAAAGTGTGACAATCACACTGCCCTCGCCGGGAATCGAACCTAGAACCTTCGGGGTGGCAGTCAATGCATTTACCAATCGACCACGAAGGTCGTCCGAAATTAAGTGCTTGATACAAAATTATAAAATTAATTGCTTTGAATATGCAAACTTTTTTATGGTATACTCGTATATGTCATTCTAACCAGAACATAGAAAATGAGATATGAAAATGTAGATTTCAATGTGATATGTTTTTAAGCTGACCAAAATTAAAAAATAATTTCTAAATATGTAAAAATAATAACAACCACCCTTAGCGCAACTGTTTTGCAATTAAAAATTTGAATATCGTTCGAATTACGCGCCCAGCGCCTATTGTACGAGCGGAAACAAAGCGCCATCTCTTTAATTTAGCCGTAACTAAACCGCACCATTTGCGTTATTCTCTAAGCCGAGATCCAAACCCCTTGCGGTCTTCCCCGGCGTATTTCGTTGTACATTTACGCGAGCTAATGACTGTTAATATTTCGCCAGATATTGTTATGGCGCTCAGAGGGTTAACACAGCGTAACTGAAGAGGAAATGTTAAAGAAAGAGGGTTGAAGTTTGGTGATGAAATGATTAAGGAGTGATGAATTGGGTGTTTATTTTTTATGCTTGGGTGTTGGACAAGTTAATTTATACGAAGTGATTTTTATATGTTACGTTTATTAACTCATTATTCAGAAGCTACTTTTCGTCTCCATTAATTTAGTACTTTTAAGATAATATATTTGGAGCAAGTAGATGAGTTCGTGTATTTAGATAGTATGTTTACAGGAGATATGCGAGTGGAGAGGGATATTGAAAGAAGGGTTGGGGCAGGCAACAAAGTGAATGGTGCACTTAAATTTGTCATCGCAAACAAAAACCTATCCAAAAAAGCAATGGTGTTCTTCTAACGACCCTTATGTATGAAAGCAAAGCATAGAACTGGCATAAGAAGGATGAAAGTAGAATATATGAAGTAGAAATGATATCTCTTAGACGAATGTGTAGATACTCTGTGTATGATAGAGTGTCGAATGAAAATATATGAAGTGAATGCGGTGCGAATGATGGTGTTATGAACAAAATAATGAAAAGATCATTAAGATGGTTTGGACATAAGGAAAGAAAGAATGGTAAAAAAATATATGTTAACGATGTAAATGGAACCAGAAATAGAAGAAGACCAAGGAAAAAATGGCACGATCAAATATGAAAGTAAAGATAAATGTGACAATCCATTATTTTTTCCTACCCCTTCGCGGAGATGGCGTGATAGTTCGTTAATTGTTTTTATAAGTAAATTTTTTATGATATTTTTAAGGAATTGGTGATATTTTAAATAAAATATATAAGTATTATTATGTACAAAACAGGTTATTTGAAACCAATTGCTGTTTCCATTTTTTTTTAATATTATACGTATTGTATATTGAGTAGTTTCATTACATATGACAGATAGTTAATTAGCTAGAGAAAAGCAAAATAAAGATATTTTTGTGAATGTATACTTATACTTGTATACGAAATCCTGGATTTTCACCAAAGCGTGGTTAATTCAATCATAATAACAAAGGTGGAATGGGGAATGTTGTAATTACATAAAGCGTGCGCTTAACCCAACCAATGACAGGTCGTAAGTCCTGTAAACACCTTGATCATCCATATTCAGTTTGCGTCTTCGTCTCTATTAAGATACAAGCAAAATAAAGATTTTTTCGTATTAGATGTTTAGTTGTAGATTGTTTTAGAACTTCTAAATCAAAATTAATAATTACCGTTTTTTTTTAGCATGAGTAATGAAAATTTTCAATAGTATGTAATCTAAGTGGAGGCGTACATAGGAAATTGTCTTCAGGATGGAATTTTGCAGGATTGTAATATTCCCTAAGAGTCGTCCATAGTCAAAGTAAGAAAGCGCAATAACTATCCATTTTCTAGAAAATAGCTTTTAAACTTCTCACCGTTGCTTATATTATACGAGTATATTAGAAATTTTGACACTACAATCAATAGCTAAGTAACTGAGCAGATATCTTGCCTTCTCTTTTTCGCTGGCCGGCTGGTCTGCACTTCAAATCCCGCATCATACATCTTCTAAGCCTACCCCTGCTGCGAAACAGGGCGATGGTTGGTTTGATTAAAAACAAACAAAAGTTCAACTGTTAAAATATAATATAATAAAACCGTTAAATTAAATAACTTTGTTTTTTGTATCAGAATTGTATTTTATTTAACGCAACAGCCGTTTCATCAACCTATGTTGACATCATCAGGTGTTATATCATAGGTTGATGAAACAGCTGTTGCGTTAAATAAAATACAATTGTGATACAAAAAACAAAGTTATTTAATTAAACAGTTTTAAATATTAAGGAATCATCGTGTTTCGGCCAAAACAATGGTATATTTAAAAATATAATATTTATCATGATGACATATTTGCGTGGATGTAATTTTTCGAATTTCCTAGTTAGTTACACCAAAGATCACCCCAACCATGATCCTTCACTCGTTAGGGGTGGGCTTAACAAGATAGAGGAGATGAATGGGGGGTGAAATGTGTTATAATAATACAGTTCACAGGGAAACTCGATAGGGGTGCACTAGATGGCACCACTGTCGCTTACATTATTACAAGGGTGAACAGATTACATTGTTGTATAATTGACCTCGCAAAATTTGATAATGCAATACCTTTCAGTATTGTGTATTTTGTGGGGCAATTCTACGTTTGTAAAGACACCAAAATTGCAAAAAGCTGAAAAGTCTTAGGAAAGTTAAGTTGCTTATAAAAAACTGATTTTTTTATGAATGGGTACCATATTTACAAAGCTCCCGGTCTCTCCACACAGGTCAGACTGAATAGACTGAGATAGGCCGGTCACGTGCAGAGGATGCCGTCATCGCGAACCCCGAAAAGATTGCTGGAGTGGCACCCAGGTGGTAATAGACTAATTGGACGACCAAGGCTGCGATGGGAGGATGAAGTTGGGAGAGATGGGGCAAGATTGTTAAGAGTGTCAGATTGGAGGGTTGAAGCCGAGGACAGGAGGAGTTAAAGGCGAAGAATACTGGAGGCTAAGGCTCGATATGAGCTGAAGGGCCATCGAAAAAGAAGAATGGTCTAACTAACTAACTGACCATCACGCCGTCTCTCCGAACGGGTAGGCAGAAAGAATGGACTGTCACACTTTAATCGATGCGGCACTCCATCCTTCTCTTTTCACCCCACGGGAGACGCGGTGTGATGAACATTAATTAAATAGACATATTGTCTATTTAATTTTTGTTCCACGTATTCACCGTTTTTTTAATTAGCTATAATAAGGCACTTAGAACAAACCAACACCAGCAAGAACTTAAAAATAATATTGAAGAAATTATTCAAATTTTAGAACAAATGAAAAATTAATTATAACACCTGTCAAAATTCTTTATAAAACAAAAACTTGTGTAATTTTAGCATCAAAACAGTACAAAACTTGTCGTGTTTTTTTTTATATATTGTGGATTAAACAAACTTATTTTAAATTTCCTAAGTAGGTATATTATTATTTATTATATATTATTTTCGTTCATATTTATCCAGTTCCTTATTAGACTACCACATACTAGTACAAGAGTTCATTTAAGAACAACACTATTCACTACCATTGAAACTTTAAAAGATTTGCTTTTAATTGTATCTCAATAGAGACGAAGATGCAAATTGGAAACTGAATATGGTTGATCAAGGTGTTGACAGGACTTATGACCTGTCATTGGTTGGGTAAAGCGCAAGCTTTATGTAATACAAAATTCCCCATTCCACATTTCTTTATGACCATGTCTGACAAATTTTTGGAAGTTGTATATATGTTAAAGTCCTATGCCAGATTTCACATGTCAGTTTCAATGTGCCATCTATGAAGATTTTGATTACATATGTTAATCTTTTTAATCTTAAAATATTTGCTTTTGTTTGCGACTTATAGTGCACCATTCACTCTGTTGCCTACCAAATATATTGATGTTTACTTATTATATACAAAAGTTAAATCCTTAGGCAGGGAAAGCCTAATTGAAACGCGGTTCTTTTCAAACATTCGATTCAACCATTTTTCTATATTTCGAGTCCAAGTAATAATTCTTATTCTGCTTTTTCATATTTCATCGAGGAAAACTTTCCCTTGCAAAACGGCCAGTCTTCCCGGAAAACTTTTCTTCCCTTTCAACCCCTTCCTAACCCCTTTGCATCAAATTTTTTTTTTCTATTTACAATTGCCTTGCAGAATTCCAAAAATGTGTTTCATCTTATAATGTATAGAACGTTCTTTAGTATTGGAAAAGATTTTTTTTATCACACATTTTGGTATTTCTCGTAATTATTATTTTCATTTTCATAAAATTTATAAAATAAACAGCTTAAATTATTTAAAAAAAGAATTATTTAATATTAATGGAAGCAAAGCGTAGCAAAAATGCGAACCCTACGCTATACCGCAGGCTAAACTCTCCGAGATCGAATCAGAAATGAAACGATAAGGTCTGTCTGTGGTGTTGAAGACAAAGTGAGATGGAGAAGAAGCAAAAGGTGCTTCTGGAGAGACTACGTGGACCGCATGGAGAATACAAGAATCGCAAAAATTATTAAAGATGAAAACCCAAGCAGCAAGAGATTACCAAGAAGGCCGCCGAAGAGATGGAGAGATGGCTGGACATCATCATCCTAGGACAGCCCACCGCCATAAACAGGTCATACGACCTTAACTAAGAGGAAGAAGAATAAGAAGAAGGAAGCGAAGCTTGGAACTGGCAGAAGAAGGATGAGAGCAGAATAAATATGGTAGAGATAATGTCCCTTAGACGTATTTGTGTTAGAACGATGTACCTACATCAGAAGTTAAAATGGTGATATAAGAAAGGAATAAACTTATGAAAGGATCAGGAAAGGATCGGACATATGGAATGAATGGATGGAGAAATAATGGTTAAGAAAGTATACGTTAACGATGTAAATGGAGTACGGAGTCGAGGTAGATCGAGGAAAACTTGGCATGACCAAATTAATCTATTTTTAAAGATTGGTCTTGTAAGAAGTCGGAAGAATCGACGTGTGTGTATGACTCGTTGTATGAATGTAGAGAATGCTAGAGAGCTACACTTAATTTAATAAATATCTTCCACATTAATTTATAATGATGTCAAATATGAAATATGTGTAATATGTGTAATAAAATATGTGTAATGTATGTTAATAATAATAATAAATGGAACTAGAAATAGAGGAAGACCGAGGAAAACGTGGCACGATCAAAGAAATCAAATATTGAATGTCGGCCATGTGAGGAGTCAGAGAAATCGACGCTCATGCATGACACGATGTATGAATGTTGAGGAAGCGAGAGAAATATGTCAGGAAAGAAAAGTGTGGCAGTCCATTCTTTCTGCCTACCCCTCCGGGGAGACGGCGTGATGGTTAGTTAGTTAGTATTTTTTAATTTATAAAATATCTTTATAAAATAAAAATATTAAATAGATTAAAGTGAAAAATTTGGTTTATTACGATGACGCTTCGTTTTCTGAGAGTAACATAAATGTTATGAAATAATGTTGCGTTGATGTAACACTGGTATCAAAGGGTTAAGGTACATAACACCCCCCTCCTTCTATCGGAACGTCAAACTATTATTGGCTTCAAGTTTATGTAAGCTTAGCCATTAAAAGTTACAGCCACTTTCTTACTAATACTGAGCCGAGTTTCTGGGAGGAACATCTGAATTCTTCCCCAGACTCCATCGAGGCTAGCTTTTTTCAACGAAAAGTTTAGTACGCCCTTGTTCTCGGACTTTTTACATATTTTAAAAATGGAACAAAGTGCACTTTCGAAAAAGCTATTGTTTTATTTTATTGGATGTACCTACATTAACAATCGAGATGAAAAAATTCTGGCGACCTTCTTGGCCGAGTGGTAAGTGCTTTGACTGCCACACCGAATGGCAGTGTGATTGTCACACTGCCTTTGGTTTGGTGTAGAATTCACGTAACAATAAAATGGCTGGACGATCCGGACATTTGTGTTTATTTAATTTATATTCCACGTATCCACCGTTCTTTGAAATAACTGTAATTAGGCACTTAGCAACGACCTGGAAGAACTAAGAACTAAGTAAGTATAAGAATAAGATTAAAGTTCTCCATGACGCTTCCCTGAGATTTGGGTTAGAAATGAACCACAGCAAATCCAAAATCATGAGTCCGTCCAACAGAAATATAAAAATTGACGACAAAATAATTGAAACTGTGGAAGAATACATCTCCCTCGGACATAAGTTAAAAATGGGAAAAGAAAACCAGGTGGCAGAAATACCCAAAATAATTGGACTTGGTTGGGCAGCCTTTGGAAAGCTCAGTCTTATAATGAGAAACAAGGATATCCCCATTTATTTAAAAAGGAAAACCTACGAAGCATGCATCTTGCCTATGATGACATATGGTTTGGAAACAATGTCTCTGACCATAAATGCGCGCAACGATCCATGGAGTGGCAAATGTTGGGCATAAGTTTGAGTGATAGAATTACAAATACAGAAATAAGACGCTGAACAAAAGTCGCCGATATCATGGATCGGATCGCAAAATTGAAATGGCAATGGGCAGGACACGTAGCCAGACAGCCAAGTTCAAGATGGACCTCAAAGTCCTAAAGTGGAGGCCATGGGAAAACAAAAGGGGTGTCGGTCGACCACAGAAGAGATGGGCCGACGATATTGTTGTGATCGCCGGGAGAAAATTGAATTAAGCGGCACGGGATAGAGAAAAATGGAGACAGATGGAAGAGGCCTACATCCAACAGTGGAGAGAAGGCTAGGAAGAAGAAGAAGATGCACTTAAAACAATCCAACTCTAGCAATAACTTCAAAATGTTATCAAATTGTCCATTTGTTTGTCTTAAAATATAAACTGTCCCCTTACTTAAGCAATAGCCTTAGAGCAAAAAAACATCCTCAACTCAATACTTCCATCTAAAAATCGTTTCAAAATTTAACCCATTGATATGTCTATTGTTATCTCCCTAGTTCTAGCCAAGTTAACTAACACATGTTATATATAATTCTAGGTTTGTAATAATTTGGTAGTTTGTAAAAATTTGTATTTTAGTTAGTTTATAAAAATTCGTCATTATGGAATTCCACAGTGTTAAGTTTACCTATATTTTTTAAATTTATATATGATAATAGCAATAGCAATATTTGTGTATAGTGAGATTTTTTACCTTGAAAATATAATCCACTTTGTCTTGTCATGTTTTATTAAAGATAACTTATCGATCCTGGTTTTAGAAGGGTCATAAAATTAATAACTATTTTAAATTATTTTATGTGGTGATAATTCTCACGAATAAATGTGGTAAGTGCTTAAAATTTTAAGTATGCTCAATTTATAAAAACATGAAAAATCTACTTCTCAGACTTTTAAAATTAATCTAAATTCCACGGGCGGTTTATAAATTATTTCTAAAAACGTGATTTCATAGTGGTCCTTTTTCGTGAAAAAAAATTCCCGCGCAATTTTCCTAAAAGTCGGACGTCGGTTTTGTAGCGAATCCGGAGAGTCTACACGATTCAATTTCATGCATGGAAGGCGCGTTGATTGGCTATCACGCGGGGCAGCGCTCTGATTGGCCGCAAGCGGAGTCACGTGACGGTGGAATGTTTCAAATTTGGAATGTAATAATTGAGAAATCAGTTTCTGACGTTTAGGTGGGACGGGTGATCCCGTTGCATGCTCGAAGAGAATTTATAGGCTTTAGATTGGTATATCGTCAAGTTTGCATATGTATGTATTCTATACCTATATTTAATATCAAATCAAACAAATCAAATCAGTTTCTTTACTCAAAGGATATTACAAATAGCGTAAGAGATGGTTCGATATTAGGAAGACAAGATACTTTCTAAAGTCGAGAGTATTTGTCCCCTAAACGTACCTTCACTAATATGAAAAACGACGATCTCCGAGAAGACCGCGTTCAGCAGATTAATTGCTCTTCCCACCGGTATCACCGGTGGTTCTGGCGGCCGGTAGGTACAACAATTTGTGCTGTCGCTGTCAGAAATATCTATCAGGGATAAAAAGACCAACACCCTTCAGCACTGTCGAGTTCTCGAAATATCCCCTGATTAATCTAAAGAAATGGGTTATGAGATGCCATCTCTTCGAAGCTGTATATAATTGGTTTCGAGCATTTCAAAAAGAAATGCCGTGGAATAGAGCCACGAACAACTACCATTATCCCTCATGTAGAGATACCTCAGAATTTTTTTCAGAACCCTCTCCAGCATAACGGAATAGCTCGCCTCGTGAGGACTCCATATCACAGAACCATTTTCGAGTCTACACCAAACCAACGCGTTGTAAAGTACTCTGAGCACATTGGGATCTCTGAAAACTCTTCCGGTCCGAACGATGAAGCCCAACATCCTCAATGCAAGGTCACAAATCCTCTCGATATGTGCACGAAAAGTCAGCCTTACTCATATAGATGATCTTGTCGTAGATACATATGCTAGTTGCTGGTTGTTCATTGTGTATCTATGATATACAATTCTCAATGCTCTAGTAAAAGATAGCATAACGCATAAGACATAGAATTGCATTTGATTACTGTGACTCCAGTTAACAATATTATAATGTCTGACTGGAGGCAAAGACAGTCGTCAGGATTGTTACTTTCTAGGAATAATTTAAATAATATGGATCACTGTTGGTAATACTGACAATGAAAACGATTATTTAATAATAATTTGAGTAGTTTTACCTTATTTATCGTCAAGCGGATTATTCATAAATGTTGCACTTACCTAGAAAAAATAATAAAAATATATATTAGTTAAGCATAAGATACACATTGCAACAAAATTAAAAAAATAAGACATGTATAGCAAACCAAAATATTGGTAGACGATAGATGGACCAGAAGGGTGGTGGAGTGGAGACCCGTGAAGACAAAAGAAACGGAGGGAGACCCCCCACACGATGATCCGATGACATTCGAAGAATTTCTGGCGATTGGATGCGAAAGGCACAAGACAGGAATACGTGGACAGGTATAGGGGAGACCTATGTCCAGCAGTGGACGACAACGGCTGTTTAAGTATTTAAGAAAGTAAACCAATATACAATTTTAGCTAACCATATATCAATAAGTCATGAGTAAAAAAAACTTAATTGAAACTTGAAGAAATATGTAAAGCCCAAATTTAATTATTAAATTATTAAATGAAATGTTTATTTTCTAAAAGCTTCATTCGATTTCATGGGACTGATATGATTCGCATTGATAGAGCATTTCAAATTGTCAATAATTATTTTAACACGGTGAAAGCAAATGAAAGAAACTTCTAGAAATTGACGTTTTAATCGATTTAAATCCTTCCTTCCCCGACAAACGTTTCGGAAATCGTTGCGGTCTGCATCTTCACCCTGTAGAAGTAGACTGCAGCAATTGAAGGGTGTAACAGAGAAGAACATAGAATATACAAACACAGTACAATTATACTTTATCTCAATTGATATGAATGAAAACATCTGTTTTTAAAAAATAGTTCATTTTACGATAAAAATAGTTTAAAAAGCAATGTAAATTATGTCTTAAATTAAAATATAACTTTTAGAAAACAGACTTTTAATTCGTATTACGTAATTAATTTGGATTTTCACATTATTCTTCTAGAAACTATAAATACACATTATTTTAAAAATATCCTAATTAAAGAAAAAAATTATCATCATTTAGTATTGTAAATCTACATACAATAATTAACTTAAAACAAATTTCACAAATAGATTCAGAATCAGAACAAAATTCTAAGAACTATTCCTCTCTCGCTCTCTTTTAATCAAAACATTCTCGCACTCTGTCTTGATGACACCCGGGTTTTCGCCTATTTATATAATCCTATTTAAATTATTTTTATCGGTAAGATAACAATGATGTCTAAAAATAATTGAATATTTTATTTTTACAATTGGTGAGTATTATTGAATAAATTGGTTTCGCTTCTGTCGGAGTTTTTTCGGGGTAACAAAAACAAACTGAAATAAAGTGGTTTAAAAACAAAATATATAAGAGTTTTAAAGGATTATTAAGCTACACGAAAAATGAGGTGTGCATACGAAAGTGAATTATGATGTTTATTTGAATATTATGTTATTTTGATAAAGGATTAATCGTATCTCAATAGAGACGAAGATGTAAATTGTTTTTTTTTTTTTGGAAACAGAATATGGTGGCCGAGGCGTTTACAGGACTTATGACCTGTCATCGTCATTGGTTGGGTTAAGCGATCGCTTTATGTTAACGACAACCTTCGTGGCAGAGTGGTAAGAGCTCTGACTTCCATACCGAAGGTCTTGGGTTCGATTCCCGGCGATGGCAGTGTGATTGTCAAACTGTCTTTGGTCTGGTGTAGAATTCACGTGACAATAAAATGGCTACTTATCACTTGTCACGAGAAGCAATATAATAGCTAAAAAAAAATGTATACAGTAATTGGGTCGAAACGACCTGTTGTTTACATAAAAAAATAATAAAAATTAACAAATAAAAAAATAATTTAATTAAAAAAATAATAAAAAAACATTCCCCATTCTGCCCTTCTTACGACCACCACGTATAACAAATTTTTGAAGGATGTATATATGTTACTATGTTGAGACACACTTCACATTTTTTTAGGTCAATCTACACCAGCGCCATCTCTTAAGAATATATGTAATGGGTAAAATCCAGTATTTGTATACATTAAAAAAACAAATGATTTTGATAAAGCTTTAGATATCACTAGATATAAAGGTCCGGTATGTAACAAGCGCAGTATTTTCCCAGCACCACTCTCGTGATGAGCTCCGATTTGTAATTGCACTCCTTGTTGGCGGATCATTAAACAACCCTCGGAATTTATCTAATTAATCCGCATATTAAATCAGCGTGGTAGCAGCCCTTGCAGAGCCCTTAAAAGCACGCAAGGTCGGAAAAAAACAAAGTTACCCCGTCAGTGCAAATTAGACCGAGTTACAAATGGTATGACCGAATATTATATCCAGAATACTGGGAAACTTTTCGGTAATTAGTACCACGGCCCATAAATCAACTAGCAGTTAGTTCGCTCGCTAACCCTTCTGTGCTATTTTCACGTCGAAATAAGGAACTACTCATGAAGGGGCATTTTTCTCACTTTTTATTTAACTTGCTTAAACTAGGAGTATTTGTACTTGGTACCATAAAAAATCCCATCATTTTATTCGCACAAACTTACATCTAAAATACAATATCCGTTATCATTTTGGGACACTTTAGACCGGGAACATTATAACAAATGTTGATTTTAAGAATATAAAATTCGCTTTAGAAATATTCACCTCTCAAAAAGGCTTCATAGCTATTCAAATTCAGATTTGTAAAATAGATTTTAATGCAAGTTTTGGGGCAAAGTTGTTTTACTATAACTATAAGGCACCACTGGAAATGACATAAAGTCGACCATACCTTCCATCAAAATGGCAGAAGAGGAGAGATATATTTGGGTTAGATTGTGGACTTAGTTTTGCTAGTTAATTCAGAACTATGTATAATGATTTATTAAGATGGTTACATAATTGCTACAATAACGAAAATATTTATTTGACTTCATTAAAATTAATTTTAAACACTATTTTCGTGTCAATTTTATTAATAAAAAATATTTTGGATAAGTGCATATAATAGTATGAATAATTTTTTCCTTATATATTATAATAACAATATAATTCCACAATTTTAATGCCTTTACCCTTAAAAAACTTATTTGTTATTTCTTGTACAATGATGTAAAGCTCCAATAATTAATACAAATTAAAACATACGTTCTTAGACATTTTAATATAATTTATGGAAACGAAATGTTTTGCCTGTCTAAGGCATACAATGCCTTAGCCAAGCGAAACAAATCATTACAATTAATTATATTAAAACTTCTAGAAAACAGAAGTTTTCATTCGTATTAATTATTTAAATTAATAACGAAGTACTAGTAAGAACGATTATTTAAATTAAAAAGTGAAAATGATTTGACAAATAATAAAAGAGATACTTTATAAATAAGATCCTATGTATACACTTATATTATATTTCATATGCTTTTTTTCGATAGTTAGTTGAACTATTCTGCGGATTTATTTTATAGAATACAAGCTTTAATTAAACAGTTCCATTTGCTTTCATTGTATTATTAAAAATAAATTTAAAACTTTTTAAGTGTAATTTGTACACTTTTGACAACCGCCAAAATGGCCTTGTGAATATATTGATGGTTGAACTATTAGTTTTGTGAAACTCCATTATTAATTTATAATAGTAAACACGATCATTAAGTGGTTTTACTTGGATTTAATTTATGTAAATTATATAAATTGTGACAAAATTTGATTCGCCTTAAGAAATCTTAAGGGTGAGGGAGAAAGTATACAATGCAAATTTTTGAGTTGTTAAATAAAACAATTTTAAGTTTTTTTTAAGATTTATAAATTCAACAGAAGGACACACTATTTGGCGATTACGTTCAGTTTGAGATGCCCTCGCAAGGCGAAACAAATTTGTCACAATTTATATAAATTAAATCCAAATAAAACCACTAAACAATCGTGTTTACTATTATTAATTAAATTCCTTGTGAACACTTTAATTGACTATCAATAATAATGTTTCTATAACCCTAACGAAACTCCGGCGGGAGCAAAACCGATTGGTTCGTTAAAACAAATGTAGTAGAGTAAAAAAATACATAAAATTGTTTTTAAATTATTTTTAGTTTAATTTCCCTTTGGAATCAGAATACAAATTTTAGAATTTAGCTTTCGCACGTAAAAAATATGCCTTTAAGTCGCTTTCTTTTTTTATTTAGCAATTAATTATCATGTCCAAACTTTCTACCCCTAAAATGCACTTTAAAACTGCACAGAAAGCAGTTGAGAGGAGCTTGTCTTGGTCAGAGTCTAAAGGAAGCGCGCTGCAAGAACTTCCGGTGATAAATTACCGGTTAATAGTTGTACGAATAGCTAAAAATAGGATTTTGGCAAATCTCACAGACGAGCGACAGATGGCAGACAAATTACTACTGGGTATTGGAATCAACCCAAAGAAGTTTCAGTACGAATGGAAATGTATTAAATGTTTGACGGTTCTTCCATAGAAACAGTAGCGAATGCTGTCTTCCAAAGTTTTCCAGAAAGTATAACTACGAGTATATGATTAAAAAAAAACGTGTTGACTTGACAAATTTACTGCAATATGATTTTGAACTTTTTTTTTATAACTAACTAACTAACTAACCATCACGCCGTCTCCCCGAAGGGGTAGGCAGAAAGAATGGACTGCCACACCTCTCTTTCCTGACATATTTCTCTCGCTTCCTCAACATTCATACATCGTGTCATGCACGCGCGTCGATTTCTCTGACTCCTCACATGGCCGACATTCAATATTTGATTTATTTTATCGTGACACGTTTTCCTTGGTCTTCCTCTATTTCTGGTACCATTTACATCATTAACATATAATTTTTTTACCATTCTTTCTTCATTCATTCTTTCCATATGTCCAAACCATCTTAAAGATCCTTTCATTATTTTGTTCATGACACCATCATTCGCACCGCATTCACTTCTTATATTTTCATTCGACACTCTATCATACACAGAATATCCACACATTCGTCTAAGAGATCTCATTTCTACTGCATTTATTCTACTTTCATCCTTCCTTTGCCAGTTCCATGCTTCGCTTCCATACATAAGGGTCGGTAGAATAACACCATTGTGCACTGCCATTCTAGCTGATGATAAAGAAAAAGCTTTTTATAATGATAAAGAAAATGTTTTATTAAAATAAATAATGAATATGAAAAAAACGTACGTTTTCAAGAAACTGTATTATAAAAAATAATCATTATTAATAATCAATAATATAATTATTAATCACATAACATAAAAACATAATTTTTACATATCAGATTCCTCCTTTTATTCCTTTCTCCTTAAATACTTTGTCTACATTTAATCTCCCAAGCTCCCATTCCCAATCAAATGCAAATCAATCATTTATTAATTTCTATATAAATTATGTCTTTTAAATTAAAAAAAATAATTATTAGTACTCATTACAAAAACTCCAGGTTAATTTTTAAATTTGAATTATTGTATCGAATTTTAAATGCGTTTTTATATTAGTCTTTCTTTGTTTTGCTTTTATTTTATTTTTACACCTGAAGATGAAGGTATCCTCCGAAACATGTCGTGTTTTTTAATAATTAGTGGATTAAACAAAGTTATTTTTAATTACTGTATTGTATTTTTAAGGTAATCAAATGATTTTACTGAAATCTCTTGATGGAAGTTCATTTAAACAATAATTAAATGAAACGATGTTTTTTAACTACTTCAACTAAAAGTGGAAGTTGTTAAAAAAACATCGTTATATTTAATTGTTATACTATATTATATTTGATTGGAATGACATGTTTCGCCTTTCTGCATTAAAAAGACATTAAAAATGTCGTTCCACAAACACAATATTTTTTTTAGCAAAATATACGTTTTCAATCGTATTAATTATTAAATATGGAATTTTGCATCATTGATAAAGAAACAATTAATGTTTTAAATGAAACTTCCGTTTTAATGTATCTCACTATCATTATCAAGTTTCGAAAGATTTCACATCTGGGTCATATACTGCGTGGGGAAAAGTACCACTTTTCCAACTGATATTGGAGGGGAAAATTGAAAGACACCGAGGGCCCGGTAGGAGACAAATGTCCTGGCTGCGAAACGCGAGGGAGTGGACCGGCATCCGAAGTGTGGAGGAGCTGTTCCGAGCGGCGCAGGACAGGGACAGGTTCGCCAAGGTGATGTCCAACGTTGGGGGGAAGATTCAAGAAAAAATAAATGCAATTTTATTTTATTAAAAATTTTGGTGAAATTAATCAAAAATCTTATGTACGAGTATATCTTACGAATAAGACGCTTAGATAAATGGTTTAAGCCATGGAGACCACTTGAGAGCTTTTGTCCAAGACACTTTTACAATAATTGTGTCGACCTTACCAACAAAAAATCCTCACATTTTCGATGGCAAATTTTAAATCCACCGTGCGACTTGAACAAAGGAAGGGCCCGCGCTCTTAGACTGGTCCATTTTTCACTTTAATAACAGCGGCCAGTGTTGAGAAACGAATGGGGCTTTCCGCCCGAGATGTCAGAATATATTAGGGCGACAGACGAAGAAGGATATGAATCGGTCGAGACGTCTTATTCAAGAAATGCCGCCTAGAATTTTAGGGCCGAATTTCACAACTCCTTCTAGTACGTGACAATTTTATTGTTGAAAACTTTGAGTCTTTTCAACCCTGTATACAATTTACATGTACCAACCTATTTAGTGATAACTGCGCTCGTAAGAATTTCTGAGAAATCCCAAAGAAATGACCATATTTTATACTGATCCAATACAAATTTCGGGGATCGAGTGTTCGCGGTAGCTGGTCCATCAGCTTGGAACAATCTCCCTTCACACCTCAGATGCATTAATGATCCGACAGATTTCAGATCTAAGCCGAAACCCATCTTTTTCATATTTCATACCCAATTTAAACATTTATATTTTGAATAACAATGAAATGAAACGATGTTTTTTAACTACTTTAACTTTTGTCTTTATTTCGACAGCGACCGGTTTCGCCAGGCTCGCTGGCATCGACAGACTAGTGCCAGCGAGCCAGCGAGCCTGCCGAAACCGGTCGCTGTAGAAATAAAGACAAATGTGGAAGTAGATAAAAAATCATCGTTTTATTTAATTATTATTTAAAATGAACTTCCATCAAGAGATTTCAGTAAAATCATTTGATTATTTATATTTTGTTCTACTATATTTTCTAACCGATCGCGAAAATCAGATACAGCTTTCACATTTAGATTTTTAGATTTAAAACACTCTTATTGCGCCCTTGACGTGATTACATCACAAAAACGGCGCTTTAAAAGTTAGCGTATTATATTATTATTTATTATTTTTAAGGAGATCAGAGGAAAAGAGAAAAAAATCGACTGTCCAAAGGAACGATGGATAAAGACTGGAGAATATAGATCTAAATGGAGATTAACAGTACATACAAAAATGCAAGATTTCGAAGCACAGTGCCGAGACGATGACAGAAGAGAGGAGACAAAAAGAAAGATCATCTGGAGACAGTGGGGGTTCCACTGCCAAATAAATTCCTGCTCTAGATGCTACAGAATCAGTGGATCCAATATTGGCTATATAAACCCACATCCATGAAGGACAGTCTTCCTCGGATATAAGGGACAACCGATGATGGTGTTGACACCATCAGTAATAAGTAAATTTCGAAGTATGAATATATAATATATGTCACATAAAACCTATACCAGAAGATGGCGGCAAACTGCCAAAATCAATCGAAGCCATGAAGCTCAGTAAAATTTGACATAATATATGAAATAAAGATTTTTTTAAATATATTTTCATTTTATAAATTATACAAATAAAAATTAAATAATTATTCAAAAAACGAAATTACCCATAGCTCATTGAAAAAATACCCATAGCTCATTGAAAAATTACCCATAGCTCATTGAAAAAATACCCATAGCTCATTGAAAAAATACCCATAGCTCTTTGAAAAAATGTCTAAGACGACTGATTCTATAAAGGTGCACCATAAAAAAATCTTGATTTAAGCTTTAATAAACTTTTGGCGTTAACACTGAGGAATCCTATCACTTTTATATGTATATGAAGAGAAACACCTTAATATTATTTTTCTCGTAATCTCTAGAAGGTTATAATCTATTTTTCATTTATAAAAGTTTTTATGAAATATTCAGAAGTCAATAGCTTTATACAAAGAATAATTGTATAGATTTTTCACGGTGTAACATGTCTCTCTCAACCGTCGTTTCGGAGACCGTTGCAGTTTCCTTTTTCAGGATCGTTACGCGTTTTTTATTACGGTTTGATACGAACAACTTACTGAAAATTACTGTTTCCTAATCAAGCGTTATAGAATTGAAATGCGAAATGATCGTTTTTTTTTATGGGGTTGCAAGCAATCATTTTAGCTATATAGGAATCAGGGCAATGGAATCAATGTTGTCGTTTATTCGTGTCTATAGGCCGTGCCGTATATTGCTATGCAATAAAAATCACCAAAGATTAATCAACCGAAGACATTACGTTTTATTACGAAATTTGGTGGTGTTTTTGTAATTCCAACGCAACCCCTCACCCCCAGGACTCGTGTGTTCCTGGTGAAATTCTAACCCACATACTAACCCTTTCTTTTCACGCAGTCCGGATCGCGTGCGTAAAACTAAATTGTTTCCCGACATAATGTTTTACTATGTCAAATAGCACAATGATTCCGATCAAATATTGATCAATATAGGTTCAGTTAACTGGATTTTTTGCTGTACTTTCACATAATTTATAAGCTACGCATACAAAAGAGCTCATCATAATAAATGTAATATAAAAAGTTATGGCAGGAATAGTTTTCAATAACCATTCTTAGGAAGGTTAATTATTCCGAAGTAGGTCACTGCCGTTCTAGAGCGTAAAATTCTTATTATAATAGGTATTGGAAAGTTGGTTTCTAATGACGGTTGGATGTAAGTTCTCCACCTTTAAGTATTCCTTGAATTACTTTTTGTTTAAAATTGTTTCGACGTGACCTCAACGCGTTTTTAATGAACCCAACACGGGTAACGCACTATTGAAAGTTTTCTAAAATGTATGTGTATTATTAGAAATCACTGCCATACATGGAAGGTCTTAATATCACAAACCTTAATTCAAACTAATAATCATTTTTCTTCTATGTTCGCCATACTTTAAGTTGTAGATGTTTTCTAACTAACTAACTAACCATCACGCCGTCACCCCGAAAGGGTAGGCAGAAAGAATGGACTGTCACACTTTTACTGATGCGGCACTCCATTCTTCTCTTTTCGCCCCGCGGGAGACGCGGTGTGATGGGTTGCGAATCTCATCGTCTCCAATAGGCATCTCCCGCGCACACTTCGATCGTCCAGCACCCACAAAATTAATCTAAAACAAATAATATAAAATACTTCTTCTCTTCTTCTTCTTCTTATAGACTTTTGGTCAACATCAAAAAAAAAAAATAATAATAATAATTTAACACAAAATGATATGTAGAAAATAGATGTTTTCTTTTCTATTTTATATACTTTGTATACAACACTATCTTTAAAATTTGTTTGCATTTAATAAAATAACAAACGCCACACACAAATTAAGTATTTCATTTGAAAGTATTAAAATAATTAATTACGCAAAGCAAAATAGAAATGTGACTCTGTTCTTCTGCATCTTGTATATAAAATTATTATAACTTATAAAAAATATTAGGAGTAGAGAAAAACTTAACTCAAAAACTTACCATATATATGGAAGTAAAGCATCAAACTATTATAGCAAAAGGAGAATGAAAGTAGAACAAATGCTGTTGTAATAACGAGATGTTTTAGATGAATGTGTGATAATTCTATATATTATATGGTATGGTTTGTGTCAAATGCAAATATAAGAAGTTTATGCAGGTTATGGAATGAAAGTGTTATAAACTAAAAAATTAAAAGGTCATTAACATAGTTTGGGCACATGGAAATAATGAATGAATCAATTTTTTCATTTAATATAAGTTTTTATGTTATGATACATGTTTCGGTTACAAGTAACCTTTATCACCTTTATCAGTTAAAATTGTATACATTGATAAAGGTTATTTGTAACCGAAACATTTCTGTATTCAGTGAAAATAAAAAGTGTTGTAATACAAATTATAATTATATTTATTTAAATATGAATCCACAACACAAAGTGGTAAAACAATATGTGTTAATAATTTAAACTAACAACAAATATAGAAAAACCGAGAAAAACGTGATACGATTAAATCAATCAAATATTAGATAGACGTGCGTGCATGACACGATGTATGAATTTTGAAGAATTGAGAGTATGTCAGGAAAAAAACATGTGGCGGTTCATCATTTCTGCCAACCCCTTCGGGAAATTAATTAGTTTAATTTTATTCACATTATTTAAAATGAACTTTAATTAACAACATTGATCTTAAATTTATCAAACGTATTTCGATTCTATGTAGGGCTACGATGGGGTATGTTTTGCTGGAAAATAAGCCTCTACAATGTGTCATAAGGCGCCATGTTGCATTTACAACAGCAATGCTACTATCAAGTCCAACTCTCTAGCGTCCACGAGAGGTCTTTTAAAGACCCCGCGAACCCCGGGCAATGGGGCACTTATTACTCAGTGCCATAGCAGATAGAGAGAGGACAAATGGCGAGCTTCCAAAGCTGGATACACCCAGCTAAAGGAAGGTAATCCCGACAGATAATCCTCCAGAGAAGGCAAGGGGATACCACTCTGGATATTTTTCCCCAGGTCATCACCATGAGGCCTACTCAAGGGTGATGGTCAACGTCGGAGAGACCTGACAAGACACAGAAAGAAGAAGTTTATAACCTCCCAAGAGAAGCCAGCCTGATTTCAGGAACAGACCAAAGATCTATAAGGAGAAGAAGAAGAAGAAGTTCATATTAAAAACAAGTTAATGAGAAAAATACTTAGTAAGAAAACATAAAAAAGGGAAATATTCGATAGACCACCATAGAACAGGTCTAAGTAAATTGTCGTTAATTTGAGAAAGTATCATACATAATGTGTATCATAAGTTCTTTGTAAATATTCTCGTAAGTAGGACATATCTTGGAAACTGAGGATTATGTATTTGTGGAAAGCCTCAAACCCTTCCAAAGCTTTCTGAAGATTTATTACAAGTCCAGAGCCTAAGTATCCGTGTCTCTATAGGATGAGAAGTTGAATACCCCTAATGTGCGTGTCACTAATCTCACGTTTTAGGGCTAAAAGAAAATTCTTTAGTTACTACAATCTTGTTCGTAAATCTGGGATCGCTTGACCAACCCCCCTAGATTTTTTTTCGTTGACTTTTGCAAAAAGAAATTGACTTCATCAAAAGTCGCTTATTTCTTGTGACAAATAGGACATGTCTTTAAAAACATCATTAAAATAGCTCATTTCACTTTTTTTCAAAGTTTATTTATACACAACATTTTTGTTGTTGTAATTGTGTACATGTTGTAAAATTTTGTTTAAAATACCTGGTCCAATTTAAAGGCATAAAAATTAGAGAGACATCTCCAGGCGTAATCTAGTACTGTATGATTTGCAGAGCCTTTCACAGTGCTTTAATAAAGATTTTCTGCTTAATGCTTCCTAATCTTAATAGATGACGCTAGTGTAGAGTGAACTAAAAAATGTGAAGATAGGCGCAGCATTCTAGCATATATACAACTTCCAAAAATTTGTCAGACGTGGTGGTCGTAAGAAGGGTGGAATGGGGAGTGTTGTTAAACATAAAACGATCACTCAACCCAACCAATGACAGGTCATAAGTCCTGTAAGCGCCTCAGCCACAATATTCTGTTCCTAGAAAACAATTTACATCTTCGTCTCTATTGAGATACAATTAATATTTATTTATACAGTTAAATGGCATACTACCGGCTTAATCACCACGTTTAATAAGGTTGAGAATGGCTAGTATATCAGTTTTTATGATCGTGTTTTCAGCGTTGCGAGTCTGTTGGCGTGAAATAGCCTCCATGTTAGTATTAAGTATAAGGATGGTGTCGTTAAATTTAAGAAACTTAAAAAACTGCACTGTTCGGTCAGTCTTTTCCTAGTGCGCCCTTGGAGTAGGTAATTGATTTTACAAAAGAGCGTAAAATATAAATCATTATGTTGTATAATAACAATAATTGAAATAGACAAATGTAGTATTCGATGCCAAACATTATTAACAATAGTGTACAATACAATGGTTAGTTTGTGTGTAAATACGTAAAAAAAACTGCACAAACTCATAAATCGTATAAAGCAAATGTTTGCAAGAATAAATTCAATATACTTATATGCATACAAAGATGCAATTCTTTTTCGTCTTACTCGGCCTATTCCCGTCCACTCCTGGACAAAGGCCTCCTCCATTCGTATCGTTTCTGACTTTGTCTCCTAGGCTTATTCCTAACATGGCTCTTTCAATGGCTCTTTGGATCACTCGTAGTTTCTCGGCACTTTGTTTGGACAGTGTTACAGTTTCAAGACCACAGTACCAACTGGCAAAATACAGGCTTCATAGACTTTTCGTTTCAGGTTGATCGCCGTGTGTTCTTTGGATTCGCCACCGATATTATTCGTTCACGTGAAACAAAATTTACGCTTTTCCGAAAAGCGCACTAGTAAAGAATAATATTAAAGTATACTTCTTATTTTTCTTCTTCCTCAACCTATTCCCGTCCACTCCTGGACAAAGGCCGCCTCCATTCGCTTCCATGTCACTCTGTCTTGTGCAGACTGCATCCAAGTTGTTTCGACGTGTCTGTTCAAATACAGTATTGTAAATTTGATATTAACGTAGTTTTTTTAAATATATAATCATAAGGACCAAATGTAAACTTGATTTGGGATTTGTCATAAAACGGATTATTTCTACTAGGATCCCAGCAACGCCGAAAGGTGAAACCCAAACTTTTCTCATCCTTATACCCTTCTCTGGTGCTGACCATAAGATTCTTCAAATCCGATTTAAAGCACCCGAGCGCCCTAACCCAATAAAATATTCATAACGAATACAAGACAAGCACAGACCCACTGATCTCTGATACAAGGCGAAGGATACGAATTTTGGTATGCCACACTAAAACGCCTCGTTTTTCACCTTATGAATCTAGAGAAAATTGTCAATTGATAAATTTAAAAATTTATGAATTTAAAAATTCTTTAAATTAATCAAATGATTTTGTTTAACGAAATAAAACGATGTTGTTTAACTACTTTCACTTTTGACTTTATTTCGACAGCGACCGGTTTCGCCAGGCTCGCTGGCATCGACAGACATCGCTCTAAAAAAAAATTTAACCGTATTTTGATAAATGAAATCTCTTAGACGAATGTGTTGAAAATCTATATACAATGGAGTGTCGAATGAAAATATAAAAAGTGAATGCGGTACGAATGAAAGTGTTATGAACAAAATAAATAAATGAACATTAAAATGATTTGGACACGTGGAAAGAATGGACGAAGAAATATTGTAAAAATAAATTACGTTTACGATGTAAATGGAACTAGTAATAGAGGAAGTTTTTCACCTTCCGAATCTAAAGAAAATTGTCAATTCGTAAATTTAAAAAATGAATGTTAAATTTAAATATCTTCTTTAAATTAATCAGAGGTTTAACTGAAATCTCTTGATTTCATTTTAAATAATAATTAAATAAAACGATGTTTTTTAACTACTTCCACTTTTAAGGACTAATTGTATCACAATAGAGACGAAGATGTAAATTATTTGGAAACAGAGTATGGTAGTCGAGGCGTTTACAGTACTTATGACCTGTCATTGGTTGGGTTAAGCGACCGCTTTATGTATTACAATATTCCCCATTCCTCCTTTTTTACAAACACCACGTCTGACAATTATGTTTGAAAGTTGTATATACGTTACCATGTTGAGAAACATTTCACATATTTAAGTTCAATCTACACTTGCGCCATCCTTGAGACTAGATGTAAGCGTTAAGCAGAAAATCTTTATTAATTTAATGTGAAAGGCTATCAACCCAAGTATCACACATTACTAGACAACACCTGGAGAAAACTCTCCAATTTTTATAAGCTTTTAACTTTGACCAGTTTTTAATATATATATTTTTAAATGTATATAAACTATGTTTAAACAAAATCTATATAAAAATACTATCAAAATTAGGCCTTCATATTTGCGCTTTCGAGATATGGTTGACAATGTACAATTGTTTAAATCAGTTGTGTTGTGTCTCGTATACCTAGTTTATTTAGGATAAATTTCATCAATTGAATACTAAACAATGAAAAAATATGTGTATATTGCCAAAGCGATCCCAAAATTGGGTGACATACTGAATAATTGTAATAAGTGTATTGTTACTACCCTCGTAAATCCGATCCAAGGGGATGAATATATTTCGGGAGACTATTGGTCGAGGTTTATGTCAAAATACACCATAATGTATTCCACATCTGTTCCGGAACCCAGCTATAGTCTATGGAATATCACTCAGCCATTGACGAGGGCTGTTCGATCATAGACAAGCGAATCAAGGATAATGCTTTCTGACGGAGTAATTGAAAATACCCATTTTTATTTACTTTTCTTGAACAATAATAGGGTATCGTTTATTGATTTGCGTACGAAACACAATAAAAGTATACGTATATTTATTTAGGTAAATTCAAGGGCGTCTCGCTACATGGGGAATGGGTGCAAACACCATTTAAATGTAGCCATGTTTACTCTTTTTGATACAGCATAAAAATAAAAATAAATTTATTTTATATAATATTTGTTTTTTGAATGTATACAAATACTGGATTTTTACCCTTTGCGGGTTAATCATTTTTTAAGGATTAATTGTACCTCAATAGAGACGAAAATGTATTTTTTTTTTTTGGAAACTGAATATGGTAGTCGAGGCGTTTACAGGACTTATGACCTGTCATTGGTTGGGTTAAGCGATCACTTTATGTTTAACAACATTCCCCATTCCGCCCTTCTTACGACACCACGTCTGACAAATTTTTGGAAGTTGTATATATGCTACTATGTAACACCACACTTCACATGTTATATTTCAATCTACACACTAGCGCCATCTATGAAGATTATATTTAAGCACTAAGCAAAAGATATTTTACTAACGCAATGTAAAAGGTTACCGCGAGAAGAAGGTGTAAATTGTTTTTACGGAAACTGAATATGACAGTCGAGGCGTTTACAGGACTTATGACCTGTCATTGGTTGGGTTAAGCGATCACTTTATGTTTAACAACATTCCCCATTCCTCCCTTCTTATGACACCACGTCTGACAAATTTTTGGAACTTATATACATGCTATTTTTTTAATAACTTCACATTTTAGTACACTAGCGCCATCTATTAAGAAAATTTGTATGCATTAAGCAGAAAATCTTTATTGATACAATGTGTTTTTTTTTATGTGAAAGACTTTTACGCAATTATCACACTGTAAACGCCTCGACTACCATATTCTGTTTAAAAAAATGTACATCTTCGTCTCTATTGAGATACAATTAATCCTTAAAAAATAATATAATATTGTTAATTATAACCATCACGCCATCTCCCCTAAGGGGTAGATAGATAGAATGGACCACTACACTAATCTCACTTCCTTAACATTCATACTAACATGTCAGGCACTGTCAAAATAAAGACAAAGCGGAAATAGTTCTTAAGAACATATTTTATTTTATTATTACTAAAAAATATATATTTGGCCCTTTTAGGAGTCGGAAGAATCGACGAACGTGTATGACCTCTGTATTAATGTAAAGGAACCTAATTGTTGTGTCAAGGTAAATGGGACTATAAAATAGTTATTGTAAAGAATAATTTATAAATGAAAGCGAAAATGGCCGTTCACAATGGAGTTCTGGTCTCAACCAATATGTACGGAAGTGAAGCATGGAACTGGCAGAAGGAGGATCAGAGCAGAATGAATGCGGTAGAACGACGTACGACAGAATTTCAAATGCTGATATAAGAAAGAAGTGTAGAGCGGAAGAAGGTATTATGAACAAAATTATGAAACGATCGCTGCGTTGCTTCGCACATATGGAGCGCATGATTGTAGATATAATGGATAAGAAAGTAAACGTTAACGATGTAAATGGAATACGGGGTCTAGGTGGACCGAAATAACCATGGCCTGATCAAATTAATACAATTTTAAAGGTTGGTCATTTTAAAAGTTGGAAGGAAGTGCGTGTTTGACTTGTTGTATTAATGTGAAGGAAGCTAGAGAGGTGTGTAAGGATAGAGCAGTGAGGCGGTCCATTCTTTCTGCCTACCCCTGCAGAGATACGGCGTGATGGTTTATTGTTGTTGCTGTTGTTGTGTATTGGGTCAAAATATAATGGTGATTAATTACTACAAATGAAAACGTCTGTTTTATGTGATTGACATATTTCGCCTGTCTTAGGCATCATCAAATTATATATAATATATACTCGTATATAATAAAACTTTTCGTTCGTTATTAAATATTAAATATAGAGTTTTACAAGACACTGAGGGATCGCGTGAGGAACACCAAAATAAGAGAGATTTTTGAGGTTGAGAATATTGTAAGATGGAGCAGACAGCAAAAAAGGGACTGGTATGGTCATGTTCACAGAATGGACACCACCAGACTCCCCTATATTGCATTGCATAATTAACCTCATGGGACTCGTCCTCGTGGAAGACCTCCTAAAAGATGGAAGAACAGCTAGGAATCTACCTCACAGGAGGAGCAACACTCTGGAGAACAGACCACATAGGTCTTCAATAAGGAAGAATAAATATAATGGTGACGATTTATTCTAGTCTAACCTTCCTGGGTTACGAGGTGATGGTTTGTTTTTGTCTTCGGTTAAATTTTAAATTTCAAATTCCCCATTGCTAGATCTAATTTGAATGAATGATTGATATTTCAGCATGGTTTCTTATGCAAATAATAATTATTGGAAGGTATTATATAATTGTATAGGTAGTGCTTTTGATATTTGCGATGGCGACACACATGGGCCAATCCGCGCAGACGCTGGTTTTGGAGTTATTCGGCGTGTTAATGGAGCCGTATTGTGTGCCATACACGTCGCGCAAATCAAATATTTACCCGAACAATTACATTGCTATAGTGCAGTTTATCTCCAGGGCACAGAATCGTTTCAATTTATGTAATCACGGGAGCCGACGCGCGGTGTTACCATTCTGAAAGCGGCTTTAACCATTATTGAATTCTATTACCCCTATTAGATTCGTTATTTATTTATATTTATTTAAATGTGTATGGAATAATATGTATGGAAACGAAGCATGGAGCTGGCAGAAGAAAGATGAGAGCAGAATAAATGCGGTAGAGATGAGGTCCCTAAGACGTATGTATGATAGAACGATGTACGTCAGAATCTCGAATGCTGATATTAGGAAGGAATGTAGAGCGAAAGAAGGTATTATGAACAAAATTATGAAAGGTTCGCTGCGTTGGTTCGGACATAAGGAGCGCATGGGTGAAGAAAGAATGGTTAAAAAAGTATACGTTAACAATGTAAATGGAGTAAGGAGTCGAGGTGGATCGAGGAAAACATGGCACCAAATTAATCAAATATTAAAAGTTGGTCATGTCAGAAGCCGGAAGAATCGACATGCGTGTATGACTCGATGTATGAATGTGGAGTAAGCTAGAGAGGTGTGCCAGGACAGAGTAGTGTGGCGGTCCATTCTCTCTGCCTACCCCTGCGGGGAAACGGCGTGATGGTTTGTTGTTGTTGTTGTTGTAAAACGTGGCACATTAAAATCAATCAAGGATTTATCAATGAAAGCGAAAATAGCCGTTCACAATAAACTACTGGTCCCAACCCACATGTATGTAATTAAAGCATAGAACTAGCAGAAGAAGGAAGAAAACACAATAAATGTGGTAGAGATGAGGTCTCTGAGACGTATGTGTGGTAAAACGATGAATGACAGAATTTCAAATGAGAGTGTAGAGCGGAAGAAGATATTATAAACAAAATTATGATAGGATCGCTGCATTGGTTTGGATATATGGAGCGCATTGATAGAGATTTTTTTTTCTTGTATACAACAGGTTTTTTGAACCCAATTACTGTATACACATTATTTTTAGCATGACTGATTCACATGACATGTGATAGGTAGCCAATCTATCGCCATTTTATTGTCACGTGAATTCTACACCAGACCAAAGACAGTGTGACAATCACACTGCCTTCGCCGGGAATCGAACCCGGGGCCTTCGATATGGAAGTCAGAGCCATTACCACTCTGCTACGAAGGTCGTCAGTTTATAAAGTAGAAAAAGTATACGTTAATAGAGATGAAAGTAAGGAGTTGCAGAAATTGACGTGCGCGCATGCCACAATGTATGAATGAAGTGAAGAGAAGTATGTCAGGACAAAACAATGTTGCCTTCCTTTATTTCTGCTTACTCCTTCTGGGAGACGGCGTGATGATGTTGTTTTCATTAGTATTTTTATCGTAAGTATAAAAAAAGAACTTGTCTTCCTATGGCAGTGAGCCTAACGAAACTGATCACTGTCGAAACTAAAAAACTAACCATCACGCCGTCTCTCCGAAGGGGTAGGTACAAATAATGAACTGCAACTCTTTCCCTTCCTGACATACTTATCTCGATTCCTTAACATTCATACATCGTGTCATGCATGCACGTCGATTTCTCCTACTCAATATTTGAGTTATATGATCGCGCCACATTTTCCTCGGTTTCTAGTTACATTGACATCGTTAATACATTTTTACACACTATACATTTTTAGCATTCTTTCTTTACACATTCTTTCCATGTGTCCAAATCATCTTAATGGTCATTTTATTATTATGTTCATAAAAATTTCGAAATAAGGACAAAAGTCGAAGTTGTTCTGAAAAGAAACCTTATTATTTAAAATTAACTTCCATCGATGTAAAGACAAAAGTAAGAGTTATTTAAAAAAAAACGTGATCATCTAAACTAAATAAAAATAACAATGCAATGAAAAAATATTTTAGAAAAATATTTATTACATAACTAACTATTCCTAGAGAATTCAGTAAAATCATTTAAAACTCTTAAAATTTTCTGTATATTCTGCATTGTTTCCATATATTTACATTAGGCAAACATTTCATCTATGGCTGTGTCAAAATAACTAGTTTTTCTGAATTTAGGGCGAATTGACAAAATACGCGGAGGGAAAGCAATGGGTTAAGGGAATCTAAAAAGTTTTAAAGACTTTCACAGTGACATGGCGCAGGAAGAAATAAAAGATGTACCGGAAATGCAAAAAAGTTGTAAGCTCATGCAGAAACTTATCTATGAGGGAAAACTTTCTTTCCGGATACGGGGAACCGTAATTTCGTATTGGAATATGTAATATCATACATATCTCGTTCGTATCTTCTTCTTTTCAGCCAATTTTGGAGCCAATTCTCCAGGTGTTTATTAATAGGTGCTTCCGCACAATATTCAAGATATATTGGCCCCAAACAGTAACAAATGCCGTTATCTGGACCATGGCAGGTGAAAAGCCAATTAGAGAACAAGTCGCTAGACGCGAATGGCAGTTGATCGGTCACACTCTGAGACGGAACCCAGCCTGCATCGCTCAGGGCGTACTAGACTGGTCCCCTGTGTAATTAATTACAACTTACTAACTAACCATCACGCCGTCTCCCCGAAGGGGTAGGCAGAAAGAATGCACTGCCACACTTTTCTTTCCTGACATATTTCTCTCGCTTCCTCAACATTCGTACATCGTGTCATGCACGCGCGTCGATTTTTCCGACTCCTCACATGGCCGACATTCAATATTTGATTTATTTGATCGTGCCACGTTTTCCTCGGTCTTCCTCTATTTCTGTTTCCATTTACAATATTAACATATATTTTTTTTACCATTCTTTCTTCATTCATTCTTTTCATATGTCCAAACCATCTTAATGATCCTTTCATTATTTTGGTCATGACACCATCATTCGCACCGCATTCACTTCTTATATTTTCATTAGACACTATCATACATAGAGTATCCACACATTAATTACATCCAATGTAAAATCATATTATTGTACGCTAAGGCATTAACACTTTGGAATTCCATAGTAATATACTTAGTAAATTAAAAATAACTTTGTTTATTCCAATAATTATTTAAAAAATAATGAAAAACACGACATATTTTGGAGGATACCTCTATCTATAAGTGTAAACATATCAATTATATTTTTACACCTGAAGATGGAGGAATCCTCTGAAACATTTCGTATTTTTTAATAATAAGTGTATTAAACAAAGTTGTTTTTTTATTTTGTTAGTAAATGTAAAATCAATTAAAAATCCAAATAAAACTGTTTCGTTCAATATATCTTGTACGAGTATATCAATGATTGAATGTTATTGAACGAGTTATAAGAATTATTGAATAGTCGTTTAATAAAATAAATAACCCAATTATTAACGTAATTCCACAATTTAGGTTATTGGGAACTAATATACAGTTACTGGAATCTGTAATCAATACTGATAAATTTTATATAATCTACTAGAATTACACTTTGATAGGTTTCTAAGAAATTATAAGTCTTCGACCAATAACCCAATTGCGTGTTGTGAGGATTCTATCAAATTGGGTCAATTAATTCAAAATCCTTTCAGTCAAAGTCTTCTTCTCCTTCTTCTTCTTTTAATAGATCTGACGATCTGTGACACAGAAATCATATCTCGTCGGATGATGTGATCCAGCTGTCCCTCCATCTCTTAGGCGGTCTTCCAGGCTGTAAATGCGAGTCTGTCACCATCCATTCGGGCTACATGGTCCCTCCAGTATCTTCTTCTGGATCTACTCCACTGAACGATATCCTCTATTTCGCAGGTTTTTCTTATGTCTGCGTTGCGGACACGATCTCGGAGGGTTTTTCCAGTAATTGATCTCAGGACCTTCATCTCCGATGTTCTCTGTAGTCCCTTGGTTCGCACAGTGTCAGCCCGCGTCTCTACAGCGTACGTCATGATAGGTCGCACGCATGTTTTATAGATCATCAGTCAAAGTCGAGAAATATTAATATTAATATTATTGTTACTCAATAAATATATATTCTAAAGTTTTATTGTTTTAACTCTACCAATATCTTTGCTGGTTCTTGGGGTGCCATTTAACTAATTTTAATTAAATTTGTATATAATATAATATAACAAAATATTTAAACCCAATACTACGTACAATTTTTTAGCCGTTGATTTTCGTGACATGTTATAAGTAGCAAGTCTACCATTTTGTATTTTCACGTAAATTCTACCACGAATATTTAAATATCTACATTAAATATTAATGTACATATACAGACAGATAAATACTTTTTACATTTCATCATAAGTGTGTTAGATCCATTAGAACCGAATTCAACGATACTTAATTGAAAAACGTCCGTTTTATGGAAGTTTTAATATCGGCAGTGAAGTTTTCGTTATTCTAAAACCATTATCAAATTTACCATGCGCCTTAACAAAGCAAAACATGATACTCTCATAAATAATAATAACATTTCTATAAAACAGACGTTTTTGTCAATTTTGCTTCAAGAAACAAAAAAAAAAATTAAAACGCCTGATTTCTAGAAGTTTAATGGTAATGTCATATTTTGCCTTGCTTAGACATTTGCTCCTGACTAAGCAAAGCAAACCATTTCATTCCGATTGAATTTAGAAAACAGACGTTTCCATTCATATTAATTATTTGAGTAGTCCATTGTTTTTGTCAAAACACTATGATACTTCCACATAATAAACTTATAACACTATTTAATGTTACAATAATTTTCAATTTGTATTATGTATATTTGTCATTTCTTATCGCTGCTTTTTTTCTTTGTTATATTTGTTTGTAAAATTGTCAACAGATTTCGCATACGTAATTTTAACTACGACTAATCACACTAATGATTTTTTTCGCCATAGGAATAGCAAGTCTTTCAATTTGTATATATAGTTGTTTGTAACACCTGATAATGCCAACATAGATAGGCGAAACAGCTGTCGCGACACTCAAAGTTTAAATATTAAAAATTTGGATATCATAACAGTGTTAGACAGATTCCGAGTCCGGAGACCCAGACTTGAAAGTACAGAGAAAGATGTTTTTTTATAGAGGATTTAAATTATATAAAAAATTGCCAAATGAGGTAAGAGATTTCGGTTCTCTTGCGATCTTTCGTCGAAAATGCTTTCAATATGTTCTATTTAGCGATATTTAATGTTTTTGTTGGTTTTTTCATTTGCGATTATTATATTATTAATGGTTTATACTATTAATTGTATGATTTTATAATTGATCGTTTATATAATATTGTTTTATTGGTTGTAAAATGTTCCTGTAATTTTTTATAACTTTATTAAATTAAATATATAAATGTTTTTTTAGCAGTAATATATATTTTTTTTATTATTTTTTTTATTTTTTTTAAAAACTAATACCAAGAATTTATATCTATGATATTAGAATATATTTTACAATCTTCAATGTGAGCAGAAAATAGCTCATTATTATGAAGAAGGAATCTGGTGGTGTCCAGGCTTGAACCCATGTCCCCAGGATCAGAAGCCAAGCGTTTTATCCCCTAGACCACCACCCGATTTAAAGCCGAAGTTACAATATTATATAAAATATTAAATCTTTTTGAATAATTTTTTAATAGACATCACAAATATAGCAAATTTATTTCCAATATCAATAATTTTTTAGTGTTGAATTCGCATTGGCTTATTCTCACTGAAAATTATTATCACAAGCGTACACACTTTTACAGCAGTATTACGTTCGATTATCTCATTTACTTTCACATTTTAATGTTAACAGTTCCACAAAAGGCATAAAATCCATTCGGCTGTGAACATCCCGTATTGGTTCAATAAAAACCCCGTCATAAAGCTTTCTACGTGAGTACGAATGTGAAAACAAGGTGTTCCAGATAGTTGGGAACCTTTTTTTCACATAATACGTTATATTTTGTCAATATGAGATAAAAGCAATATTTGCTCAACAAACGCGTAATTAGCAAATATATGCATATCGTAAATAATACAAATAAAAACGTCTGTTTTCTAGAAGTTTTATTATATTTTATGTGAATGACATAATTCGCCCGTCTAAGGCGTTATGAAATGCTATATCCCATATAATAGTCCATTGTTTTGGCCGAAAAACTATGATACCTCAACATTTTAAACTGTGAAATTGAATAACTTTGTTTTTCGTATCACAATTGTATTTCATTTTACGCGACAGCTATATTATTGTAACACCTGATGATGTCAACATAGGTTGATGAAACAGCTGTCGCTAAAAAAAAATACAATTGTGATACAAAAAACAAAGTTATCCAATTTAACAGTTCCATACAATTCCTCGTATAACAAAAAGCACATAATGTGTTATTTTTATTTTGTTATACCTATATCATTTTTATTTTATTTTATTTGTTTTATATTTATTTTGTGGACGTTGGACGATGTGCGCGGAAGATGCCTATTGGTGGCGATGAGGTTCGCAACCCATCACACCGTGTCTCCCGCGGGTGTGAAAAGATAAATATGGAGTGCCGCATCGGTTAAAGTGTGGCAGTCCTTTATTTCTACCTAGCCCTTCGGCGAGACTGCGTGATAGTTAGTTATGTAATAAAATTTCTAGAAAACAAACGTTTTATGTAGTTGAACGTTCTAATTATTTAATATGGAGTTTAACATCATTGTTTAAGAAACAATGAAAAAAAAATCAAAAATAGTAATATATAATTTCGCATTTATGTCTTAGGCCGGTTTCGGCAGCTCGCTGCCATCTTCAAATACCTATGTCAATTTTTGTTTGGCTTGTTTATGAAATGAAACTGGTGGCGGGTTGAAGTTATACCACTTCTTCATTTCATGTATATAATCCATGTTTTGATGGCTTTGGTATAATCCCAAAATACATCAGGATCCAGACAGAAACGAACAACAATGCCGCAGGGAAAGCTATGGAAGCAGACCCAATTTCGTCATCCATTTATTATTGTAACATCCGATTATTGTTGAATTTAACACAATTGATTAAGTTTGATTAATACTTTTATGATCTACATCACTTGATGAAATAAGTTTAAAAAAAATCATACCTAGGGCATGTGATGCGTAACCCGAAGTATCACCTACTGCAGCTGATAATTGACGGTGGAAAGAAGAGGCGTAGGACGTAGAAGAATGGCTCGGAAACACCAGGAGTTGGAGTGGAGGCTTGACTGTGTGCAGCTTCATACTCGATTTGAAGAGAATGAAGCATTTGGTCGCAAACATTCATTAACTTGTACGCAGCAAAATAAGAAGAAGATCTATATAAAATTTAAAATGAAAGTTTAATATAAAAAAAAAAAACTGTTTTAAATTATTATCTATATAATTTATACAGCTATAATAATACAAATTTGTATTATAGCTCCAAAGTTTCATAACAAGTTCCAAGCTTATTTAAACCATATCAATATCTCTAATCAGACGTTATAATTAAAGTCCCGTATACAATACATAAAAACAAAAACAACTTTAATTAATACAAATGAAAACGTCAGTTTCCTAGAAGTTTTATTATATTTTCTGGGAATGACATATTTTGCCCTTCTAAGGCATTAATAATGCTTTAGAAGAGCAAAACATGTGATTCCCATAAAATATAATAAAACTTCTAGAAAACTGACGTTTTCATTAGTATTAATTATTTAATATGGAGTTTTACATCATTGTTCAAGAAACAATAAATGAAAACCACTTTGTATAAAATATTGATTAGAATAGTATTAACGAAAAAGCCTTGAAGACCTGGATAATTTCTAAAGGTGGATGATATGATACCAAACTGCATCGAATTGAAAATTCTTTGCAAAATCCTTGGACGTAGTAATAATAGTCAGACACGAAGAAAAAGATTCAACACAGAATTCTACGATACATACCTAGACGTCAAAGTCGTCAAATTGATTAAAATTAACAGATTACGCTGGCTAGGTCATTTGCATTGAATAGGTGTTTTGAGCCCACCAAAATAGTGCTAAAACAACCCAGTAGGACAAAGAAGCGTCGGCAGGCCGAGACTGCCATGGTTGGATGGTGCGTTGCAGACTTTCAGGTCCTAGGCAATGCCGTCTCGAAATCACTGTTAACCAGGACGTATTGTTGAATTTAATATGGGGCCAATGTGATCTAACAGCTGTCAAATGTCAATTTTTTTTAAATATATTTAAATATATATTGTTGGTGTTTACAAGTGGTGTTTTACATCACATTCTTTGAAAATGTTATGTAGAATCTTGAGTGTATAAAGGTGAGGGAGCTAAATTGATATTCCAGCTCTGCGAAAACACAGATGTATTATATAAAATTAAAATATTTGTAACATATGTATAAAGAGTCATAATATTTTTGTAGTCGTATTCTACATTTACTTCACATTTATAATCGAAATAAAATGAGATCACGGCACGAGACACATAGTAACATTACGGATTCCAATATTGATATGACGGTACATACGGCCCCATAAATCTTCATTATGGAAAAATTGTTTATGGTACTTACGGATTGGTAAATATGGGTTATACGGGTTACTTAATGTGGCGACCAGAAACAAGACAGGATGGACTAGTTTCTTGGTTAAAGCTAAGACCCACCAAATGTTGTAACACTGAAAATGATGATGAATCACAAATTAGCAATTCATTTTCTATCATTCTCAAGTGTGTATTAATTGAATCCAAAAACAAGAATTATTATTTAAAGGCAGATTTCTCACGAAACACCCGCTATAAAGTTGTATGAATGTATTAACTAACCATCAAGTATGCTATAGAATATTTTTTACCAGTCATCCCTTGCGGAATTTGGGGGTTTATCGACCGTTTAACAACCCCAATAAAACAGATACTTACAAATGTCAGTGAATACATCACATCTGTTACGGGCGAAACGCAAATGCGATAACATGGAAGAATCCACTTCAGCGTACCCACTATAAAACATTAAACCTGTTATTATGTTATTCTACCAGCCATTTAAGGATAGTATTACATACAAATGTATATCCTGTCTACATACATTATTGCATACACTTATATGTTAACTATTTAATTTAATACTTTCTAATAAACCACTTCATATGTGGTGTGACATTATTAGATATAATATAACTAACTTACCATCACGCCGTCTCCCCGGAGGGATAGGCAGAAAGAATGGACTACATTCATACATCTTGTCATGCACGCACGTCGATTTCTCCGACTCCTCACGTGACCGACATTCAATATCTGGTTGATTTGATCATGCCACGTTTTCCTTGGCCTGCCTCTATTTCTAGCTGCGTTCAGGCCGTTTACATATACCATCTTTACCATTCTGTCCAAACCATCTTAATGACCCTTTCCTTATTTTGTTCATAACACTTTCATTCGCTCCACATTCACTTCTTATACTTGCATTTGTCACGCTATCACATACAGATTTGCCACACATTCGTCTTAGAGATCTCATTTCTACTGCATTTATTATATTTTCATCCTTCTTTTGCCAGTTCCATGCTTCACTTCCATACAATACGAGCATACTTGAAAATTTGTATTTAAACCACTTCATTATTTGCAACAATCAACCGGGTTACAAAGACGTCTCCTTTTGCCAATTCCATGCTTCGCTTACAATTATAAGAGTACAAGAACACCATTGTGCACTGCTATTTAAGCTATTTTGGATAGGCTTTTGTTTGCGGTGCCAACTTTGAGTGCACCATTCATAATGTTGCCTGCCCCAACCCATCATTCAATGTCCCTCTCCACTCGCTCATTTTTGGAAACTTCTTCTTCTTCTTCCTCTTAGTTGAGGCCGTATGACCTGTTAAAGAAGGTTAGCTGTCCAGCTCTTGCTGCTTGGGTTTTCATTTTTAAAAAAAATTGCGATTCTCGTATTATCCATACGGTCTACGTGGTCTCTCCAAAAGCGCTCTCTGCTTCTTCCCCATCTTACTAAAACCTTAACACTACTCAAATATACAAACTCATCTACTTGCTCCAGAATTTCACCATTTACGCTTATGTTGCGGACTGTCATGATTTCTTCTTTTTCGAAAATCATTATTTTGTACTTATTCTTATTCATCATCAGATCATTTCGCATGCATGCCTCATACATACTATTCACCAGGACTTGTAATTCATGCTCGTTGTCTGCAAGTAGGACAGCGTCATCCGCATACAACATAATCTATAAATAAATGTCTTATACATAACTAACTAACTAACTAACCATCACGCCGTCTCCCCGAAAAGGTAGGCATATTTCTCTCGCTTCCTCAACATTCATACATCGAGCATGTACGCGCGTCGATTTTTCTAACTCCTCACATGGCCGATATTCAATATTTGAAGAGTCTACGAAAATTCTCTACAAAATGTCGTAAGGCGCCATGTTGCATTTACAAAAGCATCACTAGTATCAAGTCCAACTCTCTAGCGTCCACGAGAGGTCTTTTAAAGACCCCGCGAACCCCGGACAATGTGGCACATATTACTTAGTGCCATAGCAGATAATAAGAAAACGAATGGCGAGCTTCCAGCACCATAAAACTGGATACATCCACCTAAGGGAAGGTAACCCCAAAAGAAAATCCTCCAGAGAAGGCAAGGGGTTACCACTCTGGATATTTTTCCCCAGGTCATCACCATGAGGCCTACTCAAGGGTGATAGTCAACGTTAGGGAGTCCTGACAAGACACAGAAAGAAGAAGAAGAAGAAGAAGATAGAAAATGTTGTTGACAACGGTTAAATTAATTTCTATTTAAACATGTACGAGTTGCACGTATAAATGAACATATAAATTTTCCAGCGTCGCTTTCCTTTTCTATGTTTTTTTAAAAGTTTGTATTTCCTTATCTCGACGTATAGTAAGGTTATAAATAAACCATATCTAATCGGTTTTACCCAATTTCATAGGACATCTAACTTGTAGTAGTTTGCGGGAACATTTTCTCATTTTTTGTTCGTGATGCCGGCGAAAGTTCGAGGTTCAGAACTATGAGGACGGAATTTATTATCTCCAGGCAGAGGGTATATATTAAAACCCTCGACATTCGATTGTGTATGCGAGCGTGCCGCAAATAAGTTAAATTGTTCACCCAAAGTTACGATTAACTCTAAGTTTCTTTTATCAGTTGTGAAATTGTGTGTTGAAAACCATAAAGTCCAATACATAAACTGACACTACTGATAAAGAAATAGATACGGCCGGGGCCGATAGTAATAGAAATGGATACTTTATGAGAAATCTGAAGCTTTCTGATAGTTCAAGAAAGCTTTCACTAAAGACATTTTGAAATTTTATAAAACAAGGAGTGAAATTTAACATATTTCAATTTATAAGCATCTCAGCTAAAATTGATACTTATGTTTTTTTCACCCATAAACTTCTTTATCTTCTTCTGCTTTCTTTAGGACTATGTCCTGTTATTCTTCGGAGCTTATTTCTGGGATGAAGATGTCATCAATCAGATAGCCATCTGCTGGGTGGTTTTTCTGGAAGTCAGCTGCCACTGGTACTTAATTTGCCGCTTTGCTTACCACTATCAAAATAAAATAACAAATAAATAAATAATAAATAAACCTTATCGTACTTAATCATAACGAATTTTGTTAGTGAAATCAAATTGGTTAATTTAAGGACAAATTTGAGTAACATTAAAGGTACAGCCATACCAGAGTGCCAGAATAGGAGTCAAAATGAACACTTGGCGTACCTATGGCACCGGCCACACAATACGCTTGGCCTCACAGTACGTGATTACAAGACACCTGTGTCTTGTGATCACGCACTGATCATCGCACTGATCACGACTCCTACTCTGGCACTCCGGTGTGGCCATATTCTTAACAACATGACTTGCGAAATCAAGACAAGAGTAGACACAGTCAGAAGGAAACATCTCGAACATCAGAAATGAAAATATTGCGACCTATCGTGGGTAACTTAAGAGATAAGATACCTAACGGAGAGATTCGCAGAACCTGCAATATTGGTGACATTGTGAGATGAGTTAGACTGAGAAGACGATTCTGAAAGGACCGAATTAAGACGATGGACCCAGTGAGCATTTCTAAGATCGCAATTTACGATACCGTCGACCACAAGGAAGGCCACAAAAGAGATGGATATAAAGTTGAACCTCTTCATCACAGGACCAAAATCAATATCCTGTCTAAACAGATTAACAGAAGTTTGTCGTATAAGCACAGATAAGATGTATATTGTTCAAAATAATGAAAAGTTATATATACCGTTCTGCGTGTGTATGTTTCTATCAAAATAAGGATTAATGCCTTGTGGTCCTCTTTTTATTTCTTTGTTACGTATTCTATTACACATCGTTTTTCTGGACTTTCAGCTTTGTAATTTCTACAGATATAATTTTTACACTATTTGAATAATTTAAATCAAATCAGTTAATTTTCTCAAAAGATATTACAAACTACAGTTTAAGGCATCCATTGCAACATAAAAAATAAATAAAACCAGGAACGCATGAGAAATGGTTTGACATTAGGAATACAAGATACTCTACAAAGTCAAGAGTATTTATCATCTGAACGTACGAACGTACTTTCACGAATATGAAAGATGTCGATCTCCGAAGCAGTTTGATTGCTTTCCCCACGGGTATCACCAGAGGCAGGTTGGTTTTGCATGCTAGGAGATAAAACAGTCTATGCTGACGCTGTCAAAGATAACCATTTGGAACATAAAGATGGATAGCCTCTAAGATAAGGAAGTTCTCAAATAATCCCTTGATAAGTCTGAAGAAATGGGTGCACTCATCCCTCCTTATCTGTAAACGATTGGTTCCCAGCATGTCCAAGAGGAATGCAGTGGAATTAAGCCACGAATAGCTAGCAACCTTCCTCATGTAGAGATATCTCAGAAATCTTTTCTGAACCCTCTCTAACATGAGCGAGTATCTCGCCTCGTGGGGACTTCATATCACCAAACCACACTCGAGCCGGCTCCGGACCAATGAGTTATACAAAATTCTCAAAACATAGGGATTCCTGAAAACTCTACTAGTTTGGAAAATAAATCGCAACATTTTCAGTGCATATCCACATATTCTCTCGGTGTGATCATGAAGAGTCAGCCTACTTTCATAAACAGTGATAGACAGCTTTAAGCTTTGCTGACATTAATAATAAAATAAGTTTACAACTTTTAACATATAAAATAAGATGCATAACAAAATACATATTTTAAAAAGGGAAATTTTATAGAATGAGGTCAGTTTGACAATGTTAGAATTTCTAAAATACGAGAAAATTTCTAAATTTCTAAATTTCTCGTACATACGATAAGGTCAGCATTTTGACGACTTTCCGATTTGTAGTAGTCATCTAAGAGGAGAATTTTAAACGTTAGAACGAGACACAAATTGATGCCGTCTGAATACCATATCACAAGATCTAGAGAAAGAAGAAGAAGACGAATCACTTTCTTGACACGGCTTCGAGGCTGTTCTTTCAAAAAATATTTAACGCTCTTTTTAGTATCGTCTTCGCCTTATATACGGCGAAGGTGCCGCTTTTCCAGGAACAAGAATAACTTAGCTTTCCAATCACGAACCAAGGAGGAAATTATTCTTGAGCGTTTTTTCTTCTTCTTTCATCATGATTAAAAGTAATCGAAAGTCACAAATCATCTTCGCAGATCGAAAGTTTCGCTCTACACCGGAGACAATATTCTCGATGGAGAAATTTTAATAAGAACTTTATAAAAATTGAGGCGGGATACTTTTTCCATCTGGTATCGGAGAGGAAGATAAAAATAGATCTTGTTCGTGTTTCTTGTTATATTGAAGGACTCCTTGAAGCTTCACGGCTATAAGAATACGCGAGTACTGAGAACTTATCACGTGATTCGTTTTAAATTCAAGCTTTTCGTAAAAAAAACATAACTTTCACAAATCTGTATTTTTTTAGACTTATATATAAAATGCCAATCGTGGAAATTAACTTTGAATGATTTTATATAATATAATCGAATAATATAGACCTAAAACTGAGAATACTCCTCATCAAGACCTATGTATGGAGTATCTGTGCTGCGAGACATGGTGCATATCCGAAATAGATAAACGGAGACTAGAGGCATTTGAAATGTGGTCCTATAGAAGACTATTATTAATTTCCTGGAGAGACCACATTACAAATAAGGAGGTTCTCCAAAGAATCGAGGGAGGAAGGCACCTGCTCAGGACCTTGTCCGAAAGGCCTGCAAGATGGATCGACCATATAATACGACAAGAAGGCCTCTTGCATGCCATAATGGAGGGTATGTCCGAGGGAACATACTCTAGGGGACACCCACGCCGAGAGTACCTGGAGGACCTGTTGGTGGAAGTGCGCTGCTCATCATATGCAGATTTCAAAAAAGCCGCACAGGACAGGGAAGAATGGAAGAGAATAATATAATAAAGGAAATTGCTGCAAACCAATCCCAGGATTGAAACCAGAGAGAGAGATATATGAACGAATTTTTGAAAACGTATTTGTATAAATGAAATTATTAACTGTTTAAATAAAAAAAACTTTGTTGTAAATGTCACAATTGATTATATTTTGTCGCGGCAGCTGTTTCGCTAACCGATTTTAGCATCGTCAGGTCTCACAATTGACAAAAAAATACTAGAAAGTTAGAAAGAAAAAAATATTAGAAAGACTTAGTTTAAATACAAAATTATTAGTAGGGGAAGAAACTATACGTAACATTATAAACAAGTATAATAAACTAAGGAGTTTGAAAAACTTGGTTTAACCCACTATTTAATAAAAAAATATTTAAAAACACGACATGTTTCGGAGGATACCTCCATCTTCAGGCTGATAAGGCAAAATTATACACCTCAAGATGGAGGTATGCTCCGAAACATGTCGTGTTTTTTAATATATATTTTTTAAATAGTGGATTAAACAGGGTTTTTCAAACTCCTAAGTATATTATAATGGAATTCCACAGTGTTAATGCCTGTAATAAGTTAAGTATAATAAATATGGGAAAAAAACAGTTATTAGGTTCAGTAACAGAAATTCAATATTGATGAGTTAAATAAAATTTAGTATGTCTCTTTTTTTATATACTTTGTATACAAAATTCACATTTATTAAAAAAATATATAAAAATGAAATATCAAACCTGTTTAGCACTAACCAGCCTTCATCAGTGATATTATATAAATATTTTAAATAAATTGTAAGTGTTATAAATGTGAGTGTTGTTCACAAAAATATAAAAATAAAAATGTACAATACAAAGTTATGGCGAACATAGAAGAAAATTTAGTAGAAATAAACAGGGAAGCAAATAATATTAATACAAAAACTAACTAACTAACTTACCATCACACCGTCTCCCCGGAGGGGTAGGCAGAAAGAATGGAACGCCACACTGTTCTGTCCTGACATACGTCTCTCGCTTCCTCTACATTCATACATCTTGTCATGCACGCACGTCGATTTTTCCGACTCCTCACGTGACCGATATTCAATATTTGATTGATTTGATCGTGCCACGTTTTCCTCGGCCTTCCTCTATTTCTAGTTCTTCTTATTATATACCTTCTTTACCATTCTCTCTTCACTCATTCTTTTCATGTGTCCAAACCATCTTAATGACCCTCTCCTTATTTTGTTCATAACACTTTCATTCGCACCACATTCACTTCTTATACTTGCATTTGTCACTCTATCATAAACAGATTTGCCACACATTCGTCTTAGAGATCTCATTTCTACTGCATTTATTCTACTTTCATCCTTCTTTTGCCAGTTCCATGCTTCACTTCCATACATAAGGGTCGGCACAAGAACACCATTGTGCACTGCCATCTTAGCTTTTTTGGATAGGCTTTTGTTTGCGATGACAACTTTAAGTGCACCATTTATTCTGTTGCCTGCCCCAACCCTTCTTTCAATATCCTTCTCCACCCTCCCATCCTTTGTAAACATACTTCCTAAATAAACAAATTCATCCACTTGTTCCAGATTTTCACCGTTTACACTAATGTTGCAGACTGTCATGCTTCCTTCTTTTTCGAAAATCATTACCTTTGTGGTATTTATAACATTATTTATTTATATAAACAGTTAATAATATTGAAATATCAAAGTGTTTCCGCCAAAACAATGGATCATTTGCAGCATCTTTTGGGATACCCCTATATACTGATTTAGTTCCATCACGATAATGGATTTACTACTATCTTTCAAGTAGCCAAAGTGGATAAGAAAATTCAAGCCGGTAATTGAAGAAGGTTTAAGTGCCCATTTTGCATTTTAACGTTTTTTTCATGACGCATTTCGGAGGTACAAATAAATAATAACCAAACTACCTCTCTGCGGGTTAAAAATTGGTCGTTATGTGTTGAAGCATTGTACATTTTAAGCGGTAAAATAATAAATCCCATTTGCCACAGAGTAACAGTTACTGAGTTACTCGCGTATACGTTTTTACGTGCTTTATTTCAGGGCCGCGCGTCCCATACAAGCTATTAAATAAAACGCCCCATCCCTTGCACTGAATGACTTACGATCTTCATACCTTGATGTAACAATTAAAATAATATGACGAACAAGCATTAAAAACTATTTCTTCTTTTGCCTAAAACTGTTCATCAAATATCTTTTTTAGAGTCTCTGATTTTCAGTAATGGACGAAATAATTATTACGAATGAAAACGTCTGTTTTCCAGAAGTTTTGTTATATTTATTATTTTGTTGAATTGATCTTTACATAACAAACATATGCTAGCCGAAAGCATTGTCAGGATATACAAGGCATGTGTCCGCCCCATAATCACATGGGATAGAAGTCAGAAGCGATACCAATAGGACTTAGAACCTTATCAGAGAAACATAATTTTATTTTTTATAATTGAGGGTAACAAACAGCAATAACAGTATATGAATATAAACACACAGAGACAACAAAACAAGGCCAATTACATGCTACCACAAATATTATGTAATAACTGTCATAAGGTTAAATATGTAAGAAAAATAAAGTAACACTTTGATAAGTTAAAAGGAAAACTAGTAGTATTAGTAATAATTAATAATTAATGATGAAATATAATTTTAAAATGTAAAAAAAAAGAAAAAGACAAGAAAAGAAAAAGTAGTGTGACTAGTTTCATTCGCCCCGAAGGGTTGCTCCAACCATTTTTTTTTAAATCACTTTCATTAAGATGGAACACATCGATGTTATTAAAGCACTTATTGTATTATACATGTCGCACGTCCGGTACACCGCCGCACTTAGCGTAGATAAATGAGAACCCTACGCTCCATCGCAGGTAGAACCCTCAGATATCCGATGAGAAGTGAGAAGATAAGGTCTGCCTGTGGTGTTGAGAACATAGTAAAATGGAGAAGAAGCAGAAGACGCTTTTGGAGGGATCATGTGGACCGCATGGAGAATACACGAAATGCAAATTTTTTTAAAGAAGAAAACCCCAGCAGCAAATGATTATCAGGAAGGCCGCCGAAGAGATGGAGAGATGGCTAGAAATCATCAACCCAGAACAGCTCACCATCATTAACAGATTATACCACACAAATTAAGAATAAGAAGAAGTAGACGAAGCTCTTAACGTCGAAAGGGTATAGTATTCATACTGATTATCATGGCATGTGATAGGTATCTAATCTATCGCCATTTTATTGTCGAGTGAATTCTACACCAGACCAAAAAAAGTGTGATAATCACACTGTCATTGCCGGGAATTGAACCCGGGAATTGGTGTGACAGTCATAGCGCTTGCCACTAGGCCACGAAGGTTGTGTTGCTAAGACGTCCGGTTTCGTCTTGCTTAGCCATTATCAAATTTCATTTCCATAAAATATCATTTAACTTCTAGAAAACGGACGTTTTCATTGGTACTATTATTTAATAATGAGTTTGACATCATTTTACATCATAAAGTATGACTCGCTGTATGAATGTGGATGAAACTAAAAGGTGTGTCAGGATAGAATAGAATGGCGGTCCATTATCTCTGCCTATCCTTTCAAATAAACAGTGTGATGGTTTGTTTTTTCCTTCTTCTTCTTAAAGTGCCTTGTCAGGTCCCCCCGACGTTGGCGATCACTCTGGTAAACTCTTCCCTGTCCTGCGCTGTCCGGAATAGCTCCTCCGCAGTTCCGATTCCCGTCCATTCCCTCACATTGCGCAGCCAAGAGATGTTTCTTCTCCCTGACCCCCTGCGACACTCTATTTTTCTCTTTGAAATTAGTCTACTAGTTAATTACTTGTTTTTTCCTAGCATTTTGATAAATTGTCGCTCATCCCTAGCGCATTTTATATAGCCAGTGATGTGTAGTAATGTATGTTAGGTGAGCCAGCAGCGAAACATCAGCGAATGTTTTGGGTATTTAAACATCACGCGGTTAAAATATTGCCCGTTGTCACGGTATACATACTTTTTAAATCTTTCGCTTGTATCCTTTGAAATTAAAACCACGAGCCGACATTCAAATTTAAACACCGAATGCAGAACCCGGTTTAACTTAATTATTTGGAATAATTTCGCATATACTCGTAAAAAAATAACGGATTGTGCTTTTATAGTTTAAAAAATATATTTTACTAACTAACTAACCATTACACCGTTTCCGTCGAGAGGAAGCAAAGAAGATGAACCGCCACACTGTCCTCTCCTGACATAACTCTCGCGCCTCTTCTACATTCATACATCGTGACATACACGCTCGTCGATTGTTCCAACTTCGAACATGGTAAACTTTCATTAATTGATTAATTTGGTCACGCTATATCTTCCTTGGGCATCCTCGACTTCTTTTTCCATTCACACTACTTGTAAATAATTTTTTATCCATTCTTCACCCATCCATTCGTTTCATATATTCAAACCATCCCTTTCTTAATTTTATTCAGGAGGCATTCATCTGGCTTACATTTCTTTCTTACTTCATCAGTAAATATTCTATCACAAATTGACTTTCTGCACATTTTTCTTAGTCACCTCATTTCTATGTCGTTTATTCAAATACACTCTGTATCCTTCTGCTAACTTTAAGGATCTTTTCCATACATAAGGGTCGGCACTAGAGCTCATATATTCAATAACACATTTTTCTCAGTCACAATATGGACCAAACAAGGGCAAACACGGTTTGAGGAATTCCGAAATGAAGACACTGAGGACGATACCAGCCAAGACACGGAGAGATCGCGTGAGGAACACCATAATTAGATAGATATGTGAGGTTGAGGATAATATAAGATGGAGCAGACAGCGAAAAGGGACTGGTACGGTCATATTCAAAGAATGGACACCACCAGACTCCCCTATATTGCGTTGCATAATCACCTTCTCGGGACTCGTCCACGTGGAAGACCTCCTAAAAGATGGAAGGATAGCTGGGAATCTACCTCACAGGAGGAACAACCCTTTGGAGAATAGACCATATAGGTCTACAACATGGAAGAAAAAGAAGATTTATTTTATTTCCAGCTCCAACTTTCTTGTTTATTTATCCTCTGAACATATTGAACGGAGTTAAAAGATTTTTACATACTCAAAACGCATTCGTTTTCTCGTTAGCACTTAGAATAAATGACACGCTTTTGTATATTATTTTTTTAATTAATGGAACACCACAACATGGGAAATAAACTTTAGAGATGGAATCAAAAACGATACTTTGAGGGGAAAAAACAAAGGTTACTGACAACTTACTGGGGTTACTGGGTTGCTGGGGAAAGATGACCTGAACCTACAAGTCGGCGTAACCTAGATGCAATATGCACAAGACAGAATGGCGTTATTGGAGGAGGCATTTGTCAAGGATTGTGCGAAAATAGGCTGAAGAAGAAGAATGGTATGAAATTAAGATATATAGGCGGGAAGAGCAATTAATCTGCTGAACGCGGTCTCCTCGGAGATCGACGTCTTTCATATTAGTGAAGGTACGTTTAGTGGACAAATACTCTTGACTTTAGAAAGTATATTGTCTTCCTAATATCAAACCATCTCTAATGCGTTCCTGGTATTATGTTGTATTTTTATAATATTATATTTTACCTTTACTCAATATATGCCTTAAACATTTTGCGGTTGTAATGTCTTTTGAGTTAATAAACTGATTTGATTTGATTTGATATATTATTGGAATTAAAATGTATTTTTTGGATATAATCAATTGCAAACGAGTTCAGATTTACGGGACAAACATGAAGGTAAATTTAGCAGGAATCATCTCAGAAATCTGATAAAAGAGCTATCAGTGTTTGCAGTGTGGAAGAAATTATATACATATTTACTCTGATACTTCAATAGATATTAATAACTGTTTAAGTATCCAAATTCATTTATTTAATTTAATTTCTGGGACAGCTGTTTCTCCATTGAAATACCTGATGATGAAAAACATCGGTTGGTTAAACACTTGTCGCGAATATTTCATAGAAATTAAAAACATACAATTTATATAACAAAATAAATGAATTACGCAATAAAAATGTTAGAATCCCTAGAACAGAGTTTATCTTTAAACCTCTTCAAAATATTTTATGTAATTAGCTCGATTCATTATAATTCAAATTTGTTTTATTTTTCGATCCAACGGGCTATTTTTGCTAAGCTCCGTTTCGTTTTATAACTCATTTGAATAACTGTGTTTTATTGTTTAAACGGGTTTATCATCTAACCGCCTTAATTGCGATGAACATGAGATCTGATGAAATAGAGTGGCATTAATGTGTTAATAAAAGTCATGCACACATTTCATATTAATGTCCGCAGATAGGCGGGGGCTGTGCGACTGTCTGTAGGCGTGTAATAAAATGAAAAACACATTTGCAGGTGCGGCTTTAGGTATAATAAATCCCAGAATGTTATGCCTAACTATGAAGGGGTAGGCAGAAATAATGGACTGTCACACTGTTCCTATTACTGTATACAATTTAGTATTTAGCTAGCTAACTAACTTACTAATTATCACGCCGTGTTCTCGGAGGAGTAGGAAGAAAGGATGGACTGCAATACCGTTTTGTCCTGACATAACTCGCTTGCTTCCTTCACATTCATACATCGTAACATGCACTCTTTTTCTAGTTCTATTAACATCATAAACATATACTTTCTTTAGTAATAACTCAGGGGATATTTCGAGAACTCGGCCGTACTGGAGGGTGTTCGGCTTTTTGTCCCTGATAGATATCTCCGACAGCGACAGCATAGATTGTTTTACCTACCGGCCGCCAGAACCAACCTGCCTCTGGTGACACCGGTGGGAAGAGCAATTAATCTTCCGAACGCGGTCTCCTCGGAGATCGACGTCTTTCATATTAGTGAAAGTACGTTCAGAAGGAAAATTCTGGAGAGAATCCAGTCTTCCTAATGTTGAACCATCTCTCATGCGTTTCTGGTAGTATACTATACACAACATAATATTATACCTGTTCTCAATAGATAGATGTCTTAAAAATGAAGTTTGTAATGCCTCTTGATGAAATAAAATGATTTCGTTTGATTTAATTTGATTTTATTTCTTCACTATTCTTTCTTCATTCATTCTTTACATTTGTCTAAACCATATTTATGGCCCTTTCATTATTGTGTTTATAACACTTTCATTCGAACTGCATTCTCTTATTAAATTCGCATTTGACAATCTATCATAAAAATATTTTCACACATTTGTCTATGAGATCTCATTTCAACTGCATACCAGTATATTCTACCTTTATTCTTTTTATTTATTTTTTATTTATTTATAAATACATAATACACAAATCAGACACAAAAAAACAGAAAACATTTAGGCGACTCATTTGGACACAAAAAGGGTGTAACAAAGATAAAACAACGACATGAAACCAAAAAATTATACATATCAGAACGAACCCAAATATGTCGACGCTGACGTCGACATATTTTAAATCCAACCAAATCGGTTTATTTCATCAATAGACATTACAAAATATTTGTTTAGGCATCTATTGAGAACAGGTAAAATAATATATTGTTTATAGTATACTAGCAAAACGCATGAGAGATGGTTCGACATAAGGAAGACAGGATACTTTCCAGAAATAAGAATATTTGTATGACTGATGAGGCACTACGAAAATTTTCAAATAATTTATTAATTTATAAAGTTAATTAGAGCTCGATTAGTAACAAAAATATGCCTTTGACCACCGCCGTATTCCATTTAAACAATTCTATAAGTTTCCTGAGGATCTGTTTAGGAATAACCGAGGAAGAAGTCCACACACAAAAGACAGATTGAGTTTTATTTATATGTAGATATGGATAAATAATTTTATAACCATCTAATATGTTATTTAATATTAATATGGATAATATATTTTATAACCATCACTATAATATCAATTACTCTAACTAGTAATCGGCGCTGGTAATCAGTTCCATGCTTTATTTTTATACATAAGGGTCGCCAAAGGTAAACCGTTTGAATCCGTTATTGTAGTAATGTAAATGTTTTTTAAGGTAAGGTAAATTGAGTGTTAATGCCTTCAGCCGGCCCTGATCCTGCGTGTCTATCGCCAGGCATAAAGGCCGCCGCGACGGCCTAGCGCCGCGGCGCCGGTACGCGGCCGATTCGTGATAAGTCCTTTCGCGATTACCAGCGCCGAGTTGAGATGGCCAATTTATATTTTAAGACAAGTTTTCACGAAATATTGACATGATTATAGGAAGTTGGGGCGGACGATTAAAAAATACAACTGGAAATGCAACAAAATCATAAATCTAAACAGAGTAATTGAGTTATTTATTTTATTTTATATCTTCATATTTTTTTAGATTACTCGGGGGATATTTCGAGAACTCGGCCGTGCTGGAGAGTGTTCAGCTTTTTGTCCCTGATAGATATCTCCGACAGCAACAGCATATATTGTTTTACCTACCGGCCGCCAGAACCATCCTGCCGCTGGTGACACCGGTGGTAAGAGCAATATAATAGTTATCTACTGAACGCGGTCTCCTCGGAGATTGACGTCTTTTACAAGTGAAAGTACGTTCAGAAGGCAAATACTCTTAATTCTTGAGAGTATCCTGTCTTCCTAATTTTGAACCATCTCTCATGCCTTTCTGGTAGTATACTAGTACTTTACACAAAGACGCTGATTAAAAGATGCTTACAATATATTATTTTACCTGTTCTCAATAGATGCCTTCAAATAATTTTGTAATAAACTGATTAAATTTGATTTTATATAATTTGTTTTAGATTTATTTTGTGGACGTTGGACGCTCCTATTGGTAGCAATGAGGTTCGAAACCCATCACGGGGGCGAAAAGAGAAGGATGGAGTGCCGCATCGGTTAATGTGTGGCAGTCCATTCTTTCTGCTTATCCTTTCGGGGAGACGGCGTGATGGTTAGTTAGTTAGTTAGTTAGTTGGAGTAATTGATATAATAGTGATAGTTATAAAATGATTTAACCATATTAATATTAAATAGTCCATTGTTTTGGCCGAAACACTGTGATACTACAACATTGTAAATTGTCAAATTAATTAAGCGCTGTATATGGGAAAAAACATTTTCGCGACAGCTGTATCGTCAACCTATGTTGACATCATCAGGTGTAACAATAATTTTAACAGTTGAAACAAATATTTTAACACCTGATGATGTCACCACAGGTTGACGTAACAGTTGTTTTTCCTCACATTTGGCATTTATTCTAATTTCATCATTTTTTGACAGATCCAAGCTTCACGTGTCTTAATCTAAAGTGATGGTTTTCGAGAAAGAATAATGTATGACGATTTGTGATATAAGTGCGATGGGCGAAAAATTGGAGCAAGTTACTGAATGTACGCATCTGGGAAGCATGTTTACAAGGGACGGAAAAATGGAGAAAGACATCGAAAGGAGGGTTGGTGGTGGGAATAAAATAAATGGCGCACTCAAAGTCATTACTGCAACTAGAAATATATCCACAGAAGCAAAGATGGCAGTACACAATGGAGTTCTAGTTCTCACTGAGAAGAATGTGCGGGAAAACGTTGTATGATAGAATATCGAACGATGAAATAAGAATGAAATGTAAGGCAGATGACTGCATCATGAATAAAATTAAAAAAGGATCCCTGAGGTGGTTTGGACATATGGAACGAATGGATGAGAGTAGAATGGTTAAAAAGTTGTACACAAGCAGCGTGAGTGGGAAAAGAAGCCGAGGACGACCGAGGAAAACATGGCATTACCAAATTAATCAATTACTAAAAGGCGGCCACATTCGAAGTCGGAACAATCGACGTGCGTGCATTGTAAGATGTATGGATGTAGAGGAAGCTCGAGAGGTATGCCAGGACAGGCCAGTGTGGCGATCCATCCTCTCTGCCTACCCCTCCGGGGAAATGGCGTGATGGTTAGTTTGTTAGTTTTCCAAGCTTCACTTTTATACGTAAGGGTTGGCACTAGAACTCAATTATTTAGTGCCATCTTTGCTGTAGTTGCTATGTAATAATTTAAATATATTTTGAGTCAGTTCCTCGACGGTGCTTTAAGCATCGGTTATAGGAAAAGTTTGAAAAATGGGAAACACGGCGGAATGTGAGGCGGTTTTGTGCGGGCGCCTTGTATATTGTTGATTAGTTGGCGAAAGTTAAAAGCGTTTAAACTTTACTTGGAGCACATAAAATATGGTCCCATACAAAGAACTTTCTGGATTGCTTTGTCGTTCAGACTCAAATGTTTTGTTAAACTCTGCTTTAAAAAAATCTAAACAGCTTAATCGTGTTATGGTATTGAAGTTTTCAAGAGTCGTATTCAAGGACAAAGTAAAATATAAAATCTTATGTCATTACTGAAATCTCGTGATGATAATTTTAAATAATAATTAAATAAATCGACGTTTTAGGCGAAACCGGTTGCTGTCAAAATAAATAAATAAAGTGGAAGAAATTATTTAAAAATACATCGTTTCATTATTATAAAAAATACACATTAGTTAGTATTAAGGTTTTCAAGAATTGTATTCAAGGACAAAGTAAAATAAAAATCTCATATAATTACTGAAATCTCTTGATGGAAGATACTTTTAAATATTAATTGAATAAAACGACGTTTTTAGGCGAAACCGGTAGCTGTCAAAACAAATAAATAAATTGGAAGAAATTATTAAAACGTATCTGGGAAGCATGTTTACAAGAGAGGTAAAAATGAAGAAAGACATCGAAAAAAGGGTTGGTGCTGGGAATAAAATAAATAGCGCACTCAAAGTCATTACTGCAAATAGAAAAATATCCATAGAAGCAAAGATGGCAGTACACAATGGAGTTCTAGTGCCAACCCTCATGTATGGATGTGAAGCTTGGAGCTAGCAAAAGAAGGATAAAAGCAGGCTATACGCCGTAGAAATGAGATCACTAAGAAGAATGTGTGCCTACCCCTCAGTGGAAATGGCGTGATAGTTAGTTAGTTAGGAAGAAATTATTTAAAAAAACATCGTTTCATTCATTCATTTCCTTAAAAAAATTAGTATATTTTTCAAACATAAGGAATTTTTTAAAACATTAATACATAAAATATATCAGTGCGTCAGTACACTAGTCTGTTTTATCTAATCAATATGTAATATTAGATTCTAATTCTGCTTCTTGTGGTTTATCAGGTTTCCCCAATGTTAGCCTTTGCTTCTGAAAAGGCTTATCTGTATTGCTGCACCGGAATAACTCCTCCACGCTATTATACCAGTCCAGTTTCATAAAAATGATACTGTTTTGTCAACCGACGTTGGCATCATCAGTTGTTACTAACAACATCTGTCGTTGGCAAAATAGCTGTCGCGATACTCAAAAAATAAAAAATAAAAAATTGTGATCATATAACATTGTTATAATTTTTTATGTATTTTTCCACACCTTATTATATAATATATAATTTGGTGTGGAAAAATACATACAGTGGCCTATACTGACATTTGCCATTGAGACCAGAACGGATACCACAAGAACGAAGGCTAAAGTACGGGTGGCAGAGATGAAGCAGGAAGGACTATTCGAGATAGGGTGAGGAACACGGCTATCCGCGAGATCTGCAAGGTGGAGGGTGTCGTGAAATGGGGCAGACAACGCAGAAAACACTGATCCATCACGCTGTGGCGCATCAGATTCTTACCGGCTGCCGTCTCCCCGGAAGACCGCCGAAGAGATAGTTGGGAGTCAACCAACCAAGAGAGGCCAGCCTGATTTCAGGAATAGACCAAAGGTCTATAAGGAGAATAAGAAGAAGAAAAAATATGTAATAATCGAATGCATTTCAAAGTTAGGTCAATATCTAAATAATGAGATGTTTCACCAATGAAATATTTCACGTTTTGCTAACTAACTAACTAACTAACCATCACGCCATCTCTCTGAAAGGGTAGGCAGAAAGAATGGACTGTCACACTTTTACTGATGCGGCACTCCATCCTTCTCTTTTCGTTACGCGGGAGACGCGGTGTGATGGGTTGCGAACCTCATCGCCACCAATAGGCATCTCCCGCGCACACTCTGATCGTGCAACACCCACAAAATAAATCTAAAATAAATAATATAAAATACAATGATATAAAATAAAATAACAAAATAAAAATAATTTAACACAAAATGTTCTTTTTAGATGGTGCACATATTGTCTATTTAATTTATGTTCCACGAATCCGTCGTTTTTTTAATTTAGCACATAATGTAATAACACATAATGTTATTTTCGATGTTGCACATGTTGACATGGACGATCCGGACTTTTGTGTTTATTTAATTTATGTTCAACGTATCCACCGTTTTTTTTAATAAGCTGTAATTAGGCACTTAACCAGCAAGAACTTTGAAATAATATTGAAGGAATTATTCAAATTGTCATTGGAACAAATGAAAAATTTATTTGTTACACCTGTCAAAATTCTTTATAAAAACGATAAAACTAAAAACGATGAAACTAATATAATTTTAACAGCAAAACAGTACAAACGTATTACGTGTCACAATTAACTATTATAAAGTGCGGCAACAGTTAAATTGACCAAAACAATTCACTTATACGCGAAATATCTCCAAATTAACAGGAGCACCACATGAACCAAACCAAATTTTCAAAAACAAACGTTTTGCTTTATAATGCATTTATATTTTTTATAGTATAAACAAAACAATGGAAAAAATAGAATGTCATAAGTAATATGATATATAAACCGATATCATATTGAACTATTTTCCACCCTTTCTATTATATCCCTCCAGATATCACTTTCTACAAGGAAAATCAGAAATCAGTACTCCCATAAAATTATCATAAGAATTATCAATATAAATAGATTTTCGATATGTAATGGTCTCTTCGTATCACTTATGCCCTTTAGATTACAATATCATGCCTATTGAAGGAATAATTTTACATTTCGTATAGATTTTTTATGGCCCGGAAAATTACTAAAGTTTTCCCGCATAAAACATACAAAAATACGACGAGAAATAAAATTATACTAGAAGGGGACAGTTTACATCGCGTTAGCGTCGTCTCTCTCGCGCCTAAATTCATCTGGGTCATGTAAAAAGTTTATAGTGAATCTTTTATGATTTGAGTGCCTACTTACTTAAAACATAACTTCAGAAACTAACTATAATGCGTTATAATAACAATTTTACAATAACGATTTTACCTTGTTATTACGTATGTAAAAAAGTTATTATACATTATTTTATTACACACGCAATTCATTATTGGACTCTTCACTTAACAAATACTCAAATACTCTTTGACTTTAGAGAGTATCTTATATTTCTAAAGTAGAAATACCCCTCAAGCGTTCCTGATATAATTATGTTTAACTTGTTATTTTACCTGTTCTCAATAAATGCCTTAAACTTTGAGATTTGTTTATAATTTCTTTGATAAATAAACTGATTTGATTCGATGTGAGTTCTATAAATTTAGTTATTTAATCCACTGTTTTTGCGGAAACACTTTGATATTTCAACATTATTAACTGTTCAAATAAATAAAAACTGTGATATAATATCACAATTGATTCTATTTTGTCGCGACAGCTGTTTCAGTCTTACAATCAAGTATAAAACAGGTTGCTTAAGCCCAATTACTGTATACACATTATTTTTAGCTATTATATTGATGATTCACATGACATGTGATAGGTAGCCAATCTATCGCCATTTTACTGTCACGTGAATTCTACACCAGACCAAAGACAATGTGACAATTACACTGCCATCGCCGGGAATCGAACCCGGGACTTTCGGTATGGAAGTCAGAGCTTCTAACCACTCTGCCACGAAGGTCGTTGATTGTAAGACCTGATAATGTTAACATCGATTAGCGAAACAGCTGTCGCGATACACAAATACACAAATTCACTCACCTGCTCCGAGTTCTCTTCATTTGCACTTATGTTACAAACTGTCATTTCTGCTTCCCTTTCAAAAACCATTACCTTGGACTTTTCGATATTCGTAATTAAATAGTTTGCCTTGCATACCTTATTCATTCTCAAAACTAATATAAAGCATACAACTTAAAGACATCTCACTCATATTAGCGCCAGCACATATTCCTTTCAGTTCTATTATACACAGTTTATTTGATGTAATTAGAAATTTAAATTAACAACATCAATATTTTCAATTAAGATCACAGGTAGATATAGCTGCAGCGGTTGCAGGCTGCCTGAAAGATGTCATATGGAAAAACAAGGACATGAGGACTGACAGCAAGGTACGCGTTTATAAGACCCGTATGCGACCAATCCTCACATATGGCATTGAATCGAGGGCAGACACTCTCAAGACAAAGTGCATGCTCAGGAAAACCGAGATAAAACCCTACGTGATTGAGTTAGGAATACAGCAATCCAAAAAATCTGCGAGGTTGAAGTGTGGTCAGATGGGGACGTCAAAGACGGTAATACTGGCATCAACATGTAGAAAGAATGAGCCCAAATAGGATACCATACATAGCTCTCCATGGAACGCCAAATGGACAACGCCGACCAGGAAGACTTCCGAAACGGTGGAGAGAAAGCTGGAGTTCAGCGTCTCAAGAGGACCCGCCTGAAATAACAAATTTTTGAGTCTATCAAAAGTGAAGAAGAAGAAGAATATTTTCAATGTTCACTAAATACCCAGCATCGATAAGGGAATATTTAATATTTTTAATTTAAGTAGTTGTGGTTCACAGTGTTTCTTGGAATGGCGTAGGTACTAAGAATTAACTTTTCAGTAAAACTTTAAAGTATTGAATCCATTAGCACAACGTTTTAAAAGGTTGCGAATTTCGAGTTAAAAGCGGCGAATTTTACATCATGAAACATTATCAAAAGTACCTGTGAACATTTTTCTTTTGTAAAATTTTGAATAACGAATAAACATTAAACAAGTACCTGCAGGGTTACTTTCGTTTGGATGGGGTAAGATCAATAAACCACTGAAGGTTTTTCTTTGTGCGTGCGTTTCAAAGAACATTATCTCTTAGTTTTGTGTGATTTCTCCTTCTCGACCGACGTTTCGGAGATGGTTGCAGTCTCCGAGTAATGTGGTGATGGTAAGGTTACCACCACCACATTACCCTGAAGATGGAGACTACAACGATCCCTGAAACGTCGGTCGAGAAGGAGAAATCACACGTTGTTACCCAAAATCACACAAAACCAATTACTGCCAACCGTGAAAATCTACGCAATTATATGATCTCTTAGATTATCATGATGCGTAAAATAAGATTTTAACTAACTAACTAATGGTCTCGCCGTCTCCCCTAAAACATGAATAAATGACTGCTACACTTTTCTTTTCTGGCATGCCTCTCTCGATTCCTCAACATTCATACATCTTCTTATGCATGCACGTCAATTTCTCCGAGTCCTCAATTCCGACATTCAATATTTGATTGATTTGATCGTGCCCACGTTTTCTTCTGTCCTCCTATAATTCTAGTTCCATTTACATCGTTAATATAAAACCTATACTTTTTTTAACCATTCTATGCATTTGTCCAAACCATGTTAATGTTCCTTTCATTATTTTGTATATAACACTGTAATTCGCACCGAAATCGCTTCTTATATTTTCATTTGACACTATCATACATTTTTTTTCTCACATCCGTTTTAGAGATCTCATTTCTAATGCATTTATTCTACTTTAACCCTTCCAAAATTATATTTATGTCTATCATAAAATGTTACATTTATTCAATAAATATATTTTCTGTTTTTTCTCTTCAAATATCAACGCGCAACAAATACCGCACATTCGTCTAAGAAAACATATTGTACTCGTATTTAGAAACTGGGTTCAAACGGCATGTGTACAAAAAATACTTTGACAATCAAAGCAATATCTGATGTATATATTATATTTCTTCGATTTCAAGTATGTAGTGAATGCTTGAAATACTCTTGACAGACATGGATATCTAAATCCAAGAACAGGCAAGCAGTGCTGGAGAGTTGCTCCCAATTATTAAAGGAAAAAAGGGGGCATACCTACTTGAGACACGACCCAAAGGTCAAAATAACTCGAGAGATTGAGGACCGTCTTGGAGTCGGTATAATAAGATTGAAGTGGCTCCAAAAATACAAATGTGCTGAATAAAAATATGTGGAGGTTTGTATGTATCGTTTGGATAAGGATACCAAATGACATTTAACGACACGAAAATATAAATATACTGTATTCAAAAATCATAAAGAAGTTAAAAAACTTTTCTTCTATATTCGCCATACTTTGTGTTGTTATGCTTTATTTCTTGTTTTCATTTTTTATACTCGTACACTTTGTTTCCTATCCAAAAAAGCTAGAATGGCTGTGCACAGTGGTGTTCTTCTACCGACCCTTATGTATGGAATCAAAGCATGGAACTGGCAAAAGAAGGATGAAAATAGAATAAATGCAGTAGAAATGAGATCTCTTAGACGAATGTGTGAATACTCTGTGTATGATAGAGTGTCGAATGAAAATATAAGAAGTGAATGCGGTGCGAATGATGGTGTCATGAACAAAATAATGAAAGAATCATTAAGATGGTTTGGACATATGGAAGAATGAATGAAGAAAGAATGGTAAAAAAATTATATGTTAATGATGTAAATGGAACCAGAAATAGAGGAGGACCGAGGAAAACGTGGCACGATCAAATAAATCAAATATTGAATGTCGGCCATGTGAGGAGTCAGAGAAATCGACGAGCGTGCATGACACGATGTATGAATGTTGAGGAAGCGAGAGAAATATGTCAGGAAAGAAAAGTGTGGCAGTCCATTTTTTCTGCCTACCCCTTGGTGGAGACGGCGTGATGGTTAGTTAGTTAGTTTGTTTGGACAATTCAACAGTTTCAAAACCATAACTACCAACTGGCAGAAAGCGGGCTTCATAGACTTTTCGTTTCAGGTTGATCGGTATTATCCGTTTTTTAAGGATGTAACTCATGTTTCCGAAAGCTATCCAGCTTAGTTCAATTTATCTTTTCAGCTCTGCGGTTTGATTATCTTGGCCCAATCGAATATTGTGTCGCAGATATGTATATTCTTGGACATTCTCAATTCTGTTGCCAACGAAGTTGATTTTAAGCATTTCTGTGCCCATCACCTTTTATTAAGAAGGTGAATACGTCATTCTCATATAACTTCTAGAAAACAATCATTTCCGTAAGAATTAACTATCGTTACTATGATATTATCAGAAGTATGGTCCGACAACATAATTATAGCACGTATGTCACTAGTACAAACAGCCGATTTCGATACTTAGAGTTAGCATTGCAAATTCCATGGCGACCACAACATCATCTACCGCTGACAATTTCGAGTATCCGCCGACCACCAACTTCGGCTAACTTCACCAGTATACTACGTTCGCTCACCAGATGCCGCAACTTGCTTTGCCCACCGCAGGCGAAGTTCCGCGTCATATTTGAATATATTAAAGTTATTTCCTGAATTCACCTCAATGAGAATAAATATTTTTGTAAACCAATAATATATATGTACAATAAGTGCTTTAATAACATCGATGTGTTCTATCTTAATGATAATGATTTAAAAAAAAACGGTTGGAGCAACCCTTCGGGGCGAATGAAACTAGTTACTCATTTCTTGTCTTTTTCTTTTTTTTACATTTTAAAATTATATTTCATCTTTAATTATTCATTATTACTAATACTACTAGTTTTCTCTTTAACTTATCAAAGTGTTACTTTATTCTTCTTATATATTTAACCTTCTGTCAGTTGCTACATAATATTTGTGGTAGCATGTAATTGGCCTTGTTTTGTTATCTCTGCGTGTTTATATTCATATAATGTAATTGCTGTTTGTTACCCTCAATAATAAAAACTAAATAAAAATAAAATAGAATATATGTTAAGAAGTACTTACGCTTTAATTTTTTTTTTGTAATTTTGTAATTTTGAGATTGCAGACGACTTCAAATCAAAATCAAATCAGTTTATTAACTCAAAAGACATTACAAACAGGAAAATGTTTAAGGCATCTATTTAGTACATGTAAAATATTATAAAAATACAACAAAGTACCAGAAACGCGTTAGAGATGGTTCGACATTAGGAAGACAAGATACTTTCTAGAGTCAAGAGTATTAGTTCCCTGAACGTACCTTCACCAATATAAAAGACGTCGATCTCCGAGGAGACCGCGTTCAGCAGACTAATTGCTCTTTCCACCGGTGTCACCAGAGGCAGATTGGTTCTGGTGGCCGGTTGGTAAAATAATCTGTCCTGTCGCTGTCGGAGAAATCTATCAGGAACAAAAATACCAACACCCTCTAGCACGGCCGAGTTCTCGACTTGGACGCATCTGTAATGTTTGTAATCTTAATAAATAAATAAATGAAATGAAATTACGACTGAGACTAGTTTGTGACAACCACAAGTCTGTCGATGCCATCAAACCTGGTTAAACCGTCCACTGCCTAAATATAAAAAATATTAAGTATTTTCCAGTTCACATCGTTTTCTCGATGATGAAGGCCTTCAAAACATGTCGAGAAAAAAAATCAAAAGTGGAATAAACAAAGTTTTAAATCATAAAAAATATATTTATATGTGCGGGAAAACGATATTTGATAGAATACCGAATGGGAAGCAATGTTAGGCAGATGATTGTATCATAAGTAAAATTAAAAAAGGATCCCTGAGATGGTTTGGACTTATGAAACGAATGAACGAGAGAAGAATGGTTAAAATGTTGTATGCAAGCAGTATGAGTGGAAAGAGAAGTCATGGAAGACCAAGGAAAGCATGGCATGACCAAATTAATCAGATACCGAAAGGCGGCCACATTCGAAAAATCGATGAATGTGGAGGAAGCTAGATAGGTGTGTCAGGAGAGAACGGTATGGTGATCCACCCTCTCTGCCTGCCCCTCCGGGGAAACGGCGTGATTGTTGGTTTGTTCATGTAATGGCACCAGCCTATATATCTGAACTTGGTGTTGTTGATAGGCTTAACTTGCGGCAATCTACCCTTCGATCAGCAAACTCCTCGGCAATAGGCCGATTAGTTGAGCCAAAGCGCAACCCTCAAACAAATTTCGGAGATCGGGTCTGACCGCAGGTCCGTCCGCCTGGAATATGCTTCCTGCATGCCTCAGATGCATTGACAATCCGAAAGATTTTTAAATCTCGCCTAAAACCCCACCTTTTCAAAATATCGCATAAATTGTAAACAACGGTTATCTGATTACTACACAGAAGGGTTTCCACCACATACCCGAGGCTGTTATAGGGCGCAGCGTCACCTTTTCGTCAGCCTCACTTGTACACTTTCTAGGCCTGTCCCCGTCCATCCGGGACATACATTTAATTTGCTCAAAAACAATGAGATGTCAGGCCACATCCACTCTACTTTGTAATTCCTTCTGGGTCCCGCACTTCCACATATAAACTACTATTTATTAAAAATATAGAAATAATAACAATCTTACAAAATAGAGTCTTACCACCTAGTTTTAAACATAATACACACTTAGAACTATTCACATGGAGGAAGACGGGACACAGTATGAGGGAGGAGGAGGGATGTGAGGATCTGGTGTGGAGCAAAGTAGAGGGGGTCAGCAAGGTTAGAGTAGAGGGAAGGGTACAAAATAAAGTATACGAGTAAATAATCTAAAAACAAAACAGTATAAAATTAAAGTACATTGGGCAATCCACGCCCCACCAGGGGGCAGTATATACTTCGGGTCAGAACAGTCAACGGGAGCCAGTGGTAACACAGTCCAGAGACAGTCGCCACAGGACTCGCAGAACGCAACACAGGGCAGCCAGCAGGCAGCATGGCTGCATGTCAAGATACATAAAGTATATCATAAATGGACTTGAGGTGAGCTATTTACGAAAACGGCGCTATACAAATTAGCCGAATTATTATTATATTCATTATGGAATTCTACAATTTTCACACCTTCATTTTACCCAAAATTAAAAAATTAAGTAAAATAAGTTTTTTTTGGTATTTTCCACTTTACTTTAGACAGCTGAATACCGTATTATCATAACTCGGTTAGTATTATTCAAAAACTAAGCACGTAACACAAAGATCGATGTTATTTACATTGAATTTCAAAGGCCGCTCTCTGTCTCTCCAAATATTGCGATAGCTATCGCTCCCCTATTGCGCTTTCCTCTTCACTCTTGCTACTCGTACATCCTAACGAGGGGCAATAAAAACCGAGTGTCCCACTTGGCGAGTGCATTTAAATTCGGCGTACTCATTCAACAGTTCCGATGCGCAAAAACATAACTTCATTACGGAAAACTCATTTTATTTATATTTTTTATAAGGATTAATTGTATCTCAATAGAGACGAAGATGTAAATTGTTTTCTGGGAAGAGACGGTGGTGGCCGAGCCTCTTCCAGAACTTATGACCTGTCATTGGTTGGATTGAGCGATCGCTTTATGTTTAACAACATTCCCTATTCCGCCTAATGACCACCACGTCTGACAAATTTTTGGAACTTGAATATATGGTAGGTTTCCTCGCCTATCTTTACATTTTTAAGTTCACTCTACACTAGCGTCATCTATTAAGATTAGAAAGCATTAAGCAGAAAACCTTTATCATTGTACTGTGAAAGTCTCTGCAAATCATACAGTACTAGATTTCGCCTAGAGATGTCTCTCGATTTTAAAATCACAGAGACACGAGACAGGACGAGTTTAGGTGGTCAGCTAGAATCCTGAAGTGGAGGCCTTTTGCAAATAGCAGAAAAGGCTTAGGAAGGTGGATAATAAAAATGATATGCTAACATTCAAAGCGCTGTTTTTGTGGTGTAATCACCCCAAGGGCGCATTAAAACGTATTTTAAATCTAAATGTGAACGCTGCATCTGATTTATATTAGCGATCGATTAGAAAGTATAATTGAACAAAATATAAGTTTTAAATTGGGTATGAAATATGAAAAATATGGGTTTTCTGCTTAGATCTGAAGTCTGTCGGATCATTTATGCATCTGAGATGTGAAGGAAGACTGTTCCAAGCTGATGGACCGGCTACCGCAAACACTCGATCCCCATAATTTGTACTAGGGTAACGCTTTGGCTCAACTAACTTGAGTTCGCCGAGCAAAGTGTGGATTTCCTTGTATTGTAGAGCTGTCCGTTATACCGGATATATAATTTGGAGCTATTCCATGTTATGCTTTGAAGACTGTCCAGCAAAGTTTATACTGCATTTTTCTGGACTCTTAAGCCAGTAAAGTTCTCTGAGATGTTGTGTTATTTGGGACTTTTTGTAATGCCTCTAATGAGTCTTGCTTCTGCATTGAACGCAAATCGTAGTTTGTTGAATTGTTGTTTCGGAATGTTTGCATAAATTCCATTACAATAGTCAAGTCACACCAGCTACAAGAGTTTTGAAGAGTTTTTTTTTGGATTATCCAACTTAAAAATAGTAGTAGGTGGCAACAAATAGTCCAAGATAGAAAATGTAGGAAGAGTTTAAAAGAGTTATCAAAAATACTGAAATAAATTAATTTTTTTAACTAACGTATTTAATATACTTAGGAAAATAAAAATAATTTCGTTTAATCCACACATAGGAAAAAGCACGACATGTTTCGAAAGATAACTCCATCTTCAGGTGTGAAAATATAATAAAAACTAAACAAAGAAATACTAATATAAAAACGCATTTAAAATTCGATAAAATAATTTAATAATAATAATAATAATAGTTTTTTATTATCATCATGTATTATTATTATTTCATATTATTTATTAGTTCTTACCATTAAAAAATATATATATTTGTACTTAGCCCAGGTTAATTTTTAAATTTAAATTTTTTATCGAATTTTAATTGCGTCTTTCATTGTTTAGTTTTTATTATATTTTTACACCTGAAGATGGAGGTTTACTCCGAAACATGTCTTGTTTTTTAATATTTATTTTAATATTTGTGGATTAAACAAAGTTATTTTCAATTTCCCAAGTATATAGCTATGGAATTCCACAGTGTTAATGCCTTAGCGTTCAATAACGTACTTAAGGGGTAGGCAGAAATAATTAAAGACATTCATCATGTCATGTACGTACATTGATTTATCTGACTCCTGACATGGTCGACATTGAATAAATTGTTTATTCGAAAAAAAAATCTAACGATAAATCTGAGTTACCACGTTGTTCACTGAACCAGCGTGATATATTTCCACGAACACAGAGACCAGCTCACAGGACACCTAACGAAACTAGTGAAAGAGTAAAATTTATGAGCAGTAAAATAGTAATTTCATGTAGCAGGCGACTCTACTTCAGTATTAAATTTTAAAATGACATAAATCTGGCCCACTAGATTTTCATCTGCATGCCTTTATGTTGCCTTAGAGGACTCTTTATTAGACGGATAAATACACAATATTATAACTTTCTCGTTCAATTATGAAACCTGTTACTAACCAAAATATAACTAATCCAATTTTTAAATAATAATTAAATAAAACGATGTTTTTTAACTATCCTATAATCCAATTTTTTATTGTTTAAATAAAAAAACTTTGTAATAAATATCACAATTGAATAATTAAACTAACTAACCATCACGCCGTCTCCCCGAAGGGGTAGGCAGAAATAACGGACTGCTACACTTTTCTTTCCTGACATATTTGTGTCATGCAAGTCCGTCAATTTCTCTGACTCCTCACGTGGCCGACATTCAATATTTGATTTATTTGATCGTGGCACGTTCTCCTCGGTCTTCCTCTATTTCTGGTTCCATTTACATCATTAACATATAATTTTTTTACCATTCTTTCTTCATTCATTCTTTCCATATGTCCAAACCATCTTAATGATCCTTTCATTATTTTGTTCATAACACCACCATTCGCACCGCATTCACTTCTTATATTTTCATTCGACATTCTATCATACACGAGTATCTACACATTCGTCTAAGAGATCTCATTTCTACTGCATTTATTCTACTTTCATCCTTCTTTTGCCAGTTCCATGCTTCGATTCCATACATAAGGGTCGGTAGAAGAACACTATCAATACGAATGAAAACGTCAGTTTTATAGCTGTTTTATTATATTTTATAGGAACGACGTGTTTCGTCCTTCTAAGGCATTATAAAATGCAGACTCAATCAAAATTTAAGCATTATCATATGCAGATCAAATGCAATAGGTCATCCCCATAAAATGTATTAAAACTTCTAGAAAACTGACGTTTTCATTCGTATTAATTATTTAATACGGAGTTTTACATCACTGTTCAAGAATCAATAAACTTCACAATTGATTACATTTTGTCGCGACAACTGTTTCGCTTACTGATGTTAGCATCGTCAAGTCTTACAATCAACTCGATCATCGTCAGGTCTTACAATCAACTCAAGTTTGTACGATTGTACAAACTTGAGTTGATTTCAAGACCTGACGATGCTAACATCGGTTAGCGAAACAGCTGTCGTTACAAAATATAATCAATTGTGATATATATAACAAAGTTTTTTATTTAAACAGTTAATAATGTTGAAATATTAAAATGTTTCCACCAAAACAATAGATGATCTAATCCAATTTTTGTACATAACTAACTAACCATTACGCCGTCTGCCCGAAGTGGTAGGCAGAAATAATGGACTGGCATACTTTTCTTTCCTGACTTATTTCTCTCGCTTCGTCAAAATTCATAAATCGTGCCATGCACACGCGTCGATTTCTCCGACTCCTCACGTGGCCGACATTCAATATTTGATTCATTTGATCATAAAACGTTTTCCTCAGTTTTCCTCTTCCATTGACATCGTTTACTCGTTACATACATCGTTAACTTGTTCCATTTACATCGTTAACATCGTTACTTTTTTTACAATTATTTATTCATTTATTCTTTCCATGTGTCCAAACCATCTTAATGATCCGATCATTATTATGTTAACATAACACCATGTTATAACACCTTTATTCGCACCGCATTCACTTCTTAAATTTTCATTCGACACTCTATCATTCTCGTACACAGAGTATCTACACATTCGTCTAAGAGATCTCACTTTTACTGCATTTATTATACTTTTATCCTTCATTTGCCAGTTCCACGCTTCGCTTCCATTATAATTTTCTTAATGTGTTATAAAAAAAGTAAAATATCATGAGAAAAATTCGTCATCATATTTTCCAAATTCTTAGAATCCTGTCATCATATTTTTGAAATTCTTAGAATTTTTAGAATCCACAGAAATACCCAGAAACTAAACTTACAATGCACCTTTAATTGTTAACCGCTTCCACAAATAATCTGTGTAGAAGTGGGGGGGGACATACCCCAAAGTCTATATAAATTAACATATTATTCTAAAGCCTGCACACTCGAAGATGTCCTCATAAGACGAAACACGTGTCGTGAATATTTTTTATCACTTATAGAATTTTTAGTTCTTCTATTTTTAAACAACTTTTGTTTATTTTCTTTACATATTATAGTGTTTAGGCCAAAACAATTAACTATATAATAAAAAATATATGCTATTTTTAAACTAAAAGATATTTAAGTACGTAAAAATAATGTGAATATTTACAGAAGACTTAAATGAGCAATACTTGTATGAATTTATGCGTACATAAATATATATGTAAATGTTTTCATACCATTGTGTACATACCACGCATTTCGTACGAAATTATATTATACGAGTATATACGAGTACGTATCTTCCTGCATATATATGTAAAACCATCTCCGAATCTCTTTATGATCTTACCCATTAAGCTTCCATTTGCCTTGCATCTTTATTTTATTTAACCCACATTCTCAAATCTACGTTCCAACGTTACACGTACACGTGGATCGTTAACACTCTAAAGACGAGAATTCAAAGATGCCGGGGAATTAAAACGAAAATCAAGCATTAAGATTTATGATGAATTGATAAAAATCTTATTTATTGTTTCTTGAACAAAAACTAACTAACTTACTAACCATTACGCCGTTTCCCCGGAGGGGTAGGCTGAGAGGATGGATCGCCACATTGTTACTATCTTGATTATAATTATTATCTTTATTATTATTATTATATACAGTACTATCTTTATTAAAATTGTTTGGTATATTTATTTTATTAATTTGTCATGCATCTTATGTTTCTCGCTCTTTTTATTAATCTATTGTGTATTACATACAACTTGTATCTTTACATTATTGGAAAAAAAATTCTGTAATGCTTTAGATATGTTTAAAATGAATAAATGAAATGAAATGTTCTATTCTGACATAACACTCGCGCCTCTTTAACATTCACACACCGTGACATGCACGCTCGTCGATTGTTCCTACTTCGAACATGGCCGCCTTTCAGTAATTGATTAATTTGGTCATGCCATGTCTTCCTTGGCCTTCCTCGAATTCTTTTTCCATTTACACTATTTGTATATATATTTTTAACCATTCTTGCCTCATCCATTCGTTCCATATGTCCAGACCATCTTGGTGACCCTTTCTTAATTTTATTTATCACGCATTCATCCGCCTTACATTCCTTTCTTTTATCATACATTGTTTTCTTTCGCACATTCTTCTTAGTGACCTCATTTCTATGGCACTTATCCTACTTTCATCCTTCTTCTGCCAACTCCAAGCTTCACTTCCATTCATAAGGGTCGGCAATAGAACTCCATTGTGCACTGCCATCTTTGCTTCAGTCGATATATTTATATTTGCGGTATTGACTTTGAGTGCACCATTTATTTTGTTTCCAGCTCCAACCCTTCTTCCGATATCTTTCTCCATTTTTCCATCTCTTGTAAACATGCTTCCCAGGTAGACAAATTCGGTAACTTGCTCTTATTTTTCACCGTTTGCACTTATATCACAATCTGTAATACATTATTCCTTTTCAAATATCACAACTTTAGACTTTGACACGTTCATCACAAGGTCATACTCATTGAATAGTAATCCCTTAGTCAGGCGAAACATGTCATTCGCATAAAATATAATAAAACTACTAGAAAACAGACTCTTTCTTTCATATTAATTATTTAATATGGGGTAATACATCAAGGTTCTAAATAATAACGTTGTTGTCTGCTGCAACCCTTCTTAATTAAATGTATTATTTGATCATTTAAGAAAATGAAATTAATAAAAAAAATATGATATATAGTAAGAATTTTTATTTTGCCTATGGTCTGCATTTGTTCTACATACTACAGTTTATTTTTGAATAGTTAAAATTATCTTCTGGCGCAGTCTCGGTACGCTGTTATTATTTATTAACGTTTGCGCATCTAGAAAACATAATTCATACTTAAGCACACATAAGAATGGATGGTTGTACAGAAAATGTGAATATACAAACATTAAGAAGATTACGAAAAAAGGAGAGTAAGATTGTGTGTAGAATGAAACGAGATATAACACAAGATAGACGATAATGGTTATTTGACCTCTATAGCACTTTTAAGAAAAAACTTAAAATAATTTGGTTCCATAAAGTTCATATCACACGATCAAAGATTGACGCTATCTTACTTGCAGACAACGAGCGTGAACAACACGACTTGGTGTCTAGTACGTATGAGTGATGGTGAATGTGAATAAGTCCAAAGCAATGATTTTCGAAGTAGAATTGTGAAAATCTGGGAGAAGTAGATGAATTCGTAAACATAATTAGAAAGATTGTTTAAGGACAAAGAAAAGGAGTGTCGGAAAGACACTTAAAAGATGAACTGACAACATTGCCCGAATAGCTGGAACGACCTGGACGCGGAATGGACAGAAAAAGGACGAGTGGAGGAAAATAGAATATATTCAGGAGTAAAGGTAAGAAGGCAGAAGGCGTGAAGAGGGATATTCATTCAAGTGTTGGGGCACCAACAAGATGAATACACCTAAAGTCAAGCATCGCAAACAAAAGCCGTAACTTATCTAATTTATGTTTAATTCAATCTTAAGACAAATCCACACATAAAAATATTATTTTCTGTATTGATTTAAACAATATATTATAATCCATTAAACATGGGTTACATCCTTAAAAACCAGAAAATATCGATCAACCTGAAACGAAAAGTCTATGAAACCTGCGTTCTGCCAGTTGGTACTTATAGTCTTGAAACTGAAACAATGTCCAAAAATAGTGCCGAAAAACTACGAGTGACCCAAAGAGCCATGTTAGGAATAAGCCTAAGGAACAGAGTCAGAAACGATACGGTGAGAGAAAAAACAAAGATCACTGACATCATCCACCGGGTGGCGACTCTAAAATGGCAATGGGCAGGTCACGTAGCCAGAAGCTTAGATGAAAAGTGGACAAGAATACTGTTGACTTGAAGACCGTGGACGACGAAGAGAAGTGCAGGGTGACCGCAACTACGGTGGAAGGATGATCTGAACAGACACATCGACATAACCTGGATGCAGTCTGCACAAGACAGAGTGACGTGGAAGCGAATGAAGGAGGCCTTTGTCCAGGAGTGGATGGGCATAAGCTGAGATTTTTGTAAAAACATATTTCTATAGTTTGCATTAATATAGTTTCTAGAGCAGTGGTCTATCTATATAAAACATGTTCCAACATTCGCCCGACAACTGAGTAAACCGTTTAATACCACAGCTGAAACATTTAGGGTATAAGCTCAAAAATATTGTTAGGACCTCTTGATTAACAAGCCATAAATATCTTTGCTATAGAACTATTTGATAATTTAATAAATACGAAAGAAAACGTCCGTTATTTAGAAGTTTTATTATAATTAATGGGGATGGAATATATTTTTTTAAGGCATTGTCAAAAGTGACATTCGATAATCCCCTAGAAAGGCGAAACCTGTCATTCCCATAAATGATTATAAACTTCTAGAAAACAAACGTTTTTATTCGGATTAATTTTTGAATGTGAAATTTTAAATCATTGTTTAAGAAACAATAAATACATAATAATGCTGCAGACTATTAAAATTCAATTCAATTTGTTTTATTTGAAAACAAAATTAAAAGTCATGTTCATTATATAAATTTTCCAATTTATTTATAATTATATTGTAGAATAAGACCTTTGAACATTGAGTTAGAAATCATTTAATTTATTTCACGTTTTATTTTTTGATTGGGTGATCTAATTCTAGAAAGAGCCGTTCTTAACCCTTTATTGATGTAAAGATGTGTGACTCAATAGATGATTCATAAAAAAAGTATGAGATATTGAATTAAATAAAGGTCATTTTACAATACCTTTGAAGGCGTTTCTATATAAATAAAGGGGTAATTTTTACGAATCAATTAATCCGTAGCTTTCCAAAATGTGAATTTCTCTATTACTCCATCAATGGATGAGCGCTTCACTTGATCCAACTCTCAGTCATTAAAATTTTATGACCTTAATAAATTCCTGAAATTTTAATTACGTACCGATTCTCTAATCAACTAGATATAACCGGAGTGGTCCAAAAGTTATAATTTAATTATATTCCGTTATCTGGGACACTTCCATCTATTACTTAATTAATATTTTGCATTTCGTTCCTTGCTGGAAAAATACTCCATTTAAAAGCGGTGAGTACTCGATTTTAGACAAATAATTTTTCAGCCAGATAGAGCGATAAAAATAAGAAAAGAGTAGAAAGCAACGAGAAGGGAAATAAGGTAGAAACAGGGCTGAACAATGCGACAAAAGTATATAATTTAAAATTATTTTAAATACCAATCATTATTTTAAATACCAATCATATTTTAAATACCAATCATACTTATAAGTGTGAAAGAAAAAAACTTGGAACAGGTGAGGGAATTTATGTATTTAGGTAGCATGTTCACAGCAGATGCCCGAACGGATAGTGACGTCGAAAGAAGGGTTGGTGCGGGCAACAAAGTGAATGGAGCTTTAAAAATAGTTATTGGAAACAAGAATTTATCAATGAAAGCGAAAACGGCCGTTCACAATGGAGTTCTGGTCCCAACCCTAATGTATGGAAGCGAAGCATGGAACTGGCAGAAGAAGGATGAGAGTAGAATAAATGCGGTAGAGATGAGGTCCCTAAGACGTATATGTGGTAGAACGATATACGACAGAATCTCAAATGCTGATATAAGAAAGGAATGTAGAGCGGAAGAAGGTATTATGAACAAAATTATGAAAGGATCGCTGCGTTGGTTCGGACATATGGAACGCATGGATGGAGAAAGAATGGTTGAGAAAGTATACGTTAATGATGTAAATGGGGTACGAAGTCGAGGCAGACCGAGGAAAACATGGCATGACCAAATCAATCAAATTTTAAAGGTTGGTCATGTTAGAAGTCGGAGGAGTCGACGTGCGTGTATGACTCGTTGTATGAATGTGGAGGAATCTAGAGATGTTTGCCAGGATAGAGTAGTGTGGCGGTCCATTCTCTCTGCCTACCCCTGCGGGGTTTGTTTGTTTGTTTATTTTAAATAAATAGTCCATTGTTTTGGCCGAAACACTATGATACTATAACATTATTATTGTTAAAAGTTAAAACACAACAACAACAAACCATCACGCCGTTTCCCCGCAGGGGTAGGCAGAGAGAATGGACCGCCATACTTCTCTATCCTGACATACCTCTCTAGCTTCCTCCTCATTCATACATCGATTCATACACGCACGTCGATTCTTCCGGCTTCTGACAAGACCAACTTCTGACATTATAATATCCCAATTTCCTTTTATTCACTGAAGAGTGTCGTGACAGCTGTTTCGCCAACCGATGTTGGCATCATCAGGTGTAAAAATAAACTTTTAAAACAGTTTATTGTAACACTTGATGATGCCAACGTCAGTATTCGAAACAGCTGTCGCGACACTCTCAGTGAATAAAATGAAATTGGGATATTATGACAGTGTTTTAAATGTTAACAGTAATATTTTAAATAATTTGTTCTGATGATCTGTGGCACAGAAATGATGTCTCGTGGGATGATGAGGTCCAGCTGGCCCTCCATCTATTAGGCGGTCTTCCAGATGGACGATGTCCGGAGGGGATTACATAAACGCTGTATATGCGAGTCGGGCTACATGGTCCCTCCGGTATCTTCTATTATTATTAATTGCGTTAAGTTAATGTTAATGCTAATATTTACTGTTTCTCGAACAATGATGTAAAGTCTATATTAAAAGGAATAATAATAATCCAGAAAGAATCCAGTATAAACTCTGCTGGACAGTCTTCAAAGCGCTACATGTAATGGCTCCAAATTATATATCCGAACTCTGTATAACGGACAGCCCAAATACAAAGAAATCTACAATTCGCTCGGCGAAGATTAGTTGAGCCAAAGCAATGCCCTAGTACAAATTTCAGGGATCAAGCGTTTGCGGTAGCCGGTCCATCAGCTTGGAACAATCTTCCTTCCATCCCATCTTCAAAACCCATATTTTTCATTTTTCATACCCAATTTAAAACATGCATATTTTGTTCTATTATACTTTCTAATCGATCGCGAATATCAATCAGATCCAGTGTTCACATTTAGATTTAAAACAACTTTAAAAACGCCCTTGAGGTGATTACATCACAAAAACGGCGCTTTAAAACTTAGCATATTATTATTATTATTTGTATAGCCTTTTGTAATGTACTCTTAATTTATATTTTCTTTCCTATGCACGTGACCTACATTTTACAGCTTAACTAACTAACTAACTAACTAACCATCACGCCGTCTCCCCGAAGGGGTAGGCAGAAAGAATGGACTGCCACACCTTTCTTTCCTGACATATTTCTCTCGCTTCCTCAACATTCATACATCGTGTCATGCACGCGCGCCGATTTCTCTGACTCCTCACATGGCCGACATTCAATATTTGATTTATTTGATCGTGCCACGTTTTCCTCGGTCTTCCTCTATTTCTGGTTCCATTTACATCATTAACATATAATTTTTTTACCATTCTTTCTTCATTCATTCTTTCCATATGTCCAAACCATCTTAATGATCCTTTCATTATTTTGTTCATGACACCATCATTCGCACCGCATTCACTTCTTATATTTTCATTCGACACTCTATCATACACAGAATATCCACACATTCGTCTAAGAGATCTCATTTCTACTGCATTTATTCTACTTTCATCCTTCCTATGCCAGTTCCATGCTTCGCTTCCATACATAAGGGTCGGTAGAAGAACACCATTGTGCACTGCCATTCTAGCTTTTTTGGATAGGTTTTGGTTTGCGATGACAACTTTAAGTGCACCATTCACTTTGTTGCCTGCCCCAACCCTTCTTTCAATATCCCTCTCCACTCTCCCATCTCTTGTAAACATACTACCTAAATACACAAACTCAACTACTTGCTCCAAGTTTTCACCATTCACGCTAATGTTGCAGACTGTCGTGGTTTCTTCCTTTTCAAAAATCATTACCTTGGACTTATTAACATTCATCATCAGATCATTTCGCATGCATACCTCATACATACAATTCACCAGGACTTGTAGTTCATGCTCGTTGTCAGCAAGTAGGACAGCTTTTTATATTATAACAAAAACCTAGCATTTTTATTAAAACAAAATTAAATTTGTGGATTTTTGTACCGTTATAAGCGAAAAAGTAGATGGAAGATTGCTTTTTTCTATTATTTAAGATGTTTTTTTTTTCTTTCTTTTGGCATCCCTGCAGCGAGAAGCGCGCCGAAGTAGGGCAGATTTACAGCTATTCCGAATAAAAAATCCCATCTCTCTCTTTCTCGTCCTCTCGCAAAAATGGACGCTTACAATTGTTTATGGCCTGCTATTTAAAATGCCCATTAAGGACGCAATCTTCTATACAGAGCATAAAAGATAAGTAAATATGTATGATTTGATAGTATTACTCATTTTATTGTGATCTTTACGACGGAAACTGCGTAAAACGGGGTGAGAATACGCCTTGTATTTCGTTTTAATACAATATAAGGTCGGTAAAAAATTACACCGTTTTAGGTTAATATTTCTCCACTTAATGACCGAAGAAACAGGGAAACCAATCTCGAATAAAATCGTAATCCCGAGATTTAATTACAAAATCATGAAAATCCAGGATTCGTATACAGATGTAAGTATACATTTCACAAATATTTGTAAATATTCTGGTCAATTCTTTGGCGTATAAAATAGGAGTGATACTCCAGGCGACTTCTAAAACAGTGCGCTAGGAGGCGGTAGCCTCTTCGCATTGTGTTAATAAAGTAGTTTGCTAAATGCTAAAAACAATCATTCTTCATAGATGGCGTTAGTGGGTGGATTGTATAGATTAATCTTAAAAAATTAATTAGTACAATCAAATCTACATAGATGGCTAACTGGAACTGACACGTGAAGATAGGTATGGATTTGGAGTATATATACAACTTCCAAAAATGTATCATGCATGATCATAATAACAATGGTGGAATGGGGAATGTTGTAATTACATAAAGCGTGCGCTTAACCCAACCAATGACAGGTCATAAGTCCTGTAAACACCTTGATCATCCATATTCAGTTTCCAGTTTGTTTCTTCGTCTCTATTGAGATACAATCAAAAATTTAAATATTTTTTACTTGTCTTCTATGTTTGCCATAACTTTGTGTTGTAGATGTTTCATGTTTCTTTTTTGATATACTTTGTATACAACACTCAAATTTATGAAAAAAAAATTAAAATCAAATATCAAACATGTTTCGGACTAACCAGCCCTTCATCTGTGATATTAAATAAATATTTAAAGTTTTATAAAATTGTTTACAAATATGGTCATATTTGACAGATGTTATAATTATAATTATAACATCTGTCAAATCTGACCATATTTGTGAACAAATTGAACACTGATGAATGGCTGGTTAGTCCGAAACATGTTTAATATTTAATTTTTATTTTTATAATAAATTTGGGGGATAAAGACGTGTTTTAAATCTAAAAAACTAAATGTGAACGCTGCATTTGATTTTCGCGATCAGTTAAAAAGTATGGTAAAACAAAGTTATTTATTCAGTCATTCCCATAATATATAATACAATATTATAAAACATTTTGAATGCAAACGTTTTCATTTGTATTCATTATTAAATATTACAACATTGTTTGAGAAACAATACATAATTTTATGGGAAGAGCTTATTTCACCTTACTAAGTTTTGAGCCAATGCTTTATACCTCAGCAAGGTAAACATTAAAACATTGAAATGAAATAAAACTTTGCATGTCTGAGGCATTATCAAATGTCTACGTTTATACATTTGATCTTAAAGTTTAATCGTTGAAGTGAAGCATGGAACTGGCAGAACATGGATGAGAACAGAATAAATGCGGTAGAGATTAGGTTCCTTAGACGTATGTGTGATAGAACAATGTACGACAGTATCTCATATGCTGATATTAGAAAGGAATATAGAGCGAAAGAATGTTTTTATGAACAAATTTATCGCTGCGTTAGTTCGGACGCATGGAGCGCATGGGTGAAGAAATACTGGCTAAAAAAAAGTATACGTTAACGATATAAATGGAGTAAGGAGTCAATGTAGACCGAGGAAAACATGGCATGACCAAATTAATCAAAATAGTAAAGGTTTATCATGCTAGAAGCCAGAAGAATCGACGTGCATGTATGACTCTCTGTATGAATGTGAAGGAACCTAGAGGGTTATGTCAGGATAGAGTGATGAGGCGGTCCATTCTCTCTACCTACCCTTGAGGAGAAACGGCGTGATGGTTTGTTGTTGTTGTTGTTTAGACATTTGATAATGCCTTCGACAGGTGAAACATGTCATTCACATATAATTTAATAATAGTAAACACGATTGTTCAGTGGTTTTACTTGGATTTAATTTATATAAATTATATAAATTGTGACAAATTTGTTTTGCCTTGCGAGGGCATTCTCAAACTGAACCTAATCGCCAAACAGTGTGTCCTTATATTGAGTTTAGAAATCTTAAGGGTGGGTAAAACAAATTTGTCACAATTTATATAATTTATATAAATCAAATCCTAGTAAAACCACTAAACAATCGTGTTTACTATTATTAATATGGAGTTTTACAGAACTAATACTTCAACATTAATACATAAAATTGATTAAAACTTCTAGAAAATAGACGTTTTCATTCCTATTATTATTTAAGACGAAGTTTTACATGATTGTTCAAGAAATAATAAATATTTTATAACAGTTTTTTCTCCATACATCTGTTCTATATACGAGTATTATATAATATACACAGCTATAAAGTCGAATTAGTTTCGAGATCCGGGATTCGGGGATTATATTCCCTACTCGCAGAATAGTGAGTTGTGTTGAATGCGACAAAAGAGGAACACGTAACAGTTTACGCACCTAAACATGAGCATATATAGCGTATGTACTTTGTGAATACATACACAAAAGAGTAATCCTCAGTAAATTCTTACCCTAAGTACTTCGTGTCGGATTATTCAACGAGCTTTTTCTCTTTTTGTCGGTTGGCTTCAGAGCTCTGTTCATCGCGTAAAAGTTTATGTTTATATTTCGTTGAAACGTATTTATAAATTTATTTTTGCAAAATGTAAATATTCTAAAATAAAGCTGGTATTCTAACATATGAATAAGTTTTTTCCGCGTGATTGTACTTTCAAGGATTAGTGCTTAAAAATAAAGAAATTCACAAAAAAAAACTTTTTTATGTAGGTACTTTGTATTCAATTCGAACATTTATTAAAAAAATAAAATAAAAATAAAATATCAAACATGTTTCGGACTAACCAACCCTTCGTCAGTGATATTATATAAAAATTATAACTAAGAAAAATAAAAATAAAATAATAATAATAATAAAATACATACTTATTTGTAATATTACATCAAACCTTTTTTTGTACAAATTATAAACAATAAAAACTCATTAAAAAAATATACTTAAATGTTATAAAATTGTATAGTTCTTATTGGGTTCCCAATTAGAACTAATTATTATTTTAAATATATTCATAATATTTTTTATAAGGATTAATTGTATCTCAATAGAGACGAAGATGTAAATTGTTTTCTGGGAACAGAATATGGTGGCCGAGGCGCTTACAGGACTTATGACCTGTCATTGGTTGGGTTGAGCGATCGTTATATGTTTAACAACATTCCCCATATTTATAATATTTGTTATAACAAAAGCATAAAGTTCCAAAATAAATCATAATAACATCTGTCAAAACTGATCATATGTGTAAACAATTTTATAATATTTTAAATATTTATATAATATCACTGATGAAGGGCTGTTTAGTCCGAAACATGTTTGATATTTAATTTTTTTGTTTTTAATAAATGTGAGTGCTGATTACAACGTATATAAAAAAATAAACATTAAACATCTACAACAAAATGTTATGACAAACATAGAAGAAATGTTTTAAATGTGTCGACATCAAAATTCTCTTTTAACTTGCATGTCATATTTTTATCAAAATAAAAACTAAACTAATTAATTAAATAAACTAAACTAATTAATTACATAACCATTACGCCATTTTGTGTGCAGAGGGGATGGACCGTCAAACTTCTCTGTCCTGACATACCTTTCTAGATTCCTCTACATTACATCGTAACATGAAAGCTCGTCGATTTTTGACCGCTGTGACCGCTTTAAGTATCTGATTCATTTGGCATGCCATGCTTTCCTTGGTCTTCCACGACTTCTCTTTCTACTCACACTGCTTGTATACAACATTTTAACCATTCTTCTTTCGTCCATTCGTTCCATATGTCCGAACTAATATAACTGAATTGATTTATCACTAAATGGGAGATGTAGAATAGGAAATATAACTTTGGATCAAGAACCAAGCATCTTGACTGATTTTAGAATCAATTTCAAGTTTTACGAATATTTTGAAAACTTTGAAACAAAAATATAACTAAATAATCTATTTTCTTTAAACGAGTACAATAAATCGACATTGATATAATAAAATATAATCAAAATACTTATCATCCGAGATAAAATTCACTATTCCACAGAACTAGGTCAAGTATTGGTCTATTTAGTTTAACTTTAATATTAGTTTAGAGGACAGCAAAACACAGCATCATAAAACTCAGTCATGTGAATATGAGAGATATTTTTAAAAAGGAATGATGCATTTTTACATAGTTATGGACCCTACATATTTAATATCATTTAACCTACATTTTTACGACGACAGTGACGATTGCCACACCGAAGGTCTCTGATTTGATACCCGGTGATAACAGTGTGAAATAACAATTTTGTTCCATAATTAAATTGATTTTAAATTACCGTAAAACTTTATAACTAACTAACTAACTAACTAACCATCACGCCATTTCCCCGGAGGGGTAGGCAGAGAGGATGGATCGCCATAATGGCCTGTCCTGGCATACCTCTCGGGCCTACTCTACATTCATACATCGTACCATGCACGCACGTCGATTATTCCAACTTCGAATGTGGCCACCTTTTAGTAATTGATTAATTTGGTCTTGAAATGTTTTTCTCGATCGTCCTAGGCTTCTTTTCCCACTCACGCTGCTTGTGTACAACTTTTAAACCATTCTACTCTCATCCATTCGTTCCATATGTTCAAACCATCTCAGGGATCCTTTTTTAATTTTATCCATGATGCAGTCATCTGCCGTACATTTCTTTCTTATTTCATCGTTCGGTATTCTATCATACAACGTTTTCCCGCACATTCTGCTTAGTGATCTCATTTCTACGGCGTTTATCCTGCTTTCATCCTTCTTTTGCCAGCTCCAAGCTTCACTTCCATACATGAGGGTTGGCACTAGAACTCCATTGTGTACTGCCATCTTTGCTTCTGTGGATATATTTCTATGACTATTTTATATACATACATAATGGCAATGACTGTGTTATATACGTCATAATGACACAAAAAAATGCCAACAAACTGAGAGTCACATAAAGAACCGTGTTGGGTATCAGCTTGCGGAAACCTTGTCCAATAAGCCCTCAGCATTCCCACAAAATCAAGAAGAAGAGATCGCCCAATGGCAACATGGTGGGCCAACATGGAAAAGGAGCTCCAACGCGAGAACCTGACAGTGGAAATGAGTCAAAATAGGAAAGTTTGGCGTTTTCGTACGAGGAGGGCCAACCCCAGATGATGGGAAATGGCAAAGAGAAAGAAAAAGATCATCATCATCATCAACCCTTCTGTGTTTCTTTCTTTTCTGGAAAAGAAACATGTGTTATAGCATCTGACTGTATCGGGGGCGCAGACAACGAAAGGGATGCGAAAAACAAGAAGAAGAATCACAAAATCAGAAAGCGACGATCCATAATCCATTTAACAGGGCAAAGAAAACATGGCCCGCAAACACAGCTAGTTGATTTACCTCCGGCATTTGTGTATTTTATTTACTGAATCGTTCCACGGAGCTCTCCAGCAGCGGGGCAAATACACGTAAAACGATTACTTCAATGTAATTATCCAGGAACCTTCTCCTGCTTAATACAGTTTATTTTATTCGCTTGGCTGTTGTGCTAGTTGCCCAAAAAACCACGCAATTCAACTAGTACGCTACGCTACGCTGCTTGGGTATAAGCCTGGTATTAATCGCAGGTGTCTCCTGTCCTGACAAGCAGTTATTTGACACGCTAGTTTATGCCAACAATTTGTCCTTTCGTTCTTTCCAAACTATACATCAATGGCTTACGAAATATTTATCAAAATTTGAAACTCACAAAAGTATTTTTACAAGGATTAATTGTATCTCAATAGAGACAAAGATGTAAATTGTTTTCTGGGAACAGAATATGGTGGCATAAAAATTGGAGAGACATCTCCAGGCGTAATGTAGTACTGTATGATTTGCAGAGCCTTTCATAGTGCATAAATAAAGATTTCTGCTTAATTCTTCCCAATCTTAATAGATGACGCTAGTGTAGAAACTAAAAAATGTGGAGATAGGTGCAGCATTCTAACATATATACAACTTCCAAAAATTTGTCAGACGTGGTGGTCGTAAGAAGGGCAGAATGGAATGTTGTTGAACATAAAGCGATTGCTCAACTCAACCAATGACAGGTCATAAGTCCTGTAAGCGCCTCGGCCACCATATTCTGTTCCCAGAAAACCATTCACCTCTTCTTTTCAATTGAGATACAATTAATCCTTATAAAAAAAATATTTATCCGCAATGGGTAAAATCCAGTATTCGTCTACAAGAATTCGTATACATTCAAAATGTTTTCACAAAAGTTTCATACTAATCTATTAAGTATGAAACACATGGTGTTATTCAAATTTTTATCGTCTCGGAATATCTCATATTATATAAAAGGAAGTATAACTAATTTACCATCACGCCATCTCTCGGAAGGAGTAGGCAGAAATAATTGAATGCTTAATACTGTAATGATGAAAATATAAGAAGTGAATGCGGTGCGAATGATGGTGTTACAAACAAAATAATGAAAGGATCTTTAAGATGGTTTGGACATATGGAAAGAATGAATGAAGAAAGAATGGTAAAAAATATATATGTTAACGATGTAAATGGAACCAGAAATAGAGAAAGACCGAGGAAAACGTGGCACGATCAAATACATCAAATATTGAATGTCGGCCACGTGAGGAGTCAGAGGAATCGACGCGCGTGCATGACACGATGTGTGAATGTTGAGGAAGCGAAAGAAATATGTCAGGGAAGAAAAGCGTGGCAGTCCATTATTTCTGCCTACCCCTTCGGGGAGACGGCGTGATGGTTAGTTAGTTTTAGTAAATTATTAAATAGGTGATATTCTATCTCCTTCTGTATAATTTATATCCCTGGGTCTTAATAAGTTTCGGTACAATTAAATAGTTATGCCAGAATAAATATGAACGTCTCCTTCATCTGGTTGCAACTTATTTTAAGACAAGAATGTACACTTTGATATATTTGAAGATTCCATAAAGCAATGGAGATGAAAGATGAAAGCTTGGGCTTATTCTAATGATCTTAAACGTGCGTCGTCTCATTTCACATCGCTACTCTGCGGAATCCTTAAATAAATTGTCATAAACCGATGATTTCTTACGCACTTCAACGGTCTTCCTATTCTCAATAGAGAAATTTCCACAGTACACGTATAAAAATAAAATGTGAAATACATTTATGGATTGAATATCCATACGAGAACAAAAATATGATGTAAGCTTTTTTAAATAGCTTTTAAGCTGTAAAAACTGTTTGAAGTGTTTCGCTTTATGGTGGTATAATCAATATACTATTTGGTTAATGCCTTTATAAGTCTAAATTTATCGGAACACGTAAACAAATTTACTCTTTAATTTGCTTACAAAGAAATGTGTTTATAAATATACAGTGTATTTATATATTGTTTTCTTTATCAAATACTTTTTGTTTGAAGATATCAAAATGATTACTAAATCTACCGACAAACATTTTTTAAAAAGTTTGAATATCGTTATGTTTCTATGTTATTTACTATGGAGTAGGCAGAGAAGATGAAAGAATTCTGGAAAGACCACATCGAGAGGATGGATCCAGCGAGGATTCCCAAGATTGTGATGCACGAGACTCCAGAGAGCCGTCGACCACCTGGACGACCACCAAAGAGATGGAAAGAAAGCTGGTCGTCTTCGTCACAGTGGGAGATTTGATGTCTTGTATTAACAGATCGCAAGATCTACAATAAGTGGAAGAATTCGAAGAAGTTACAACTTTTATTATATAAGGTCCGACTATCGATACTTTTACCGATGATCAATGAAAAAAACCACGCAAAAGCAAAAAAAATAATCATTTAATTGACTTATTTGTCAACATTAATACTTGGAAAAACATTTCCAAAAATAAAAAGCTTAAATAAAAACTTGATTAATGTATTTCAAACGAGAAATTGAAGACCCCCGAAATAAACTAGGGAACAACGAGCATTTGAATCGCAAAATTCATAAAAAAAATATCTTTAAAAATAGTCATCAAACTTTTATTCCAACTTTGTTTGAAAGTGTTCTTTAATTATAATGGTTTCATTTAAATAATATTGCCTAATTCCTGCGCATAAATAAACAAATAGTTTAGTGTCACAAAATTCAGTAGGAATGAGATCTTTTAGACGAATACGAATATGTATACGAGTATGTTAAATCTGTGTACGATAGAGTGTCAAATGCAACTATAAGAAGGGAATGCAATGCGAATGAAAGTGTTATGAACAAAATAATGTAAAGATTAATAAGCTGATTGAGACTCATGTAAAGAATGGTAAATAATGTATAAGTAAACGACGTCACCGGAACTAGAAATATAGGAAAACAGTGAAATAATCAAATATCAAATGTCGGCCACGTGAAGAGTCGGAGAAATCGACGTGGGTGGATGACATGACTAATGAATTTTGAGGAAACGAGATAAATAAGTCAAAAAATAACATTGTGGTGGTCCATTTATTCTTCTTTCCGCTTCGGGGAGACCCGTGATGTTTAGTTAGTTAGTTATATCAAAACAAATCAAATCAGTTTATTCCATCAATAGACATTACAAAATAAAATTTTAAGGCATCTATTGAGAACAGGTTAAATAATATTTATGTTAAGTATACTACCAGAAACGCATGAGAGATGGCTCGACATTAGGAAGACAGGATACTCTCCAAAATTAAGAGTATTTGCCTTCTGAACGTACTTTCAATAATATGAAAGACGTCGATCTCCGAGGAGACCGAGTTCAGCAGATTAATTGCTTTTCTCACCGGTGTCACCAGAGGCAGGTTGGTTCTGGCGGCCGGTAGGTAAAACAATATACTCGTATACTGTCGCTGTCGGGACAAAAAGCTGAAAACCGTCCAGCACGGCTGAGTTCTCGAAATATCCCCTGAGTAATCTAAAGAAATGGGTTATGAGATGCCCATCTTTTTGAAGCTGCAGAGAGTTGACCCCAAGCTTTGGCAAAAGAAATGCCGTGGGATAAAGCCATATTATATTGTTATAATACGTAGAAGGTCGGAAGTTACGGATGTCGTCGAAAAGATGCCTTAACTCAAATGGTCATTTACGGGACATGTTGCCATATTGGTAGAAGATAGATGGAGTGGAGACCCCTTGAAGACAAAATAAACGTTAAACGTTAAATAGATGGTTTGATGACATTCTAAAATTAGCTGGTGATTTAATGCAAAAGGCACAAGACTGGAATACGTGAAGAAGTATAGGGGAGGCCTATATCCAGCTGTAGACGCCAACGGCCGTGTAAGTTAGAAATTGTTATAATGATGTTTTCTATCGCATGCACTTAGAAAACAGATAAACTTTTTTTGTGTTATAATAGGTGGAAGATTCAGTATTCAAAATTGAAAGAATTAACTATTCCAATAAGAAAATAAATACTTATCGGTTTCTCCGATTCACAGATAAGTAATTCCAACAGGAAACTTAAAAAGAAAACTTTACCTACTACAGCTATCGCATTATGTAAATCTGTGAATTAATAAAAAAAGCTTTGAGTCTCAAGAACCGCAATGTAAGGGTATTCTCATTTAACTTGCACACTATATTCAACCCATCAAAATAAATCTCGCTATCTCAACCTAAATAATTTTCTTTTTTCGCAATCGGCGATTACTTTGACGTAATTATACGCCTGGAAAGCTCTTTCAGGAAGGAAAATCGAAGCCTTATTCCACTAAGGATTGACCGCATGCCAAAGAAACACAAAGGAATAAAGAATATTGGTGTCAGTGTCAAATTAAATAAAAGTTTTCGATGGCATATTTCGCTTTCAAAAAGTTTTGAGTTTGTTTTTCAATTCAGTGAATAAGAAATGTATATTTAAAGAAATTTACGTTATCTTAGCTAAAAATACAATTGAAAGAAAGGTTGTGATATTCTAACAGACAACAATTGTTACACCGGGTGTTGCCAACATAGGTTGACGAAACAGCTGTCTCGACAATTGAGTAGAAAGTATTTAATACAAATCAAAAAGTCGGTCTTCTAGGAGTCTGTCTTCTCTATACATCGAACCATGCACGCACGTCGATTAATCCGACTTCGAATGTGACCGCCTTTTAGTAATTGATTAATTTGGTCATGCCATGTTTTACTCGGTCGTCCTCGGATTCTTTTTCCACTCACGCCGCTTGTGTACAACTTTTTGACCATTCTAATCTCATCCATTCGTTCCATATGTCCAAACCATCTCAAGGATCCTTTTTTAATTTTATCCATGATGCAGTCATCTGCCTCACATTTCTTTCTTACTTCATCGTTCGGTATTCTATCTTACAACGTTTTTCCGCACATTCTTCTTAGTGATCTCATTTCTACGGCGTTTATCCTGCTTTCATCCTTCTTTTGCCAGCTCCAAGTTTCACTTCCATACATGAGGGTTGGCACTAGAACTCCATTGTGTACTGCCATCTTTGCTTCTGTGGATATATTTCTATTCGCAGTAATGACTATGAGTGCGCCATTTATTTTATTCCCAACACCAACCCTCCTTTCGATGTCTTTCTCCATTTTTCCGTCTCTTGTAAACATGCTTCCCAGATACGTAAATTCAGTTACTTGCTCCAAAATCAACATATATGTATACAACTTCTAAAAATTTGTCAGACATAGTGGTCATAAGAAAGGTGGAATGGGGAATGTTGTATTACATAAAGCGTGCGCTTAACCCAACCAATGACAGGTCATAAGTCCTGTAAACACCTCGATTACCATATTCTGTTTCCAATTTGCATCTTCGTCTCTATTGAGATACATTTAATCCTTGAATTGATAACCCGCAATGGGTAAATAAAATCCAGTATCCGTCTACAAGTATTTGTATACATTCAAAATGTTGTATAAATTAAGATTGAAATTTAAAACTTTTTGCGTATTTTGTAAGCATTTCATTTTTTTTTTGCGTATTTTGTAAGCATTTCTGGACAATGACAGCGAAATCTGCAGAGCGACTGGATACTTTTGAGAGAAGGGTGCTGCGCAGAATTCTGGGGCCTGTGAATGACGGTGAAGGCTGGAGAGTGCGGCATAATGACGAGCTGTACAATATTTACAAAGCTCCCAGTCTCTCCACACAGGTCAGACTGAATAGACTGAGATGGGCTGGTCACGTGCAGAGGATGCCGTCATCGCAAACCCCAAAAAGATTGCTGGAGTGGCACCCAGGTGGTAGAAGACCAATTGGACGACCAAGGCTGCGATGCGAGGATGAAGTTGGGAGAGATGGAGCAAGATTGTTAAGAGTGTCAGATTGGAGGGTCGAAGCGGAGGACAGGAGGAGTTGGAGGCGAAGAATACTGGAGGCTCGATATGGGCTGTAGGGCCATCGAAGAAGAAGAAGAAGAAGTTGTAAGCATTTCTTCTCTCTTCTTACATCATCGAAACGTATTCGTATTACGGTGGCAGAACCTGTGATTTCGTTTTCGGGGCACGCAACCATATTTGGAAACGGTTATAACTAATGTATTATTGATTCATTCGCTCTATTTTACGGGTCAAGCGGTATACGCACTGAAAATAATAACAGCACACTTAAAATATTCCGCCACTTATAATACAATCGTAGTATTATATTGTAGTTTGGATAGGAAAATATCCAAAGCCGCTTACTGCATGACATACATATGATATAGGATATAAAAGAAAATAATATAATCTAATAATATAGATCTAATAATATAATGTCTGCTTTACGCGGACGACGCCGTTCTCGTTGCGGATAGTGCGGACGAATTACAAGTCTTGGTGTCGAGAATGTATGAGGTATGCAAGTCGAACGATTTAATGATGAATGTCGGAAAGTCAAAGGTGTTAGTTTTTGAAAGGGAAGAGCAAATGACAGTTTGTAATATAAGTGTAAATGAAGAGAACTTGGAACAGGTGAGCGAATTTGTGTATTTAGGTAGCATGTTCACAGCGGATGGCCGAACGGACAGTGATATTGAAAGAAGGGTTGGTGCGGGTAACAAAGTGAATGGAGCTTTAAAAGTAGTTTTTGGAAACAAGAATTTATCAATGAAAGCGAAAATGGCCGTTCACAATGGAGTTCTGGTTCCAACCCTTATGTATGGAAGCGAAGCATGGAACTGGCAGAAGAAAGATGAGAGCAGAATAAATGCGGTAGAGATGAGGTCCCTAAGACGTATGTGCGGTAGAACGATGTACGACAGAATCTCAAATGCTGATATTAGGAAAGAGTGTAGAGCGAAAGAAGGTATTATGAACAAAATTATGAAAGGTTCGCTTCGTTGGTTCGGACATATGGAGCGCATGGGTGAAGAAAGAATGGTTAAAAAAGTATACGTTAACAATGTAAATGGAGTAAGGAGTCGAGGTAGACCGAGGAAAACATGGCATGACCAAATTAATCAAATATTAAAAGTTGGTCATGTCAGAAGCCGGAAGAATCGACGTGCGTGTATGACTCGATGTATGAATGTGGAGGAAGCTAGAGAGGTGTGCCAGGATAGAGTAGTGTGGCGGTCCATTCTCTCTGCCTACCCCTGCGGGGAAACGGCGTGATGGTTTTGTTGTTGTTGTTGTAATAATATAGACCTAAAACTGAGAATACTCCTTATCAAGATCTATGTATGGAGTATCTTGATGTACGGCTGCGAGACATGGTGCCTATCCGAAAGAGATAAGCGGAGACAAGAGGCTTTTGAGATGTGGTCCTATCCTGGACCAGTCTGTCGATGCCCGGCGAGCCTGACAAAACCGGTCGCTATCGAAATAGAGACGAAAGTAGAAGTAGTTAAAAAAAACATCGTTTTCAATTATTTAAAATGAACTTCCATCAAGAGATTTCAGTAAAATCATTTGATTACAATAAATTGCAATTGCAATTTATTCATTTAAATTCTATGAGATTTTCACAACACCTGTTTTGACAATCAAAATATGCAAGGGGGCAAGGAATATGACTCAACCTGTGTTGTTACTATAACACCCGGCGCCCCTGGAAAAGACCCAAAATCAGACAAACATACAACTAGAATGGTAAGAGAAATATAGTAGATGAGACCGTTTTAAGATTATCCTTACGAGACTAGCTTGAAATTGACACGAAAAATAAAAAGATACTCAAATGACATTTACTATATATTTGTAAGCTTCACTTCACTTTCACCATACTAACACAATCTTTTGACCCAGATGTAGAGATAAAATGTAGAATTGAGGCAGCAAGAGCTACGTTTAATAAAATGAAATCACTCTTCTGCAATGATAACATAAATTTGAAACTCCGCTAGAGAATAATCAAATGCTATGTTTGGTCTGTTTTATTGTATGGATGTGAAACGTGGACCTTAAAAGTCAACTCAATAAACAGACTGCATTTGAAATGTGTCTCTATGGCCGAATGCTTAGAATTCCCTGGACAGACATATTTACCAATAACGAAGCCCTGAGGCGAGCTAGAGTTGACAGGGAGCTGTTATCAACTATCAAGGTTCGGAAGATTTCACATCTAGGTAATATAATGCGTAGGGAAAAGTACCACATTCTCCAACTGATATTGGAGAGGAAAATTGAGGGACGCCGAGGGCCAGGTAGGGGACAAATGTCCTGGCTACAAAACGTGAGGGAGTGGACCGGCATCCAAAGTGTGAAGGAACTGTTCCAAGCGGCGCAGGATAGAGACAGGTTTGCCGAGGTGATCGCCAACGTTGGGGGGACCCGACAGGGCATTTGAAGAAGAAGAAGAATTCAATCAATAGTAAATTTTAACCAGGCACTGTATACGAAAATGTTTATCACTCCATTGGTAATATTCAACTGACAAAATAAATTACGCGCAGATTCCACAGGCAACAATGTCACCTCACATGTGCCATACGACCGCAGTGCCAAAGTTCTTTTGTCACGCCAGAGGTGACTTACGTACGTTAAAGGTTAATGTTTTCAAGTATCTCGTAAAGTAGTTATTCAGTAGGATAACGCTAGGCGGAGATTACTCGGAAGGCTTAATAATGACTTTTGACCTAAACAAAATTAAACCAAAAGGTTTTATTAGCTCTCAAATTCTCTACACGTGATAATGTGCTCGTAGTGTATAACGTTACTTCACAATTACCAAAACTTTTCTCATCATAAACTAGCATGCTCGATGTTTGTATTAGAGCAACTCTAAGTCTTAGTAAGCAACAAATGTTTGACTTTTGATATTTGATGTTTCAATATACACGCGTGTTTACATTTGCGTAGGTACCGTTCCGTATATCAGTGTACCAGTACAGTTCATTGATAATCAACTCCCGAATTTCATTTGTTTTCAATTTGTTTGTCCATCCGGAATGTAATACCTGTTTGGAAATATATAAAAAATCTAGTATTTATAAACAAATATGAACGTTTTTTTTTTGTGAATGTATACTTATCTTTTTGTGACCTTACATAACTTTTTGTGAATGTATATTTATATTTTTTTGTGAATGTATCTGGTCTATTGTTTGGCATATAGATCTCCAAGCGGCTTCTAACAATGCGCTAATGGCGGTGTAGCCATTTGCATTGAGTTAAAAAAGATGTTCTGCTTAATGCTTAATAAACATAAATCTCCATAGATGGCGTTAGTATGTAGATTTTATATAGAGTAATCTTAAAAAGATTAACATATGTAATCAAAATCTTCATATATGGCACATTGAAACTGACATGTGAAAACTGACATAGGACTTTAACATATATACAACTTCCAAAAATTTGTCATACATGGTCATAAACAAAGGTGGAATGGGGAATGTGGTAATTACATAAAGCGTGCGCTTAACCCAACCAATGACAGGTCATAAGTCCTGTAAACACCTTGATCAACCATATTCAGTTTCCAATTTGCATATTCGTCTCTATTAAGATACAATTAAATATGAACGTTTTATTTGTAAAGAACATACCTTAAACTTCTTATCTACATAGTCACCTAGTAAATTTAATCATTTGTCGTAACGTGTGACGAGTTTTTGAATCCCAGCGTCTTGAGACTTCTCCTCAAGATCATCTTACCTGTAACAAAAAAAAAAACATTTCATTAGTTCAACATATAATAACCGTTAATATCAGGGGGGATCCTATTGACTCTTCGAGCGGTGCATGGCCATCACCGTGGTGATGGCCATGCTACGCTTGAGGATTGATCTGATCCCAAGTACCTATCCACACCTCCCCGACTTTGGTTTCCCCTGGAAACTATGCGAAATGTTAGAGATCGAGTGTGAATAACCTCGGTGGATAATATTAATGCATAGGCTAACGTGGAAGGACACCTCGCCAACCCGTCTGGCAAGCGTGGCGTTGTAATGCCAACCACCCCCCGTATGACATGTCATACATGGAGAAGTATGGGGGAGGCCTATGTCCAGCAGTGGACGATAACGGCTGTTAAAGAAGAAGAAAGAATATCAGGAACGAAAAGACTTATTTGATCAAGAACATAGGGAGACAGCCTTCCAGGTGGAGCGATGATATTGTACGGACGGCAGGCAGGGCCTTCCATCTCCAAACACTGGCGAGAGACCTTGAGGGATGGCGTGGGAGTGAAGAGGTTTACGTCTAGCAGTCGATGGAGACAAGCCGACGAAGAAATAGGGGTTCTCTACAGAACCCCTAATTAATGTTTCATAATTATGATAATTGATGACAGTGACATGTTTTTCATGCCAGGATATTATTAAACTAACCAAAAGTTTGTAATTATCAGACTAACTAACTAACTAACTAACCATCCCGCCGTTTCCCCGGAGGGGTAGGCAAAGAAGATGGATCGCCACACTGTTCTATCCTGACATAATTCTCGCGCCTCTTCTAAATTCACACATCGTGACATGCACGCTCGTCGATTGTTCCTACTTCAAACATGGGCGCCATTCAGTAATTGATTAATTTGGTCATGGCATGTCTTTCTTGGCCTTCCTCGACTTATTATCCCATTCACACTACTTGTATATATCTTTTTAACCATTCTTTCCTTATCCATTCGTTCCATATGTCCAAACCATTTTAGTGACCCTTTCTTGATTTTATTTATCACGCATTCATCCGTTTTACATTCCTTTCTTACTTCATCATTAGATATTCTATCGTACATTGTTTTTCCCGCACATTCTTTTTAGTGACCTCATTTCTACGGTATTCATCCTACTTTCATCCTTCTTCTGCCAACTCCAAGCTTCTCTTCCATATACATAAGGGTCGGGAGTAGAACTCTATTGTGCACTGCCATCTTTGCTTAAGTCGATATACATATTTATTTTTGCGGTAATGACTTTGAGGTATCAGTATTGTTATTAATTATTAGTAATGTTTGGTAATTATCAGTTATATTGAATATTAAAAAACCCTTATGTATGGGAGCGAAACATGAAACTGGCATAAGAAGGATGAGCGCAGAATAAATACAGTAGAGAAAAGATCCCTTATATAAAACATATTATTTGTGTGGTATGATAAATGATGTATGATAGGATTTCGAATGCCGATAACAAGAATGAATATAGAGCGGAAGAAATCATTATGATCAAAATAATTAAAGGATCACTCAAATGGATCGCGCAATATAAGAGAGGATCACATTTATGGACATATGGAAAGTATGTTTGAAGAAACAATAGTTTAAAAAGAATTGTGGAGATCCATTCTCTCTGCATATACTTTTGAAGAAACGGCATGATGGTTTGTTGTTTCTGTTATTGTCTTATTCAGGTACACCTTATTTATATTCTCGAAGCAATCCATAGTTGCATCTAATAATTATTCCATGTGCGAATATATCTTTGGAAATTATAACATGATATTAGTTACAATCAGGTGTTTTTTTAAAGGTTTGGTTTTTAAACTAGCAAAATTGTTTCTGCAAACTGTCAATTTTACAATTGATAGTTGATTTGTAGTAAATACGTTTTGCCATTTTATTATAAATAGATTAACGTCAGAATAGCGCTTGTAATTTGTGCAAATTTATTATGAAAATCATCAACTTATCGTGCACTACGTTCGTTTTACGGTCGACATAATCGTCCATCCGAGCAAATTATTCGGAAGACCGTGAATCTTTTTCGAACCACGTATACTCTAGTGGATAATACGTATCCACAAAGACGACAATTGTCGAAAATATGATTTCACGATTGCGCTTCATTCGAGCTAGCCGTGGCGCTTATATGCCCGAAATCATATTTAAACAATAATGGCATAAAAAAAAATATTAAATTAAGCCAATATCATAGAAATTGACATTATTTCAATGTGTTTTTTTTTTCATTTTGAATATGTATTGTATACCTCTAAAAAAACACCTGTATAATAGTGAGAATGCAACGTTATATAGTGAGTATGGTATCTTAGGGAAGTGCACAGTTGTTCAACTATTTCTGGTGTATTGCACTTAAATTTACTCAAAGTAACAATGGGAGACAACCAGGACAATTGGAATTAAATTTTCACAAGCAAACCGCATGTTATATTTGTGAGTTCTAATTCCTTTGATAAACTAGGTTATTTCTAAATATACTCGTAATTTCATTACTTAATTTTTCGAGTGAAAACCATATTTTATTTGTTTTTTTTAATTTTTTATATACTTTGTATATACAACACTAACTTTAATTTGTTTAAAATTAAATATCAGACATGTTTCGGACTACCTGTCCTTCCTCAGTGATATTATAAAGATAAATATTTAAATTATTATAAAATTGTTTACAAATACGATAAGTTTTGACAGATGTTTGATAGATAGGATTGTTTTGTTTGATTTAGATTATTTTTTACAGAAAACATCTGTTTTAATTTCACTGATTTTACTTGTTTTGACAAGTTGTTGCATATCCAAAAGTGCATATATTTTAATGAAAACGCCCGTTTTATAAATAAAATTAAAAATATGGGAATGATCTGTTTCGCCTTGCAAGGAAATTATCAAATATATAAACCAAACATGTTATTACCATAGAACATAAAACTCTTAGAAAATAAACGATTCCAGAGGTTTTTTTTCGTATGAGCATGTAATTTGTGGTGTAGCATTATTTTAATTAAATTAAAACACTTTTTATTTATTTTTAACACTACTTTCGCTCCCGCCGGAGCTTTGTTAGGGTTACAAAATAAACTATGTTTATTTTTTAATTTTATTATTGAGGGTAACAAACAGCAATTACAGTATATGAATATAAACACACAGAGACAACAAAACAAGGCCAATTACATGCTACCACAAATATTTTATAACAACTGACATAAGGTTATATATAAGAAGAATAAATAAACACTTTGATAAGTTAAAGATAAAACTAGTAATATTAGTAAAAATGAATAATTAAAGATGAAATATAATTTTTAAATGTAAAAAAAAGAAAAAGACAAGAAAAGAAAAAGTAGAGTAAATAGTTTCATTCGCCCCGAAGTGTTGCTCCAACCATTTTTTTTTAAATCACTTTTATTAAGATGGAACACATCGATGTTATTAAAGCACTTATTGTACATGTCGCACGTCCGGTACACCGCCGCACTCTGAGCGTAGTTAGTCCGATAAGCAGGAAGGTGGAATATTTGGTTCGCAGTGTGTCTTGTGCGAAGCATATGGGTATTCAATAATAATTTACTAAGAAGTTCGGTGTTGGCTATTTTGAAGTGAATGATTTTGTGAAGCAACATCATATCATTAATTGTTTCGAGAGAGTCCAAGGAATAAAAATTAAGGACAGAATTATAATTTGTAAACGACCTGCACATTTTGAAATTAATGTGTTTAATGAAAATTTTTTGGACTCTTTCGATGCGTTTATGTTGTAATCATTTAGCGATTTCATAACAGGGTGCACGCAGCTCTCAATTTTACAAAAATATATATATGAATTTAAATATAACTTAAATATGTATATGTATATGGACAATTGTATGAAAGAGCTGAAAGGGTTGGATGTAGGTGCCAAAATGAGCGGAGTGTCAGTAAGCTGTCTCTTGTATGCGGATGACGCTGTCCTACTTGCAGACAACGAGCATGAACTACAAGTCCTGGTGAATTATATGTATGAGGTATGCATGCAAAATGATCTGATGATGAATGTTAATAAGTCCAAGGTAATGATTTTTGAAAAGGATGAAACCATGACAGTCTGCAACATTAGCGTGAATGGTGAAAATTTGGAGCAAGTAGTTGAGTTCGTGTATTTAGGTAGTATGTTTACAAGAGATGGGCGAGTGGAGAGGGATATTGAAAGAAGGGTTGGGCAGGCAACAAAGTGAATGGTGCACTTAAAGTTGTCATCGCAAACAAAAACCTATCCAAAAAAGCTAGAATGGTAGTGCACAATGGTGTTCTTCTACCGACCCTTATGTATGGAAGCGAAGCATGGAACTGGCAAAGGAAGGATGAAAGTAGAATAAATGCAGTAGAAATGAGATCTCTTAGACGAATGTGTGGATACTCTGTGTATGATAGAGTACCGAATGAAAATATAAGAAGTGAATGCGGTGCGAATGATGGTGTCATGAACAAAATAATGAAAGGATCATTAAGATGGTTTGGACATATGGAAAGAATGAATGAAGAAAGAATGGTAAAAATTATATGTTAACGATGTAAATGGAACCAGAAATAGAGGAAGACCGAGGAAAACGTGGCACGATCAAATAAATCAAATATTGAATGTCGGCCATGTGAGGAGTCAGAGAAATCGACGCGCGTGCATGACACGATGTATGAATGTTGAGGAAGCGGGAGAAATATGTCAGGAAAGAAAGGTGTGGCAGTCCATTCTTTCTGCCTACCCCTTCGGGGAGACGGCGTGATGGTTAGTTAGTTAGTTAGTTTATAACTTAACTTAAAATATCTCATAGTACCTTCAGCATATGAAGCTGCGTGAATGCAATTGAATTCGGCGTAATGAACCCTGGTCCCACAAAGCATTAGTATTCCAGCGCTGCATTGGCTGGTTCCCTAATAAAGCTATGTCGACATTATCCACTGGTGGTAATTTATCTATTAGGTATAGTTGCTCACGGAATACATTACGGATGATACTAGCGGCGCCTGCCTTGAATGCCCGCCAGATTTCGTACTGGCGCCCTAGGCGAATGCACGCGAGGCAACCATTATGCAAAAATCCTCGAATATTACAGTTATCGTTCAAATCGTGCCTTTTAAATACCCTTGCAACATTGCATTACACTAATGAAAATTATAATTATCTTATATTTTGAATGTATACAAATACTGGATTTAACCCATTGCGGGTACCCATTGTATGGAAGCGAATCATGGAACTGGCAGAAAAAAGATGAGAGCAGAATAAATAAGGTAGACATGAGGTCCCTAAGATGTATGTGTGATAGAACGATGTACGACAGAATCTCAAATGCTGATATTAAAAAGGAATGGAGCAAAGGAAGGTATTATCAACAAAATTATTAAAGGATCGCTGCGTTGGTTCGGACATATGGAGTGCATGGGTGAGGAAAGAATGGTTAAATAAAGTGTACGTTAACGATGTTAATGGAGTACGAAGTCGAAGTAGACTGAGGAAAACATGGCTTGACCAAATTAACCAAAATTTAAAGGTTGGTCATGTCAGAAGCCGGAAGAATCGACGTGCGTGTATGACTCGCTGTCTGTGGAGGAAGCTATATAGGTAAATCAGGATAGAGAAGTGTGGCGGTCCATTCTCTCTGTCTACCCCTGCGTGGAAACGGCGTGATGGTATGTTGTTGTTGTACTTATTGAATTTGAATGTGAATTAGTCCAAGGTAATGATTTATAAAAAAGAAGCAATCATGTCAGTCTGCAACATTAGCGTGAATGGTGAAAATTTGGAGCAAAGAGAAGTTCATGTATTTGGGTAGTATGTTTATAAAAGATGGATAACGAAGTGAAGTGAGAGTGACTTAAAGTTGTCATTTATTTATTTAATGTCATCGCGTACGCATACCTATAAAATAAAGAAAGCAAATATGAAGTGGACATTTGATAATGCCCTAGCAACCTAAGGCATGCTGCTCCCATAAAATAATATTAATGATTTTAGAAAACAAAAGTTTTCAATATTATTTAATGTGGGTTTTTCACCGAAATATATAACTTCAATTTCAGTTAAAATATATTTTACACGAAGTTCAATTCCTTATCAAATTTCCGTATTGCCTCAAGCTTAAATAAAGTAAACAGTTTATTGAAAGTCAAGGCATTAACACTGTGGAATTCCATTGTAATATACTTTGGGAATTCAAAAACTTTGTTTAATCCACTATTTTTTTATAAAAAAGATTTAAAAAAAACGTGTTACGGGGGATACCTCCATTTTCAGGTGTAAAAATATAACAAAAACTAAACAAAGAAAGACTAAATTTTTTTATGAATAATTCGATACAATAATGCAAATTTTAATATTAACCTGGGCTATTTGTTATAAGTAGGTACTACCAATTATTTTTTAACGGTAAGAAATAATAAATAATATTGAGTTATAATAACACATGATGATAATATAATTTAGAAAAAAACATACATTTGAAAAGACATAATTTATATAGAAATGAATAAATGATTAATTTGCATTTGATTAGGAGTGGGAGCTTGGGAGATTAAATGTAGACAAAGTATTTAAGGAGAAAGGAGTATTAATGAGATTTACATTATATTAAAGAAGTCGGAGGAATCGACGTGCGTGTATGATTCGTTGTATGAATGTGGAGGAAGCTAGAGAGGTTTGCCAGGATAGAGTAGTGTGGCGGTCCATTCTCTCTGCCTACGCCTGCGGGGAAACGACGTGATGGTTTGTTTGTTTGTTTTTTCAACGGAAGTTTTTTTTTTAATTGAAAAGCTTATTTTCGGTAGATTTATTACACGTTCAACGCGAAGTGGCCAGTTACTTTCAATTTACAATATCAAATATTTCACCTAGCTGACACTAGATGTCTCCATCGTACACGCGATTTTTTCGAGCTTGCAACACCGGACGGTCCCGTGACAGGCGCTAACATGGCGTCAACAGGGGGCGATTTTCAATTTGGCGGGAAACTTAATTTGGACCTCGTTTGGATTGACAGGAGCCCTCGTGGCCTTTTCTTTTTGTGCCGTGGCTAATTCCGCGCCGCTTTTATTTTGCGGAATTTCGCCACCAAAACAAAGTTATTTCGTTTCACTCGACGAATTCATTCGATTTGTAAATGCGCATTTTTTATATGAACGTTGTAAGTTATGGACGTCTCTTACAAAATTGACCTAAATTTTATTTATTAAGCTAATCATTTTCCAACAAGCATATTAAATGGAATGATGCCAATTTTCTGACGTTTATCTTCTCATTCGTCCTAGCCTTAGTCTCATTTACTTGGGGTCGGCTTTTCTTGTACGGCGTCCTGGGTGGCGTCTGGTGGGATCCAGTCTCTTTTGAGACTCATGTCGACAAGTCCCATCGATGTCAACTTGGGCCTACTACATCCTTTGATTCACTTGTCCGTCTCCATTACCCTCTGTGTAATATGGTCGCAAGGGGAGCTTTCGTTCCGTATGGCGTTCCAGTATCATTTCGAGAAAGCTCAAGCTCCAAATATTCAGCAGTGGCGTTAAAAGCGTACTGCTGTACGGATGTGAGACTTGGAAATCTACCGCGGACGTTATTGGTTAACTCCAGGTATTTATAAATAGGTGCCTTCGCTTAATATTTAAACTTTATTGGCCCCAAATATGTGTCAAATGCCGTTTTCTAGACCATGGCAGGCCAAAAGCCAATTAGAGAACAAGTCGCTAGACGCAAATGGCAGTGAATCGGTCACCTCTGAGACGGAACCCAGCCTACATCTCTCAGGGTGCACTAAACTGGTCCCCTTTGGGGGGAAAGAGAAAGCGAGGCAGACCTAGAGCCACCTAGAGAAGAACCCTGCAGGACGAGGTTAAGGCAGCAGGCCTCACTTGGGATGATGTTAGGCATCAGACATGCGATAGAGTCGGATGGAGAAGGTTCCTTGAGGCCCTATGCACCACGGAGGTGTGACAGGACAAAAAGAAAAAAGAACGTGTTCGGCTGGACACCGCATGGTGATGCCGGTGGGAAGAGCAATCATACTGCTGAACTTGTTCGCTTCGGAGATCGGCGTCTTTCATATTCATAAATGTACGTTCAGAAAACAAATACTCTTGACTTTGGAGAGTATATTGTATTCCTAATGTCTAACCATCTCTTGTGCGTTTCTAGTATTATATTATATATTTATTATATTTTACCTGTTATTAATAGATATCGTACTATAATTGTTGTTTGTATAATATTTTGAGAAAATAAACTGATTTGATTTGATTACGTGGCAATACAACCTCAATTATCTTCCAATTTACGAACGTTTATCAGAAAACATGTATAATAGCGTTCACAGTATCAGAAACGAAGACACTCAGGAACATATTTGGCGAAACACTGAGTGACCGAATAAGAGAAATATGCAAGGTCGAAAATGTCGTTAGATAGGGAAGGTAAAGGCGAAAATGTGTGCATGTACACGTGAGAAGAATGGATTCGTC